>CM023617.1:20510422-20625672 GCA_013358685.1 Antennarius maculatus | reverse complement strand
TTGAAGTCAGAGATGACACATTCTTCTCTCCTAGAGTCCCACAGCTGTGTCTCTCCTTTAATTACACTGCGAGGAGCGCCAGGCGTTCTCTTATCAGATGATGAGCTCTGCCACGGTCTCTCGCCCTGAGCCCTCGTGGTGAACGAGACGCTAGATGTGTGTGTGTGTGTGTGTGTGTGTGTGTGTGTGTGTGTGTGTGTGTGTGTGTGTGTGTGTGTGTGTGTGTGTGTGTGTGCTGCTGTGCTTCTGTCTCTGTGAGGACCACATTTTTTCCCAACATCTCTTTTCACTTTACCATTTAACTAGCCTGTTAGTTTAGAAAGGCTTGAAACTCCAGCCTTCTCCACTTCTTCACCACTTTTACACTTTTAAATCTCTTTTATTTTATTTATCACAACATGATTCTGATGATTATTCCATATTTTACTTTAATTTTACTTTCATATTATATTTTTTATTTTTTTAATCATTTTTGTTGTTATTGAAGTTGTATAATTTATTATTTTATTATTATTATTGAAGTTGTTTTTTTTGTTATTAAGGTGGCAGTAGGTGGCGCTGTTTCCTCACAGCGATAAGGTTGTGGGTTCAATTCCTTTCTGTTCTCTGAGTTTGTCCCACCTCCAACAACATGCAGCTGAGGTGAATAGTGTGTAGATGTGAGTTTGGATGGATGGATGGATGGATGGATGGATGGATGGATGGATGGATGGATGGATGGATGGATGGATGGATGGATGGATGGATGGATGGAGGGTGGCGCCCCCTGTGTTTGCTGGGTGGTTTTGCAGCACCTCCTCTGTGACTTCTCTCTCTTATTTCTTATTCATGATAAACTGCTTCTGTCAGCCGCCGTTTCAGTGGGGATGTAAATGTGCTGCTGAAGCTGAAGCTGAAGCAGATGAAGGACCTCTGATTTGAAACGGGTACAGCGGGAATGCGTCAGCTCTTCTCCTTCAGTGAACAACAATCAGATTTTTGGGGTCATGCAGGTCAATGGACCGACTGGTTCCAGTCCAACTGAAATTTGCTGAATTTAATTCTAATAATGTGCAGTTTATTCAATTTTTAACTGTTTTAATCTGTTATTTATCTCCTCTGTGGGTCGTGTCCACAGATAGGACGTGATTGTAATGTCTGCTGTTAAATATTCATACAGTGTGTGTGCATGTCTTTACATGTTGGATGTAAGAGGCGAACGTGAGCGCATTAAACTGTAAACGTGTGACGAAAGGTGTACGGTTAAATAAGTCATTTCTTCATACAAAAGAGGTTTGCGTTAATGTGAAGGTTTAATGCCTGAATAACACTTCATTTGTGTGTCGTCTCAAATTCTGCTGGTCAAATACCCGACTTCCCACCTAAAGTCCTGATATTAAACAACTAAGAAATAAGATGTGGACCATCACAAAGAAATATAGCTTGAGTTTGTTGTGAATATTAGTGTAAAAACCCCAAAATAACCCATGCAGAAACACCCAGGCTCGCTTTTCCACCTGATCCGACCCCTGAGGGGTTCAGATATGTTCTGATGATGACAGGAGGACCGACAATCCAGAGTTAGATCTTGGATAAGCCGTCCCACGAGTAGTTTCAGGAGTTTATCTCCATGAGAGCTCAGCATCATCTCCACCCAACCTCCAGAGAGACGACTCCCCCATGGAGACGTCTTTGAAACGACTGCATCTCACTGCTGATCGTCCTGATTGGACCGTCGTCTCATCGCTCCGTCCTTAATGAAATCGGAGTGTAGAAAGAACCATCTTACCTTTCACGTTCGCACCGTTCCTCTATTTTCTCCACCCTTCACACTTTGACACTTGGCTCACAGGAGCTGATAAGGCTGTTAGAGGAAGTGAGCGACCCGCTCCACCCAGTTGTTTGGTATGAAAGACGTTCCATCAAAGGCGTCTGCTTTATCTACACTGATGACTGTGGAAGTGTTTCCTGTAATTAGATTTACACACACACACACACACACACACACACGTTTTTCAACTGTTTTCCCTGCAGCATTCAGAATATTCACTAGAAGCCGTGTATCATAACTACGAGGAGCAAATATCTCCCCCGTATGTGTGGTAAGAAATAGACTACACTCCACCAAAGCAGCGCGGCTTCCACATTAATCCAGAGTAAAGATATAGTCCCGTAATGGTTTGATCCTCAGTGAGCATGAAAACCTGTCACTGAAATCTGGACCCACTTTGTGTCATTAATAGCTTTAAAGCCTGAACCTTGATATAATTGCCAGAAAAAGGAGTTTTTTGGAAAATAAGTTCTTCATGGAACCGTCTCACAATATTGTGAAAAACATTTTTTAACATAAATTTGTATACATGAGCTTTAATTTGTCTATGTTTTTCTAATTCCAGATTTTTTTTTTGCGTGCAACATGTAGATGAATGTGTCTGATTTTACACATCAGGTATTTCTGTTAAAAAAAAAAAAAGTCTCAAGAAGTCTCAAAATCCTGAAACCTAAGTGTATCCAATATGATATTCTTGGGTTTAAAGGGTTCAAAATTGCCACTCTGCCACACCTGGACACACCCTTCTACACCAACGTCCTGATGCCAAATATCATTAAAATCACACCAGGTCATTTTCTCTCATCCAACGGAAGAACAAACGTTTTTTTATCTGACTGACAGTAATAATGACACCATCTTTATATATGATTAGTTTGACTGTTGGCTCAACAGTCTGTTCCGATATAAAGGAACAGAGCTGTCACTGGGGCGTGGCAGGAGGAGTGGCCAAACTTGTGGGCGGAGCCTCACCTACACACCTTTTGTTCCTCTCAACACCTGGACTTGATTAGTCTGATTAGCCTGAGGCTTTTTCAGCTTCTGTCTTGTTTCTGTGTCAGATACCCCTGTACCCCTTCCCACTTGTCTAGTTTGTTGGACTTCAAGAATTTTCTTGTGTTCTCTGGATTTTTGCTTTATTGATTAAAATATGAATGAAAGATTCTCCACCTGTGTCCTGCATTTGGGTCCCAAGCCTCGTCATGACAGAACATTTTACATTTTTTCTTCAACTTCAATAGAACAACATCAGTCTGGTCTCCTTAAGGCTCTGTTAAAAAAAGTTCATTTAGTCTCATTAGCCCTCAGGGACCTATTAAAATAACTACACACATTACCTGATCGGGTCACAAAAGGACCGTCTCATAAAAATGTAAAAAAAAGTGTAATACAGAAATAGGTTTTTTTCTTTCAATGTATCAGATCTTTTCAGACCTATCAAAAGATATAAAGTTTATTATATTTTATTATTATTATATATGTTTATGTATACAGACTGTACCTACCTGTTGATTAAGTCTTCAAACTAGTGAGAACACTAAAGTGAAAGGTGAATAAACTTGTTAAACCAGATTTATTACCTCCAGTGATCCACCCAGCCCTCAGGCCCCCCTGGCTTCTCTTCACACCGAACCGTCCGTCTGCCCCGCCATCCGTCTGCCCCGCCATCCGTCTGCCCCGCCATCCGTCTGCCCCGCCATCCGTCTGCCCCACCATCCGGCACCACGGAACACTTAAAGCCAATCATCTTGAAACCTGCAGAGGGGATTTCAGACCCGCCACCTCGAGGAAGATTAGAACCTCACTGAGCAAATTTAGAAGGAAGAGTGAACATTATGAATATGATCCCCGTGGCCTTCATTATTTATCCCTTCATTTATCATCCCTCCACGCATCCATTCATCTTTTCCTCCGTTGGGGGAGCACTCTCATCAGAATCAGGGAGGATTTCTGTCAGGAAATCTCCTTAAAGCTGCACTTGGCAAGATTTTCACTTAAAAAATAGATGTCTGATGGAGCTCATCCTGAGGAGTGGCCCATCCTTACTAATGAGGAGCTTTGGCCCATTGTGTCCAATGAGATGTTGGCGTCTGGATGATCCCTGCTAGCGATTCTCTTAAGCATTCTAAAGGTCATAAACAGGGTCGTAGCTTTAGAACCTATGTGTGTGTGTGTGTGTGTGTGTGTGTGTGTGTGTGTGTGTGTGTGTGTGTGTGTGTGTGTGTGTGTGTGTGTGACAACATGAGATCATTCATTAAGTGCTAAATCGTTTTAGCTGAATTTTTCTTAAAATTATTAAATAATTGTGTGTGTAAAAAATCATGTTGAAATTCATCTTCTTCATCTAGTTCAAGGGGGGTCAATCTCATTTTCACCGAGGGCCACGTCAGCATCATGTCTGTCCTCAAAGGGCCAGATGTAACTAATAAATGTAACTAAAGGTAACTCAATGTAATGTAATGCAAATGTAACTACTCCTTAATGTTAAATAACTCTGAATTTATAACTTACTTATTATTTGTTACTTATTATTTATTACTCTTAACTTATTTATTTTGAGACACTGACCTTTTATGCTCTACGCTCTGCATGCTCTACGCTCTACATCCTTTTATGCCACATAAAAGGATGTAGCGGGCCACATTTGGCCCCCGGGCCTTGAGTTTGTCACATGTGATCTAGAGCTTTAATCAGAAATGAAATGGTTAAACATGATGTGTTGTAACAGGAGCTGTATACTTTATTAGGTGGATGACCCCCAGTGGCCACTGAGCCCTCTTACCTTGTAACACCTCCCACCCCCATCGGTCCTCAGAGTCGACAGCAATGTTCTCCCGATTCTTTATTCCTTCACCGCTCATACTGATCTGTGTACGTGACAGATCTGAACATGGCTTGACAGCTGCATGGACAACAACAACAAAAAAAATGGTGCAGACATGACAATCCATCCCCATCATCCATAATAAACACAATCATTCAGGAGCAGTTGTGTCGCCCGTATAGTGAAATAAGTGTCGTGTGACATGTGATGAACCTGCTCGTCCTCAGCCAGGTGAGGAAACCCCAGACTCACAGGGTGGATCTCATTTTCTATTGTGATGTTTAACAAAGGAAGAAGAACGGAAACCTTTTTAGCAACCTAAATATTGTGTTTCAGAGGACGGCGCAGGTTAAACACGCAGGGCAATTAAATACAACTTGGTTCTGACCTCTGACCCTGGATGACACAGAGCCTCAGATAATCCTGGACATCATTACACAGAGGTCAGGGTCCGTGACACCAGTAGAGCTCATTTCTTCTTAGTAGTGTGTATCTGACCAGACGCTGTGAAGCGGTTTTATTTTCTATGACACACTCGTAAATGTTTGCACTTAGATTTCCTTCCATCATTTGCTGCATATGAAAAATTATTCTTATTAGTTTTAGCAATCATTATTAAGTCCAGTGCTGTTGGAGAAGATTTGGTGCATGATGTGGGTGACTATGTGTTTGTCTTAGCATTCATAGAAGGTCATGCCAATAGAATTGATTGTCACACACAAAGAAACGCCATCCATTTTTAAAGACACGCTGACAGCCTCCACGCTCTCTGATGAACATTTACCTGATGAAATGGATCAAAACTCAGGACGCCATCGTCAGGGTTGGATTTGTTTGGAGTGTTATTTGAGTGGAAATATGGAAAGAGACATCCTGTCTGAAGGAGAGGTGAAACGGTTAGAGATGAGAGTGGGGGGGGGAGGCTAGGGGAGAGGCTGGGGCGGGGGTGGGGGGGGATGAAATGCATCATCCTGCAGGAAATGTCACCATTTTCCTTATTTGGCATTGTTCTTTCTCTCTACATCTGATTATCCCTGCATTGATTGGATGGACAGAGAAGTAAAAGAGCAGAAGAACACTTTCACCAACAACAAGACTGTCCCTTTTTGTTGTCATGGCATTCGTAAAATGATTTTACATCATTTTTTATATGCATACATTGACTTTAATTGACTGTCTTTGTCAGTTATATTATACTAATTTATTTTCAATGTTTTTAAAGAAATAATTTGGTGTTTTATTTGCACTTTTATGTATTTTTTGTTTGTTTTACATAAAAGACATTGTTTTTACATTATCAAACAGTGTCAGATCAATATGTGTGATTATTGGTCACTATCACCAATGTATACAGTAGATTGCAGTGGTTTGCACATAAAAACAAGACAATGGTTTCAGCTTCTGTTGTTTCTGCTCTCTGCTGCCCCTCACTGGCCGTTGATGCCCACTACACTCAAAGAGGGTTTAGCACAGATCCAACAGGAATATAACTTCAAGTCTCACAAACTTGAATATATGAATCAAATAAAGTAATATAGATTAAATAATTTCCTTATTTATAATAGTTTATTTATCTGTTTATCTCTACATTATGTTCTTCTCAACTTTTCAGTATATATTTGTGTAATTTCTCTAAAATTTGTTGGCACATTTTGGTAAACTTTTATTGACATGAGAATGAAGGATCCTGGTGATTTGTTTTTGACCCTGTGGGCATTTGAAAACAGATTCATTGATTTTTTTCCCCTAATAATAATAATAATAATAATAATAATAATAATAATAATAATAATAATAATGCAAGTATATAAAAAAAAAACCTGAGGATACGTTCATTATTATTTATGGTGGATCCAGTAAGCAGCAGGATGTTGAAGGTCTTCATAAATCATTGATTTGTACTTGTTTTGCGTTGATCATACCATTCCAGCGTCACTCTGATATGGACGTCAAACATTCACGTCACATAAATTCCCACGTGATTTCCTCAGAACAAATCTTGTAGAGATGAACAGTGGGAGCGTCTGTGGTCAGTTGAACCAGACTGAGCCGCTGCTGGATTGGTCTGTCACCTGTTAACATGCATCAGTTCAGTATGAAGACTTAACCTCAACAACCAGTACATGGATGTTATCCCAGCTCTGGTTGGTAGGAATCTATGAACTGTTTTTATTTATTCCTGCATTAGTGTCAAAGCTGGGTTAGAAATTGTTTGAATATCGACGATTGACTGATGGTTTTACGTTTTTTCTTCATTCTTACAGGCTTATGGGCCCAAATCCTGATGCCCAACACCAACATAGATGTGATCAAGGGTCGGATGGTAGTTCTGCAGGCCTCGTATCAGGAAATTCCGGGCCTGGACCCGAGCACCAACACCGTCACCTGGAACTTTGTCTCCAACAGCACACAGCTGGTAAGACTGTGTGTAAACTCTGAGGGATGTGTGTTTAAATGTTTGGCTCCATATCCAGTATAACACATCATAATACAGCGTCTTCTTTACATTTGCTATTATATTTAGGATTATAGTCACAAGGGCGTTTGTCTGCTCTTATACACTTAATCTGGCAAACTCTGCTTTTGTTAACCCTTAGGAATTAAACCAAGGGAATAAAAAAGCTTAAAAAAATTATACAAGCAATGTAGTAACTTGTTACTGGTGTAATACATCACCCTAAAATACAAATGTGTGTTTTAAAATCAGGTTACGTATGAAATCACTGTTGCGGTACGACATGAAAAGAAGGGGTTTACATAACGAGCCCATCTGAAGCCACCCTGTTCCAGCCTGCGTCGCTTTATTACACATCATCTAGAGACCTGGCAGCAGCTCAGCTTCCGTATCTGCAGAGGTCAGATTATTGGGCTGTACAGATGGACGACCCAGACGAGGATCACAGTCCAAAAGAAAAGAGAGGAAACTGCTCTCAGAGCGCTGGGAAAGACACTGATGATTAAAAGCCAGGCTTTGTTTGCCTGAACAGACATTTAGTTTATCTCTCTGCTTTCATTTGGGGCCAGAAAGATGAATGGAAAGAACAAACTGTCATTACCTGAAAGCCAAACGGAGACGTGTCCATCTCTGTGGAGCTCACACACACACACACACACACAGACACACACTCTCACACACACCTTCATCTGACACACTGATGAGTTCCATGAAAACTGTAAAACTAGTTCAGTCCAGTTTGTGTCTGACGTTTCTCCTCCGACTGAAGTTGGAAAGTTGTTCCACTCTTTGGCTTTACTCCCACCCACATTAGAGACGATGTCATGTGACCGCCTTTGTGTTTCAGTCTTATTTCAGGGTAATGTTTTTCTACCAATGGGTAGCAGGTCTGGGACGGGGGAGATTTTAAACCCTTTGATCCACAACATGGGTCAAAAACGACCCACGTCTAGATAATCCAGAGCCAGAGTCTTTGTTCGCGGATAACCGTGGCTCCGTTTTCTCATCTAGATCATCTCCTACATCAAAGGCTCCATGAGTCTGGGCAGCTCCCAGTTCAACGGTCGTGTTGGTTTCGCCAACAGCATGCCGTCACACAACGTGTCGCTGTTCATCAACGACACCCAGGAGGCTGACTCGGGCCGCTACTTCTGTCAGATCATCATTCCAGGGAACCCTGGCCTCACGGCGGAGCTCAATCTGGATGTGAGGGGTGAGGACCTCGTTCACATTCAGGGCCCTGTAAAATCTAACAAAATGATCACTTTGAAATCTCCCCTTCTCAGTTCCTCCTGCTGTTCCCAAGTGTTCCATATCAGGGAAGGCAGTCCTGAAGGGAAATGTGACTCTGAGCTGCACGTCCAGCGCCGGGAAGCCCGTTCCTTTATACAAGTGGAGGAAAACCAGTCCCACCTCCGAGGTCTTCTTTTCGCCCATGCTGAGTGAGTAGATCACCACAACCTGATCTGATCACGCTTTTGCAGTATTTACATTGTACCAAGGAAAAACAGTTCATTTAATTACATCTATTCACTCGTTATTCCCTAAACGCTGATGAAAGTTTGTTAGTCTTCAAAATATTTGTGGTTCTTCAGAGGAAATCTGTTAATATCTTATGTTTCCATACAGCATAACTCAAGTCTCTGGAGAACCAAGGAAGATATTTATATGCTTTTGCTTCATCTGCATCGTTTCCACTGTAACATCTCAGCTGTGTTCATCCTTGCTGTACACCAGACTACCAGGGGCACCAAAATCTGAAGCTTCAGATTTTGGTGCCCCTGGTAGTCTGGGATTACATTCACTGTTTGAGCTGCGTGTGGTCAGGGTTTTTGTCCTGTCTCTGGATCATCAGGAGAGAAATGAAATAATTCTTTGTTGTGAAGAAAAGGCAATAAGATTTCTGTCATTATAGGAGTGAATAGTTAGACTTGCCAAAAATCAGGCTGCATGAGCATCGTTCTCTGTGTCATTATGTAAATACAGAATGAACCCAAAATGCAGAACACAGACAAATGAGGCAGATGAAATGTAATTAAGAATTTAATCTCCAGTAAGTGGTTCAATGTTCAAAAAGATCTTATCTGTGGGGATGGAAGAATCCAGGAAAGCAGGAGAGGGCGGCGGCAGAGTGCTGGCGTCGGAGTGGTGTAGATTCTACTTGTTGATGTTGAAGTGTTTGTAGGTTGTTTGCGGTCTGACTGATGTGTTCGTATGTTTCCTGTTCACACACCTTCAGATGAGAAGACAGGCACCCTGAGGCTGAGCAACCTGAGCAGTAACATGTCAGGGAAGTACATGTGTGTGGCCAGCAACACGGCCGGGGAGGAGAGCTGCTCCATCAACCTGGACATCAGGAGCTGTAGGTCAACACAAACACCACCGACCAGAACATCAGGACAGGATTCTGTTTCTGATGCCTGCATGTTTATAAGTAAAATGTGCTTTGGTGACATGCAGTCATTGTGCATCCCATAATTCTTCTCACAGCTACTAATGTGGGGATGATTGTCGGCGCAGTGGTGGGTTCGGTTGCTGGCTTCATCTTCCTCCTCATCCTCCTCGCATGCCTCTTTTTCGCGATGAAGAGGCGGAGAGACAACGAGGACGACATGGCCAATGAAATCAAGTGGGTTGGCGTGTCAACACCCATAATTACCTTTAAACAATAAATTTAAAGCACACTTCCTGCAATGGAAAATTCCTCAGCAGTTCATCCTGTGACTCACAGGTGATGTCATCCTCCCTTTATGACATAAATAGCATATTTTTATACAGTGGATCATCAACATTAACAGCTGACTCTGACTTTTGTTGTTGGATGCGTTTAAAAAGCTTAAAAAGTAAAAAGTGTTTTATTCTCATTCTCCTCAGGGATTAAATTATAAGGAGCAAAAGTTTACCATAAATTTATCTGAATTAAAAGTAGATATTGGAGCTATACATATTATTTTAATATGATTATATGTTTTTATTCTCATTTATTGTACAGTAACATGATATTATGTGCTGTTAACAGTTTTCTAATGATTTTATGAGTTCAGTATTTTTGGCAGACAAAGGTAAAATGGAGTAAAATGAAATAAACAGGGTTTTTAATTTTCCATTTTTTTTGAAAATCCATATTTTCTCAAGAATGACTTAACTAAAAACAACTTGTACCAGTATTTTATTTATTATGTGTTGCTTTTATGTCCTGTTATTGTTTCTGGTCAGTCTTAGGTAATAGTACTTTAGTATTTAGAGTAGTGATGATGTTTAAATGACCTCAAACGGTGATTATAGATTGAAATTTAATAAATACTGACTTACAAACATTTCAGCTCAACCTCTCAGAGCCAACTGTGTTCATATGTTGAGGACCACCCGTGTTTAACCTAGAAGCTAACATGCTAACGGCTGTTCCCTGGTGTCCGTCTCCAGGGAGGACGCTCAGGCCCCCAAACGTGTGTCCTGGGCTAAAAGCGGCATGGGTTCAGACATCATCTCCAAGAACGGCACACTGTCCTCCATCGCCTCCAGCCCCCACCACAAAGACCCCTCCCACCACCACAACAACCACCACCTGCAGCAGTATCCCCAGCGCCCCGCCTCGGACACCGCCTCCATCATCACCGCCACGGGCAGCACGGCCGGCTACCACCACCCCTCCGATCACCACAGAGCCCCCACGCCCACCCACTACAGCTACAACAACAACACCACCCTGCCCCGGGGGCCGCCCGTCTCCCCCGAGGCCAGCACCAACGGGAGCTCCCTACCCAGACCCGAGCGCTACGCCCAGCTGCCCCAGGCCCAGGTGCTGCCCCAGACATACAGCCAGGCCGCCCCCTCCCCGCCGCCGCTGCCCACCACCACAGTCACAGCCGCCAACATCGCCCGCATGGGAGGGGTGCCCATCATGGTGCCTGCACAGAACCAGGCGGGGTCACTGGTGTAACAGGGTTTGCTTAAAGGGAACACAGATTACTATTTAGCAAAGAATTCCAGACGCGGACTGTTTACTTCCTTTAAGTATTCTAACGTGTTTTATATCTGAATTCAAACCGTGTATAAATATGACTTTCATACATTTATTCTCTTTTCTACTTATTAAAATTTAGCTTTTAATTTCTGCATCACCTTTTTCAAATCTGACATTTAACAGCTCATGTGTAGTCAGTCTCACAGATGTACAGACATGCAGGCGGAGGATGGATGGATGGATGGATGGATGGATGGATGGATGGATGGATGGATGGATGGATGGATGGATGGAGGTGTGCTGTACTTTCATCCATCATCTTTTCTTAAGAGCTACCCAAGAGAGCAATGATCAAGGCCAGCGTGGTGTGAAGAGCTGATATCAGCGCGGACTAGGAGACGGGAAGATGAGACGACGTTAGAGATGAAGTGTTCTAATCCTTTCTCCTGGCTTCACTTTGGTTTGATTCCATTCTTTTTAAACACAGATTAGCCAAAGCTCCTTCTATTACTGAGCTCTATTCACAGCTCCAGGATGGTGACTTTGCTTTTCCACACACAAGTTGTAATAATTGAATTCTGCCCGCAGCATTAAAAAATGTAAATATGATATTTATTTTTAAATGTGTTGCATACAGCGGAGCGTATTGGTGACTGTATGTCTGCCGAGGACACTGGACTCCAAACCAAAGATACACAACATGTAGCACATCACTATGACAACACACGTGTTTTATATGTCAGAGGGGACTCGTGCACAATGACAGGATATTTGACTGCTTTGGTTTCATAGTTTTTCTAAACCTTATTGAAAATAGAGGCTAGTTTTACAATGAAAAAAAATAAATAAAATTGTGAAATGACGCCATCAGGCTGATTCGGCATATATTATTTACATCTTTTGTTAGCCTCCAAAGCTAAAGCATTAGCATGCACCCGTCTGAGGAAGGTGAACACGCTTCTCTCAGCGGTTCAAGAACTTAACATGATCTGTTGCTTCAAATAAATGTTTTATTTTAAACGTCAATGTAATTTTAACTTGTCTTTTTTTCTACTTCATTCTATCGTCTCAAGTCACATAAATGGTTGTTTAAAACATGCAGTGTAGAAAAGAAAAGATAAGATAAGAAAAGCATCGTCAGCGTATAAAGTAATCATCTATCTATCCTGTAATGTCTTCACACTGGAACTTATGTTTTGTAACTTTTAGTGTATTTGACAGGACAACAAAACATGCAAACAAGTCTTCGTGTCTTGAAGTTTTGATAGTTTCCTTAAATTGATATTTTTTTCGATACATTTGAGCAACATGGAAAGATTTCCAGCAGGAAGCTGACAAGGAAACCGTTTAAATGGATTGAACTGACAACTCTGATTCCAAAAACACGTCCTCTGTGAACGGTGAATGCTAAATTTAATGCTCAAACAAAACTTTGGTGGTATCTTTATATAGTCTTTACACAGCCTCTGGAGAATGCCCCCTTCATGGACCTGTAGGATGATCCCATCAGAACAAAGTTTGACATTCAGTTTGACAGGGTCGAACTTTTTGGGATCAGAGTTGAACGTCATAATATTTACAGGAACCATTTCTATTTCCTTAAAAGTCAAAGTGTACATCATGAAGATTAAAATGTATTCAAGACAAGCCTTTATTTTTATACAGTGTATGTGTATGTATAAGAGGTCATACGGTCCGTGTGTGACAGCAGCGCTGCCTGTAACCCGTGATGGATTGTACAACTACTGATGTCTGAACTGGACAAGCACCTCCTCCATATTTATGTTCATGGAAAATATTTGTATCAAATTTTCAATTAAAAGAGAAATGATCGAATTCCAAAATTCGATTCAACTTTATTTTGTAACTGAGAGCACAAAAAGTGTTTTCTAATTTCCATTCTCCTTTAAGATCCGTTGTAAGAAGAGGTAAATCATTAAATGTAAAATAAGCCACAGCTAACACATAATCAATATTGATAGTGATTCAGCCTTCAGAAGAATTTAATCAATAACTGATTAAACAGGTTAAATATACTTTTCTAATAGATCTCACATATATCATTTATGTATTTGGTGACATGTTTAGTTGTATGTACGAGATTTAAAGTTGACCACCTGACAAAAAACACACCAAAAAACTGACAAACATATAATATGAAATATAAACTGTGTCTAATGATGTGAGAATTATTACTGTAATGTATCCACTAAAAGGACTTTCCTGCAGAAAGATTTTCCTGTCCAGAATGATGGCTCCATAGACAGCAAACAGAAACAAACACACCATGAGGGTAGAATGTTTATTAGAATTTGCAGTTAGCGATGTTTCATTCACCTGTACGGCGCAAAGAAATTAATATGCTAATATGCACGTCTTATTGATAAGAGCTCATCTCATCAGGGGGTGATGTATCCAGGGAAGCGCAGAGATGCGCCCCCTTGTGGTTAAAAGGGTGAACTACACACATATCTGTCACTCGTGATACAGTAACTCAAAAAAGTAGTAACGTATTATATCAAATATTTCAATTAAATTAAAAAAAAGTTATAAGAGCACTACTTGTTAAGGTAGTGGAGCAAAAATACAAATAAAAGCTCTGTGATGTACTGCACCCGTAATAGTCATGTGTCTGTACATGGAGCTACAGTACTAAGCAGAACATACATGGCTCTGTGTTCAAACATATCAGCTCATACAATACAAGGAGATGTGGATGCAGAATGGCATGTCATTTATTTTAGATTAGTCCTTATGACCAATGAACGAAGCGGAGCCCAGCGGGGGTCAGAGGTCAGTGTGTGTGTGGAGATGATTCTGTTAGAGGAAACAAAGTAAAAAAAGACAGAACGTCAAATCCCTGTACCAAAGTGTTATTAACAGCAGGTCATGTGATCAGTGAAGTCCTGTGAGAGCGGGACCGGCGGTCCCACTGGACCTGTTCAGGTTGGCCGTTTGGGCGTGGCCTGAGCCTAAGTGTGCAGCGATGGGAGGAGGTGAGCTCAGCGAGAGGCAGTAGTTGAGGTGAGTATAAGGGTTGATGGGTGAGGATCCATAGTTGATAATGGTGAAAGAGGAGATGTCATGCAGCTTGGGCCGGAGGTCAGGACGTCTCCGACCCGCCGAGGCCCCCGGCCTGCAGGGCTTTAGGTAGGACACAGGACTGGAGGGCCAAACAGGGAATTAAAAACATATTAAAGTTACTGGGTTCACCAGTAAACACTTGTGTTTAAGCATTAAGAGGATTACCTTTCAAAATGTAGTCAGTTAGCAGTGTAGGCACCTTCTCACTGTCCTCCTTCATGGCATAAAGAACTGGATAGAAGTGAAATGAAAACATCAGTCTTGGTGTAAAATTTCACGTCTGACGATTTGATTGGACGCTTACTTTTTGTGAGCATCTGCAGGTCGTCAACAGACGGGGGGGTGGCTTTCTTCTCGTAGGGGATAACTGTGTTCAGGTACTGAAAACAGATGTTTGACATCGATCAGCCTCTGTCAGATGTCATGATCACACAACACCTATCAATATCACCCATCGATGCAACCTCAGGTTTGAGCCGCCAGACTGTTGAATTGAAAACATCCCTGATAACATTCCATTTCTGAGCTTTAAAAGTAATGAAAAAAAAAGAATTTAATTAAAAAACATTTTGAATCATCTGAAAATAATTTGTAGATATAAAAAAATAGGTTTATTTGGTTAAGGCCTCTGATTTGTTTCAATGGTCAGTGTTGTTTACTGTTTATTGACCTTTGACCTCACCTGTTTATCATTCCCTGTGCTTCCAAACGTCTGTCTGATGCCTGTCTGCAGGATGTTAGAGAGACCCTCCATGCTGAAACGCTGCAGGAGACACACACACACACACACACACACACACACACACACACACACACACACACACACACACACACACACACACACCATTAATTACAAACTACAGGGCATCACTTCCACCGTTGTAATCATCCTTGATGTTGTCCTGCTGTAAACCTTCCAGACAAACATGCCTTCATGTTGACTGGGGATTAGATTTATCGTTGTTTATGTTGCTTCATCATCAACATCAACATCATCATCATCATCAACATCATCATCAACATCATCATCAACATCATCATCATCATCATCATCATCACAACCTAGCTGGGGTAGGTAGCCAACATTCACCAGACAACATCCCTGCTGTGTGTGTGTGTGTGTGTGTGTGGAGGGAAAATCCATTAGGAGAAGACAGGAGCGGGTCGTTACTGCATGCGGGGCCGCGTCCACTTTAGGAGCTTTCCTGGAAGAGACTTCAGAGGCTAATGGGGCTGAGATCCATTACGCTTACGTAGGGAAGAGGGAGAGATGTCAGGAACGGGGGCTCCACCTGTCCCTCATTTACACTGGAAGGATTCAAGACGAAAGATCTGACTTTATAGTAAAAATATAGTGATCGTAAAATTTTTTAAAATAAATAAAAATAGTGTACATTTCCGTTCCGGGATGTAATCAGTATATAAAATTTTTTTAAAAATAAAATTAAAAACATGAAAGAATGTCCAAGATGGTTCTGTATGTAAAGGTAAGAACTCACCTCTGCCTAAAATAAATGGTGAGATACAAATAAATGATTAAAAAAATCCCGTAGCTAACTCTAATTCCCTTTCAGATTACCTTCTATGCACATTTCTCAGTTTTTTTATTTATCATGAATTTGGTGACCAAGGTGAAGTGGCTCTCACCTTGATGGGCATGCTCCCCGTCTTCTCCGTGGGTCCCGTGTTCTCTCCGTTCAGAGATCCGCCCTGCAGACTCAGGGTCTTGTCGCGGCGCCGGCGTTTGTTGTCTCGTTGTTCCTTCTGTCTGTTCTGCACCTCCATCAGGGCCGTGATGAACGTGTTCTTCACCTCCTTCTCGAACTCCATCTCCTCACGCCGAGCCAGCTGACTGACCAGCTCCTCTGAGTACTCGCGGATGGCGGCCTCCACCCGGTGCAGCAGCTCGTCCAGCGCCGCGCTGGGCATCAGACTGAGACCTGCAGGACGGAGGAAGAGTTTTTAGTTTGTGCATTTCATTTCTGGCTCAGGGCTTCAGACAGAATGCTGATTAAATCTTATATCATATATCCACTTAATTTAAATAAAGCCTTTGGAGTGAGGATATTCAGAGCTGTTCTTATTCTTATTTTTTTTAAAATCTGACCTTAGGAGGATTTAAAAATTTGGCTCTTAATCTGGTTTTGGTGGTAAAATCATCTATTCCCATATAACACAAAAAAAAGATGTTACCAGATGACTCCTTTTTATGTTTTAAAATAATTTGTGAGTATAATTTTGGTCAGATAATTTATGATTCCAGTTCAATCAATGAAAGACATGACAGGATTACAGGACCTAGTGTTTGATAGAGAAAAGACAGATTAGATAGAGACAGTTAATCTGTGTAGGTCCAGAGGTTGATATAAAGAAATTACTTTGAGCCGGATTAGTCAACAAAAACATCAGCAATTAGAAAAAACAATCTAATCAGGAACTGCATGGTCACATGACACGGACACGGGGCGTCACTGTCACGGTTCAGTGTTGATCTGCTCTGCTGGGGCGTGGCAGGAGGAGGGGCCAAATGTGTGGGCGGAGTCTCATCTCCACACCTGTTCCTCATCTCAACACCTGGACTTGATCAGGTTGATTAGTCTGAGGCTTTTTAAGCCTGACTGTCTTTTGGTTGGATGTCAGATTGTTCTGTACGCGTCTAGTTTGCTGGACTTCATGAGTTTTCTTGTGTTTCCTTGATTTTTGTTTGTATTGAATAAATTATGGAAGAAAGCTTCTGTTCCGGTGTTCTGCGTTTGGGTCCAAACCCTGCCTGTGGTGACAATCACGCTCAAAATAATTCACCAATAATCTGAACTAACAAATTAAACCAATAAAAATAGAGAGATTGAAATGATTTTGAGCTACTATGTCTAAAAGTCAAAATTAAAATAAAATCCAGTTAATTTCAAACATGGTGCAGTATAAGTTCCATCAGAGAGAGATTGATTGTGAGAATTGATCAGATTATTGGCCAAACAAGATGTTTTCTTATTGCTGTTTTCAGTCTGCAGCTCAGTGCTATCTGCAGCGTCTGAAGCACTTTATTTTAATTTCTTTTTCCAGTGTTGTGTGAGCAGTAAATGTACCTCCACCCCTCTGTGCACCTATCAGTGTGTGGGTCTTAAAATAAGGTGTGGTCGGGTCCATTAATGGTGCATTACTATAAAGAGGCTCCAGCAATGATCACACTTAGTCATCCAGTATTTATTTAAAAGAAGCAGCAGAAGCACGGATCTGTGTTCCAGTTCAGAATCCAGTTCACAATGTGGGAACATTCAGCTGGTTAGACACCAGAGAGGCATGGATGTGTTCTGTTAACATCCAGAAAATCAAATAGTTCTTCATCTATCTAACCACAGGTGGCCAACATGTCAGAGAACACACACACACACACACACACACACATAACACACGTGCACACACACAATCACTGCCAGATTTACTACAAATTTCACACACCAACAGGAGTCAGAAATTGACTCTTTCACACCACAAGTCAGACATTTTCAACAATAAACATTGTGTGCACTGCCTCACAAACACAAAATCTCAGTTCAACCAAGTCTATAAATAAATATAATGTCATAGATTACGATTATAACTTTGTAGGAAGTCTAACTTTAGGTTTGGTATTACACCAAAAATGAAGAGGAAGCAGTCAACAAAAAGGACCGGCATCCTCTGGTAAAGATAAGAAAAAGAACAGGGATGTTAATCTCACTCAGACCGACGAGTTTAGTGAAGATCCTGAGGAATTCAAGTAAGAAATAATAGATTATAGTATTTTCCACACTATAAGGCGCACCTAAAAGCCAACAGTGCGCCTTATATATGAAAAAGGTTTTACAATAAACCATTTACTGAAGGTGTGCCTGATAGTCAGTGCACCTTATAGTGTGGAAAATACTATATTTTTAAGAAAGAAGTAAGGAAAATAAAAAAGCAAGCATATGTGATTGGTCAAAATTGAAATTCGTTTTACTTTTTTGTTTGTTCACGTCCTAGATGTTCCTGCTGCAGGTGCTGCTTAAATGATGATGCTTTGCTCCAATATTTAAGTGCTGATTGAATCCATTTCCAGCGTTACCTTCATAGGAGCAGTTGTTGTTGGAGGCCTGGGACAGCTGCCTGATCTCCTCCAGCAGGGAGGGGTTGGTCCTGGAAGAACAGTGGCTGCTCTCCTCATCATCCTCCTCCTCAGTTTCACCAGGGTCTGGAGAGTTCTCCATCATCTCAACTATTTCCTCGATGACCTTGAAGAGAGAAAAGAGAGAAAGGGTGGGGGGGGGGGTTGCAGGGAGGCGAGTGGATGTACAGGAAACAGATGAAGCATCTGACAGACAGTATTAAGTAGATATACATAACATCAGAGCCTGACCGCTAGAATGTCCATCCATCCATTTTCTTTAGTCTCATTTTAAGTGGACATGTTCTTCTTAAATTAATTATTGATGTCTACACAGGAATCACGTACGTCTGAGGAGGCAGGACTGGATTTAGTGATGTCTGGGGTTCAACAGGGGACCGTTCTTGGTCCTTTGCATTTTCTGTTTCACCTTGTTATGATGGTGATGGCACCAAAATGTGTTACTCATTCCACCCAAATCTCTGATAGTGTCTGATTTTATATTTCAGTCACAAGTTTAGAGAAAGTCTGACCGACAAACTCTTTCTCTGTTCTCACATCCAAACATCACGAGCCTCTTATCACCAGTAGATGTTTAACCCATTAGGATGATTTAAACCTGTGTTCCCAGTTTCACCCTACCTTTCTTCTAACTTCCCTTCGGGATTATTAAAGTATGCAAAATTTAAAAAAAAAAAAAAAAAAAAAAAAAAAATATTGTGGAAAGTTTGGAATGAATCTTCAAAGTGTTTGTTTGTCTGAGGTCACAGCAAACAGAAAAAAATTGAACTATAAGGTGACAAAACTTTTAATAATATTTTAATCTTTAATGTGACATTTTTGTGCATTTAATGAAATGTTGAAATAAAGGTTAGGATTTCTCTTATTTCAACATTTAAATAAGGGAAATTATTTAATAATTTACTTTAATTTAATTTAATTTAGTTTAATTTGGCTGAGCAGTGGATATGTGCAATTTCCTCCGGGATTATTAAAGTATCTATCTGTCTGTCTGTCTGTCTGTCTGTCTGTCTGTCTGTCTGTCTGTCTGTCCGTCCGTCCGTCCGTCCGTCCGTCCGTCCGTCCGTCCGTCCGTCCGTCCGTCCGTCCGTCCGTCCGTCCGTCCGTCCATCCATCCATCCATCCATCCATCCATCCATCCATCCATCCATCCATCTATCTATCTATCTATCTATTTTTTTATCATTGTATTTCTTACAATGATAAGAAACAGACATAGACAAACTGTTTGACCTGAAGTACACACACACACACACACACACACACACACACACACACACACACACACACACACATAGCCAAACCTGATCAGCTGTAATGAGAGGATCCTCCTTCAGACAGTTGGAATTGTCATTCTTCTCATTCATCTCCTCCTCCTCTTTTTCGTGAGTCTGAATGATAAAATGATCCACACAAAAAATCAGAAGTGAGACTAAATGTTGAGATTACACGTAACAGATTGACCTACATGAAAAAAAAATTACATTTACTGTAAAATCAATGGGACAAGGAAAGTAGATTTATTTAGTGATTTTGTTAACATTTCAGAGGAAGCAGGTTAGAACACATAACTTCAACATGTTTTACCTCATTTGATAGAACACATGAAACTAATTCACCTAAGCTCTATATGTTTGGAGGTGGGAGGAATAATAATAATAATAAAAATAACAAATATATAAGGATATATAATAATAATAATAATAATAATAATAATAATAATAATAACAATAATAACAATAATAATAATAATCCATTAATATCTTTTGTTAGGAATTCCTATTTATCACACACAGAAACCCAACTAAATCCCTCTTTTAATATAAATAACACATTTGGGGTGCTACCCTTCGTCTCACAGGCCTAATCACATGGATTTAATGAATTAAAATATTATTTTTACTATTACTAAATTTATAAAAATTAATCATTTTTTAATTAATTATTAAATTAAAATGTAATAACAAAGATGCGGTATAAGAACCTACCTCCTGGTCAGACAGATTGCCGTTGAGTCCCTCCGGGCCGTCCCAGGTGGAGATGTAGTTGTCAGTTAGAGCGTCCCACACACTGGAAAGCAACACACACAGACACACACACACACACACACACACACACACACACACGCATGAGACCTTCAAGAACCACCAGAAAGCAGAAAACGAGCTTCACAACATTACTTTTGTCTTGGCTCTGAGGGTTAGGTGCTATTTTAAACTGATGTATTGACACACGGTGTCATTAATAAGTTATATAACAGCATTAAATAAGGTTTGGTGTCGCTGATCTTCTTGGTTTCCAGATCAAAGTCCTCACATCATCGCGCCGGCCGTCTGATGCAACCCGGTTCCAGCGTCTGGCTGAGAGGAATGACCTCAAACCCGGAGAGAGGTCTCCTTTGTTTTTGCCCCCTGCTCTTGGAGGTTGGCTGAGGCATTGCTGCCCTGCCCCGGGTGGCAGGGGGTAGGTGGGGGGAGCAGACAGAGGGCATCATTCAGCTAACACATGACCTCACCAGCCAGGCCTGCATGCCATCCAACAGTTTCAGTGCACTTAACCCCAGAAGAAAATATTCTATAAACTGTATAATCACTGCAAATCACATGGATTAGTAATAAAACAGTTTCCCCATAAAAAAAGATTTTAAAGACGGATAAATGTGCAGTTTCTCCCAAAGCCCCCAGAACTATTTGCCCAAAAACCACAGTTTACTGCCAAGAGTTGGATGAGAAGATTATCAACACGCGTAAGCTTCACATGAAACTACAGCCAGAGGTTAGCGCAGCTCGACTGTACACACAGATAGAAACAGAACAAACAACCAGCTGGAATTAGACCGAGCCGACATGACTCCTACATCCATGTGCAGAAACCACCGACCTCCTGATAACTCAACGACGCTCCTAAACCACAGCTGTTATATAGCTGGGTATTTTTTCCTACCTGGAAAAATATTAAAATCTTAATTTGTGTCAAATTGCATATTTTGCCACAGATTTAAACTCTAACATTATAATTATTAACAATATTATTTTTGTAATAGTAGATTTTCACCAACAAAACACACACACACACACACACACACACACACACACACACACACACACACACACACAAACTATAAATCTGGAAAAACCCTGAAATTTTTTTTTTCAGCTGTTTTTTTCACATTTTTCCATCAAAAAAAAAAAAAAAAAAAATCAGAATTTTTTTTTACATCAAATATCCTGAATGTTGATTTTTTTTTTTTTTTCCAGGATAAATAACCCCCTAATTAATTCGTCACATGACTCCCGACCACATGATCAGCCGTCTGCAGGCCGGACGCGTGATGGACGCGTCCCAGCCAGCGGGGACCGGAACTCAGAGCCGTCCTGCTGTGTTTGTTGGCCCCCGGCCACCGAAGCAAAGTCATTCTGTTTAATATTCTGCCTCTCCATCAGCCGTCGCCTCACTCATATCTGTGTTTCTAATCAGATGCTGGGATTATGGCAAAAACACGACAGACTGTTTCCAACAAGGCACCAGATTTACATGGTTGTTTCTGTGGGTCTGTGGACTGAGATGTTTAAATGTGTTCTCTATACCAAAGCATAACATCATGTTCACAGCAGGTTTTGAATTTTTTCTATTTATTTGTGTTCCATATCTAAGAGCTGAAAAAAATATCTTTTAAATCAGACTAATTTAACCCTTTTATCATCAGTTTAAATCATGGGATTCACACCATTTGACCAACTCCTGTACCATCATATATTACCTGCTACGATCGCTGATCCACTGTTTTTACCAAAAAAGTTGAATTCAGTATTCAACTTTTTAGTGACCACGGTGATTTTTCTTTTTTTGTGATAGAGAATTTTCACAATGATCTGGTTTAATAGCTCTGATTTCCCCTCACTTAAATTAAAAAGGAAAGATTAATTAAATAAGAGCTCCATGGTTCACTGGCGTCACACCCAGAGTGTACCCTGTCTCACATCCCCAGTCAGCTAGGATAGGCTCCAGAAAAACCTGGCGACAGCGGAAGAAGCAGGTGCTGAAGATGTATGTGTGTATGTAATTGATAAGATATTGAATTTTATTTACAATATGTATTTGCTAAGTCATACTATGATTGACTTTTTGACACAAAATTAAGGCTTTTTCTAACTTTTTGGCAAATATTTTGATAATATTTTAAGAAATCTTTTATTGGCACATGAATTCATTCTTTTGTAGTCTGTTTATAGATCATTTCTCCCATGTTTTACGATCCCAATCACAAAGCATTCTGGGAAACTTCAAGAAAATTCCAATATTGACATAAAAATGTAATAAATAAGACTTTTTTTGTTTGGAATCCTGAAGTGGATACAGTTTGACTGAACTGACTGTAGTTGTGTTCACTCACTCTTCATCCTGCAGCCGCTCCTCATCCTCCTGGTTGTGTGACTGGTTGCGTATCGGCGCCAGACCCTCGGTCTTGGTGTTGTAGTTGTGGAAGCAGACGTTGAGCTTCTCGTCGAACTCGTTGACCAGGTCCTCCATGGACTTGAAGCTCATCATCTCGGAGAAGTTCTCCAGCTCGGAGAAGTCCTCGCGGCTGATGGAGGCCAGGGGGACGGTGGTGGTGGTGGAGTAGGTGGAGTGGTTGAGCGCCGGGTGCTCGAGCTCGTCCATGTGGCACGGGCGCAGGTCGTCGAACTCCTCATCCAGGCACACGAGAGGGGCTTCCATGGCGACCCCGATCAATAATCTGAGAGGCCTGAGCAGACGGAAGGTTTAATGCACTGTTTGCTGAGTCAGCAGTCCGTTAATGAGGCAGGAAGACAGAGAACGAGACGAAGCACCATGTGACTCTATGTCACCAAAACCCCTGAAGGATCTATCTGACACCTCCTTAATCAGTGGCCCCACCTCAGGTGGAGTGGCCCCGTGGAGTCTAGACACAGAGGAGGTGGAGGCTGATGGGCCAGAAGGGGACCAGGTCCCAGAGGGACCCCAACCAGTTGGCTTCACTGGTGAAGCTCCGTTAATGAAGTTCCACTACTGGGATTTAACTGATGAGGACATGCAATTATAGCAGAATAATAGTCTAGGTGAGAGCAGGGCTGTTTTCAATGGTTGGAGGCAAGATTATCCATTATCACAAGATTTCTTCTGATTAAAAAGATGAGATTGCTTTACAATCAGTAGTTCTAATATTTTTTTCTATGTTATTTTTGTTTTCACATCAGTGGTGAAACAGGAAGTAGGACGTTCACATTTAGCAGGACCTGAACAAATGGACAGAAATTAAACACAAAGTTGTCTTGTGTTTTAGTTCTAGTTTTTAAAATAATATTTAGTGAAGTATGTGATTACATTTTGGAAACCTGAGAGGATGCAAGTTAAGATGTTCAAATTTGTTTTTGTTCTGTTTAATTTATTACATTTTTTTCTACTGAAGCAGTGTCCACTTTGTGTTATGCTTCTAATATGAAGCCCCTATAGAAACGTTATTCTCATTATTTCTATATAAGTAACCAGATGAACGGTTTGAACAAAGAATGATGTTGAATGACTAAGAAATGTTTATTTCTCAATATTGTTACTGAAGATATAACAAGGGCCAAATGTACTTCCTGGTTGAGGTTATTCTAGTGAAAATATGTTGACAGGACGTTCATCCGCTCCTCTATAATAAATGGCTTTCAAGTCATTTTTAAAGCAAACAGCTTCCCAAAGAAAAACAGGTGTAGTGTAATTTATTCAACCGTTATGAATTCATGTGAAAAATAGGGCAAGAATGAAACAGGTGAATGTAAATCACAGCAGCTATAATAGAGACAGTTGTGATGATGAACTGAATGAATGGAAAATGGCCAAAGTGGAGACAGCGATGATGAATTTGGATCTGATCTGTGTGGGTGGAGTTTTATCAATCTCTCTTTTCTCATCTTTGTTTTTCTCCCTTTGTCCTTTATTTTTCCTCGATCAGAGTTTAAATGAGGCTTCAGTCTTTGTGCTGTGGAACGTGTGACTTTGTGGGTGTGGATGCGTCTCACAAGACTCCTTAAGCAGTTTAACAGTTTCTTTGCAGAATGCACCAAATTCTTTACAAATGGAAATACGTATAGAATAATATTCTGAGGCGTATTAAATATGAGTAAAATGATGGCTGACGTGAATGCAGAACCAAGTGGACGACTTCCTGCAGATCTGTGGTGTTTACTGGTGTTTACAGTGTGATCTTCATCGTCAGCCTCATCCTCCATCCTTTATTGGACCGAGTCCTGATGGAAGGGGCTGAGACCAGGAGTTCATTTAAAAAACACGCTTGTGCAAGCCTCTTCCTTCACATCACACCAGTCAGCAAAGTGGTGCCCAGTCAACAGTGGATATCGTTTTTCACCATCCCATCCAATGCCTCTTGAGCGACTGGAGTGTGTGTGTGTGTGTGTGTGTGTGTGTGTGTGTGTGTGTGTGTGTGTGTGTGTGTGTGTGTGTGTGTGTTCTTCTTTAAAATGGAAGCTGACCCTCACCTCGCCACAGGAATTCTTCACAGGCGGCACTGATTCACTGCCGCTTGAATTTGGCAAATTGAAAGATGACGAATCCGATCCTCTAAGAGCTCCTCCTGCTCAAGCTGTCGCTTCCTGACCGACTGGTGACTTTGTTGTGCAAAAATAACGTGATATTCTGGTGTGAAACCCCAGCATCCACACTAGAGATGTGTGACGGATGTGGCTGAAGGTGTGTATGTGTGTGTGTGTGTGTGTGTGACCTTCACACTGAGCGCTGATCTCAGGTGTGCCTCAACATGCAGGTGTGAAAGGAGCCAATCACATCTGATCATCACAAACAAGTCACTCTAAAAAAAATGTTCAATACACAACTGAAAGAGAAATTTGACACCATCAGGAATGTAATTATGTTAGTATTGAAATCAGTCCATTCTGCTAACGTCACTGATGCAATGGACGACACATCAAATCAATGTTCGGGCGGCCGTGCAGAAATGGAAATCAAGTAAGTGCATGTCATCAGCTCATCGGAGGACGGAAGAAGATGGGAGTGGGGGAGGGAGAGTAGAGGACTGAGGAAGGATGGAGGAGAGGAGGAGGAAACCATGGTTACGACACGGAGATGGAGGCGAGGATGATGGCCAAACGTACGGTCAGGGCTGGAAGAAAGGGAGACATCTTACCTGAGACAATGTGCCGCCGATGTTCTGCTGAATGAGTGTGTGTGTAGGGGGGGGGGTCTTCTCAGACGAGGAGAAGACACACCGTCTGCTGCAAGGTCCAGTGATGAGCAGCAGCGGTTAGCTTCATTCCAGGGTGGAAGACTCAGGAAAAGCAAACAGAAGGGGAGATGGCCTCGTGGTCCTGGTGGTCCTGGTGGTCCTGGTGGTCCTGGTTTTTGGTCGGTATCCCTTCCCTCACCCGTCAGCCCACAGCCTCCCGTATGTGTCCTCCCACAGCCCGTTGTTTTCCAGCCCAGTTCACACTGAGCCTGCGCGACGCCAGGCCTCTGACGACGAAGACTCACCCTCCCCTTCCTCCCTCAGCATCCTCTTTCTGCCTTTGTCCCTGTCTCCTCCCTCTCCCTCCCCCCCTCCCTCCCTGTTCAGCTCCCCCTGCTTCTGCTCTCATTAATTCCCCAAATATTCATGCAGAGGAGGAGGAGGAGGAGGAGGAGGAGGAGGAGGAGGAGGAGGTTTGCTGGACAGAAGGAGACACTTTAGCTCAACTGTCTACCTTCTGTGTTAAATCCAATGTGTGTCATCACATGTGTGTGTGTGTGTGTGTGTGTGTGTGTGTGTGTGTGTGTGAGTGTGTGTGTGTGTGTGTGTGTGTGTGTGTGTGTGTGTGTGTGTGTAGGTGTGTGTGTGTGTGTGTGTGCTTTGTTTTCTTTGCTCTCAGTGACTATTTTCATCTTTCTTCCAATCACAAACGGCCATCATCCCTGGTCTTCAGGAAGTTCAGGAGCAACATCAAGCTCTCATCCCTAACCCATCCAATCTCATCCCATAATCCTAAACCTAACCCTAAACCTAAACCTAACCCTAAACCTTAACCTAAACCTAACACTATTGCTAACGCTAACCATAACCCTAAACCCAACGCTAACACCAACCCCTAACCCTAACCCTAACGATTATCCTAACCCTAAACCTTAACCCTAACCCTAACGATAATCCTAACCCTAAACCTTAACCCTAACCATAATGATAATCCTAACCCTAACCCTAATCTTAACCCTAACTCTAACGATAACCCTAACCCTAACCTTAACCCTAACTCTAACGATAATCCTAACCCTAACCCTAATCTTAACCCTAACTCTAACGATAACCCTAACCCTAACCTTAACCCTAACTCTAACGATAATCCTAACCCTAACCCTAACCTTAACCCTAACTCTAACGATAACCCTAACCCTAACCCTAAACTGGAGCCTCCCCCTGTTCAAGCCAACAACCTGCCCAAGTCCCAGCCAGGATTCATTCAGTTCCCTCTTTCCAAAATAATCAATTCATTGATTGATTGATTTATAATTAATTTATAAAATATAGGTACAACATTACAGATAATAGGTATCAATGCAGCAATTTACAGGTAGCTGTCAAAGTACGTACATAAGCTAAAAGTTAATATTAAAATAAAAACCACAGCAACATTGGGATTATTGGGATTATTTCACGGCGAACGTATGTCAAAACAGATGCTGGTTAAGGTGATGTTGACCACTCCCTCTTTCACAGCCTGCATCAAAATGAACATAATCTCTGTTTCAGTCGGTGATCAGGGCTTAAACCTCCTGAGAGCTGCAGCTGCATGGAAACCTATGTCGTCTTATAACAGCTGACATGTTGTCACACCCGGCGCGCGCTCAGGCTGGGAGATGTTATAACATGGATACATCAGAGGACTGGAACTCCCAGATCACAGATATGGTCAGATCTGACAGATGAGGCTTTGCTTACAGCCTGATGGTTTGTAGAGAATTCAGTGAGGTCGTCATGTATGTTTTAATCTCTATATATCTATATCTGTAAATTCACAACTGTAATTTCTTTATATAAAAGTATTGAATTTTACTCAACAGTCCAAGCTGGGGGTGCTGCTCAGCCCTGCTCCGTTAAAGATGTGATAGATTGTAAAGAAAGCAAAGACACCACAGATGTCCCATCATCACCAGTAGAAGCGTCTAGACGGACCAGCACTCACACACACTGAAAGCAGCTGCTTGATCTTCACACAATGAAGATGGCAGCAACGGAGAAAGGAGGTTTGGTCTCTTGGTGGCCTCCATTATACAGCCACGTACAACAAGCAGCCCAGCATCACATATATTCTGGTTGCCATAGTTACACAGTGATTGCAATAGTGAAGGAATTTCTACACGCAACAAGGCGAGTCAGGAGACAACTCGTGCAGGAAAACATTAACTCGAGAAAGCACTGAACCATTCCACTGTAGTCCTATCAGAACAAATCAAATCTGTTCTATGTGCTGAATATTTTTGATCTCATCAGAGATCACTGAGAACCACGGGATCCTGAATTATTTGACAATTTAAGTCAAATATGCCAGTATTCTCTTACGGGTTGTTTTACTGGTATATGTTGCATTTTACTCTTTGCTGAAGTCTTTTTTGAATCAAACTAGTATCTCTGACATGTTTTCTCTCAGTTAAATTTGGCTCAAGGATTGACATCATTATGATGATAATAATAATAATAATAATAATAATAATAATAATAATAATAATAATAATAATAATAATAATAATGTTGCTGTCAGTTGTTAGACAGGAGTCACAATGACTAACTGCACTTTTAATGCCAAACACTGATTTGTTAGTCGTTAGCTGTAACTCATGTCAGTAATTTTATAGGTGCTGAAAACACAGTCATACTTGGTCATACTGTATCAGTATTTTTCTATTATTTTGTGACTGACTCTTAACCAATGTGAAGACAGTGCTTGTTTGATGTTCATTATCATCATCATCTTGTAATAGTCGTTGTTTGGTTTGTTGACATCTAGCGGTTCATACAGGGATATCATGTAATGACGTTAAAATGACGATGAGTGTATTTTCCATGTAATAGTGTACTGGTACATGTCCATGGGGGTATTATTATTAGAAACGATGCAGTGGACGCGTCCTGTTGGACTGTGGACCGTAGTAATACTATATGAACACTAGGGGGCACTGTCAGGTTGTTTTGATGGATGTACAGCATCACATTTTACATTTAACCTCTGTTTGTCACATAAACTCAGTTTATTCCTCCAATTGGAGAAGTTTAAATTACTTTATCTTCTCCATCACTCACAGGTTGTCTGATATTGATTTCTGTTACGTTTCTTATTGTGGGGCGGGGGACTAGATTATCTTTTTTTTTCATTAAAATCATAACACTGAATAGTTTGTATTGAGTCATACTTCTAGAACACCTGATCCCAATACAGACACTCACACTATTTAGAATGATTTACCTTGGAAGAAATACAGATACGGTTGGTTTATTGTTCAGGTTGGCCAGTGTCACATCTGTCAAACACGTTGTCATTTTTTACACAGTGATGTTTGTGACTCCATAGAACTATATGAACATGTTAGTTCACAGCCCATACATCACATTGACCTCACAAATGAAACATACGCAAAGGGTTAATTTTCTAGTGAAACACAAGTAAAACATAACATGAGAGAGTAAGAGAGAACGTTCAATGTAAAACAGGAAACATCTAAACGCTCTGTGGCTGTAGTTTGTCAAGTCACGAGTCACAGATGTGTATGAATAGTTCACTAATGTGACACCAGAAAATACTGATGCTGTTGCATTTACTACATGTACAATGTACACATGAAGTGGTACTACATCATCAATATATTTCTGGTCATTTTCTGATTTATTGCCACAGCTACAAATAGTTCCTCCTGTAGCGCCGACCCAGAAATCCTGATGCATTCATTCTGTTAACAGAACTCATCTATGCTTTGGAGTGACTTCAAGAACTTCATAAGTCGTGAGATTGGATTTTCTATAAAATTTATTTATGTCTGATGACATTATTACTACATTGGAGTGTGATAAAAATCAAAATGACATCATACTTTATTGATCCCCTTGGGGAAAGTGTTACTTTTCACTCACGGTTTAGTATATTAGTGTACACAGTACATGTGTGTGTACAGGATTTGATGACTTTCTGATTTATGCTTAATTGCATACAGACACACTGACCCACTGACAAACACACAAAGTCTTAAAAAGGGAGAGAAATAGTATTTATTTTAACGGTTTTAATTTGTTTTTCGGAAAAGTATGTTAATGTCATCAAAAATATTATCCATCCATCCATTTCCTTGTCGACGCTTCTTCAGCAGCTTTTCGGGTCACGGTGGTTGCTGGAGCCTATCCCAGCTGACTACGAGTGAGAGGTGGGGTACACCCCAGACGCATCGCCAGCGCATGGCGAAGGCAAAACAACCATTCACACACAACTTCACACCTACGGACACTTTAGAACCAATCAATCCACATAAACTGCATGTTTTTGGATGTGGGAGGAACCTGGAGAGGTCCCACACAGACAGGAGGAGAACATACAGACTCCAAAGAGAAGGGAATCGAACCCAGAACCTTCCTCTGTGAGGCACCGCACCACTGCGCCATGTGTAGTGAATACATTTAGAGAGAAATTCAGTTAAGATCAGTCAGGAGAAACTAAACTCATGAACAAATCCTTCATGGATGTGATGTTTTCAGACGCTCAGATTGGACTGGAGCATCTCCACAGGCGCTGGAGGCCGTTTCTGAGGGATGAGGGGCATCTCATGCTGCTGGGACACGAACAAAACATCTGCTTTAGTGTTCAGGAAAGAGATGACAATGATGTGATGACAGTGATGACAATGAGGAAGATGATTGGGTTTTGTGGTTATAGCTGATTATAACTGATTATGTTGAACATTTAGAGTTTTTGTGGCTATTATATTTTTAGATGACCAAGTAGGAGTTAAATATATCTGTAAAACGGTCCGCATCACTAAACAGCAGCAAATGGTTTCAGTGCAAGAACTAGGCTTTGGTTGATTGAAGCTTTTCTGACACTTTCAATGAAAATGAAAATGAACATGATGGTACCTTTTACAAAACCATGCATGGGTTTAAATGCAAGGAATCATTTATAATTAATTCTACATTTTTAAAATGTGTATTTAGTAGGAACTGACATTTGTGTCTTATGCATTTCTTGAATTGTTTGTGGCAGAGGCTGTCCAAACGTCTCTGGGAGGAAGAGAGCAGCAACAGCAGAGACAACAGCCAGAGTCCCCAGGGTGATAAACGGCAGGTGCTCAAAATATATACCTGCACAGGGGACGGGGATACTTAACGTAACTGAGAAGCCTTTTCATTGTGTTAAGACGAAACGAGTTAAACTAAACCAGACCAGTTTACTTACTAAGATTTAACACAAAAGGTGCGATGCAGCTTCCCACTCTTGCGAATGCGTAACACGTTCCTGTTGCTGTGTTGCGGAGAACTGTCGGGTAAAGTTCTGCTGTGTAGGCGAACATCAGAGCTGCACCAGCTGTGATAACAAATTTACCCAACATCTCCAGAGCAACGGCCAGAGCTGGTAGAGCTGAAGGAGACAAAGATGAAGCACAGAACAGGACAGCCATGGAATAATCTGATCATCTATCACTGGTGCATTCAAATGAAGAATATCATTATTAATATTATTTATAATATCTATTTAATATTTATTTATAATATTTATAATTAATTTATAAGTTAATATAATTATTAATTTTATTATAATTAATTTTGAATATAATTTAATTATTTATTTATAATACTTATTGATATTTATAATATTTGATAAAAATCAAACATTGACTTTAACATCTTTAAATGCATGTTACATTTTTATTCATCGCCAAGCTGTAAATTTTACTTTGCACTTTTTGAACAAATTATTTTTCAGTCTTCTCCAACGTTTGAGTTTAACGTTGCCATAAAGTTTCACTGAAAACGTTTGTGAGCTCTTTCTTTTTTTCTTTTTTTGTCTATAAACAGGAACTGATTCTTGCATATGGGCACCAGTAATGTGTGTTCTGTGTTGTTGATGACATTGCTATCAGAATAGGCTGATCCAGAGTCGTAGATTGAACCAGAGACAGGCTGTTTCATACACTTTTGATTTTTTGTACCACAAGCAAACATATGTTTGGAACTTTCAAGGGTTGGAACATTCAACCCGTGGTACTATATGCTCAGACATGTGTTTCATGTTGACTTACAGGATTTGAAACAACATACAATTGGTTTTATGTTCAAGTTGACCAATTTCACGCCTGTCAAACCTGTTGTCATCTCTTACACAATGATGTTTTTGACTCCATAAAATCAGAAATAGCTGTAATTTGAAGTCATGCTGTGGATGTTATGAGCAACTCACAAGTTAAAACCTCGGGCTAAACTGCTGAAGTAATTTGGTGTGTGGGTGGCTGCCTCAGTGTTTCTCTCTCTTGTTTTTTTGTCTGTGTATCATGAGTCTGACATTATTCTAGGAGTGCAAAAGTCATACCTGTAAAGTCATACCTGTACATAAAACAGTCACTTACTTTGAGATACCAACTGGATGAAATACAACAGCAAAGCTCCAGTAACCAAGGTGCAAATGGCAGAATGTCGTCGTGGAAGGTATCTCAGTGCCAGCCAGCTGGAAACGTACGCTGGTACCTCCACCGCTGCTGAGATGAAGCAGCTGAGGTAAGGGTCCGCATTCATGTCAGACGTGTTCAAGGACAGACCATAATATCCGGTATTCAGTGTCAACCTTTAAAGACAGAATTGAAAGTTTCATTGCATATCTACATTTATTTACCATTATGAAGAAAACTGAGAATATTAACAACAAACCTACTAACGTTTCAGTGTTATCAGACCAGAACAGCTTGAACAACACTAAACAACAACACACATCTAAAATTAATACAAGGACTGAAATGACTCAGAGGAGTTGGTATCAAATATACACACAATGCTTCATTTAGTTCAATCACTCACTCATTTTCTGAACAGCTTCTTACGCTTTTTTGGGTCACGAGGGTTAATGGAGCTAATCCCAGCGGACGTGCGGGCATGAGACAACTTAATTTGATAATAATACAAATTTTCTTTGTGCAAAAATACGAATGATATCCACAGTAATCCTTTTACTTTCCGTCTTTTTTCATTCACAATTATAAAATTTGAAAAAAAGCTGTGCTGGTCAGATCTTTTTGCACATAACAAGAGTAAACGGGCTGGTTTTGTTAGCGTACCATTCACGGTTCATCAATCAACCTTTATTTATATAGCGCTTAATCACATCAGCAGACATTTCAAAGTGCTTTAAGAGACAGAGAAACCCAACAGGACCCTCCAGAGCAAGCAAAAGCAACAGCGCTGGGGAAAATCTCCCCCATTGAGGAAGAAACTCCAGGCAGGACGCTGGGTCCCCACAGAACCTCTAGAATAGTTCTGTTCTGTGTGTACTTCATACAATCTGGATACTTACCACACCATGCACAAAATTATAGTTGTGTTTCTAATGTTTTTTGCTCTCAGTAGGTGGAAGACATTGTGGTGTTTCCGGGGATGTTCCTTATCTTTCTGTAAGTGGAAAAAAAAAAAAATTTCTGTTATTCATGTCATCCAGACAGAAATATCTCACTGTCTTGAAATGTTCTCCCACCGTGTGGACACGGCGTCTCCTCAGTAACTGTCTCCTTGATTTATCCAGCATAAATTAAATCAAGTCAAACTCACATATGACCTGTAATCTGTAAAAATGGTCGGAGGAGGCTGGACTTTGTTCATCTTAGCGGCCTTCCTCACGATGGCCTCTGCCTCCTCCACTCTTCCTTGAGAGAGTAACCAGCGAGGAGACTCTGGGATGAACCTGCAGCAGCATTAAGAATAGAAGTAGTCAGGTTTAAAGCGCAGAGCATCACAAGCTAATGAAGTGAACGCACGTTTTAGGATGTACTTATGATTATAGATGACAGATCAATGTGAAAGCAGAATAGTTTTATTCCCATGGAATACAGTTTTATAATCCAGTGCACTTTATATATGAAAGGGGTTTTAAAGTGCGTCATTTGTTGTAGGTGCGCCTTATAGTGTGGAAAATACTGTATATGATATTTGGTAGGTGTTTTACAGATGAGAAAATAAATAAATTGCAAATAGCAATTCAATAATTGAGTGCCCAGGTGAGTAATCCCATGAAAATGGGATTATTCATCTCTCTTTACCAATTAAACAACAGGTAATGCCCAATTCTGATGGCTTGACTAGTGTTTAAACTTACCACCAGAGGGGTATATATGCCAGCCCAGGTATAGCCATACCCCATAAGAAGGCTTTCCAGTCGCGTAAAAAGAAAGCAAAGAGGGGCACCAGCATGTAGCCAATAGCAAAGGCCAGACACACCCCCATGGATGAGAACAGGACCCGCACCTTTCCAGTTAAGATCTCAGTGCCTGCAGTGATGAGGAAGACAGAAACATGCACAACAAATTAATAATCACGAGTACAGATGTTTCTAAAAACATTCATGGAAAAATTCTTTTTTGTCACTTATTTGAGAAAGTGAAAACTATGTATTCTTAACTCGTTACATTTAAACTAAAATATTTAAATCATTTTTATTTTTATTTTGCTAAATACAGCCTACTGCTAAAAACTTTATTCCTGAGCATTCAATGCATAAATCTGCGAACTTTTAAGAAGTTTGACTTTTCTGTCATGAATGCTTTCTTTCAACAGAAATATTCTATCGCTGTGAAATATTCCAGTATTTTGAGATGATTTCCATGACTTGTCAGCCAAAATAAGCAAAATGAAAATAAAAAAGAAGTAAATCTTTAGGAAATTCTTTATTTATGAAAGATTCATGTGTAACAAAACCAAATCACATTAACATTTTCCTGTTTCGATTAAATTATAGGAAAAATATTACTTTTCACACCCACAAACATGAATAATATAAAATGTTAACAATTACCCAGCACAAATCCAGCCATGTAGTTAGAAACCTGTCCCAAACCATTGATGAACAGGAGGATGCAGAGCGCCGTCCAACTCGGGGAAAATATTTGAATACTTGTGAAGACAGTCTGAACGGCCATGGTGGCAAAAAGAACAGGCTTCCTTCCAAACCTAGAGTGAAAAGTTGAGAGGAGACAGAGCAAGACAGCAAAGAGCGGGAGGGCGAGCGAGCGAGCGAGCGAGCGAGCGAGCGAGCGAGCGAGCGAGCGAGCGAGCGAGCGAGCGAGCGAGCGAGCGAGCGAGCGAGCGAGCGAGCGAGCGAGCGAGCCAGCGAGCGCGCGAGAAGCGAGCGAGCGAGCGAGCGAGCGAGCGAGCGAGCGAGCGAGCGAGCGAGCGAGCGAGCGAGCGAGCGAGCGAGAAGCGAGCGAGCGAGCGAGCGAGCGAGCGAGCGAGCGAGCGAGGGAGCGAGCGAGCGAGCGAGCGAGCGAGCGAGCGAGCGAGCGAGCGAGCGAGCGAGCGAGCGAGCGAGCGAGCGAGCGAGCGAGAAGCGAGCGAGCGAGCGAGCGAGCGAGCGAGCGAGCGAGCGAGCGAGCGAGCGAGCGAGCGAGCGAGCGAGCGAGCGAGCGAGCGAGCGAGCGAGCGAGCGAGCCAGCGAGCGCGCGAGAAGCGAGCGAGCGAGCGAGCGAGCGAGCGAGCGAGCGAGCGAGCGAGCGAGCGAGCGAGCGAGCGAGCGAGCGAGCGAGAAGCGAGCGAGCGAGCGAGCGAGCGAGGGAGCGAGCGAGCGAGCGAGCGAGCGAGCGAGCGAGCGAGCGAGCGAGCGAGCGAGCGAGCTAGCTAGCGAGCGAGCGAGCGAGCTAGCGAGCTAGCGAGCTAGCGATCTATCTATCCATCTAGCTATCTATCTATCTATCTATCTATCTATCTATCTATCTATCTATCTATCTATCTATCTATCTATCTATCTATCTATCTATCTATCTATAATCTATCTATCTATCTATCTATAATCTATCTATCTATCTATCTATCTATCTATCTATCTATCTATCTATCTATCTATCACATATATATGTGTGTGTATATTTTTTTTAATTAAAAAAATCTATATAGATATACTGTATATAGATATACTGTATATAGATATACTGTATATAGTCATGTCCCCAGGGCCCTGGTCCTTCCAGGTCTTTACTTTGTGTTGCAGGTCCACAGCTGAGCAGGATCATCATCAAGTAACTGGGAACACCTGGTCAGTGCTCCCAGGTTATTTAACCCCCCCCCTGCCAATTCACCAGTGCGTCACTTTACCTCACAGATGGTTCTGCTGCAGACCAGGAGGAACCCTGGACTTTTGATTAACATCATGCTGTTTTTTGTAATAGTTTTTTGTTAACTTTTGGAGCTACCAGCCGTACATCTCCCTTATTTTGTTGTGGTCTACGAGCCGGCCGTAACTATATACATATATATACAGTATATACATATATATACAGTATATACAGTATATATATTGTATATCCCTGTCAAAGTTTGCATCAGATCACTGTGTGACAGTTTTACAGATGACTAATGTTTTTATACATCCTGAAACGAAGGTTTATTTCAGTGTACCGAAGGGAAACGGAATTATTTATATTTTTACCACATACAGAAGGTGTAAGAATTACTGCATCACTGGATAGTAACAGTAATAATGGTAATGGTGATAACACTAAGAGATACCCATGATAAAATTATGATCCTTTGAGTATGCACAATATGGCATCTTTAACAATCATATTCACCGTTAAACATGTTATGCAGAGTAAATAAAAAAGAACATTGCAAGCTTTAGAATCTGTGCATCAAATGTAATTTAATGCAACATTTTCATTACCTGTCTGAGATTTGTCCTGAGATGAAGGATCCCAGAAGAATCCCCGTGAAGAAAACAGTGGTGGTTAACGGCGTCTTCCACTGGTCACCGCACACCAGGTCAAACTGGAGGATCGACCACATTGTTCATTAGATTGGGTGGAGACTGCTGCTCAGGCTTACTGAGACAAATAAGGTTATTTTATTGCTACTAATACCCTTAACATGAAACAGTTTTAATTCTTCTGAGCAAAATATGGATGGATTGAACGCAAACTCCACATGGTGTTTGAGCATTCATCTCATTAAACAGGTAATACAACTATTTATGTAAGCATTTTTCAAATATTTATTTTTACCTGTTCAGTGAAATACATTTTTTTAATTCAGGTCAAGCTCCGCTACACGCACGGAAAGCCAATGGATCATTTTAGTTCAGCTTTTTAATTCATTTGAAAGAGCTCTTCAACTTAGCATGTTTTATTATTATTTTAAGAGTTCAAAATGTTTAAAAGGTGTTGATTACGTAAGTAAAACTTCATTTTCTCTAGCTTTTTATGAATTTCATAAGCAACACACTATAGTAGTTTAGATAAAGTGTAAAACTTAAAAATATATATATACAGTGTTATCTTTGCTTTAGATGTCAAAATTTTTTATTAAAATTAAAAATATTAAATAAAAATAAAAATTTATTTAAATTTTTAAAAAGTATATGCGGTGAGGGTGAGGTTAACCTCACTTTAACTGACCCTGACCCCGACCTAGTTAGACCAGGAATGATGATGTTTGACTCTAACATGCTCTATTTTTTGAATAGAGACTGTGTTCCTTCCAACAATAACAACAGACATGAGGAACAACTTAATTGTCATTACAATTTGTCAACTTGGTAATAATATGTAATCTTTAACAAAACAAAGTTGGTAAATCGTCAGAGACAGAGAACTGCTTTCTAAAAGGTTTTGACCTACATACAGTGCGTGATGGTTTTAAAACTCTTAAGTCGGCCTTTTTAAATGTTCGATCCTCAGCAGGGAAAATATTCTGATCAATCATTTTATCACTGAACACAGCGTTGATTTTATTCTTTTAACTGGGACTTGGTTGGGTGAAAGCAGTGATGCTTTTCTTTAGTTTTCATTTCATTTCAGTGTTCTGTTGCTTTGACTATGTGACTTTATAGCTGAGGGTCTTGCCCAGCGTCATGTTCCTAAATACTGTCCTGACTTTAATGATGATTTCAGTGAAGTTTATGATCTGTGTTGATTTCAACCTTATAATTATCGTTGGTGATTTTAATAACCCTCAGAACAAAGGGACTACAAACCTGAGTAACACGCTGGACAACTTCGGGTTGACAGCGTGTCTCAGAGCCCACACACACCTTAGATTTAATGATCTGCAGGTTCCTTATAACATCTGTAAAGATAAACTTTTCTACTGTAATTTACTGTAGGAAATGGTTAAAATGACACAGCTTTATCCCACAACATTCTGCAGTTGAACAAAAGCTCCACAGAGTTTCAGTCTGTACACCAACAAACCACTAACCAGGCCAGAAATGTGGGTGTGGTAGTAGACTCTGAAGAAAACTTTAAGTAATACAGTAAAGCAAACACTAAACCAGCCTATTATCACCTGAAGAAGAATCTGGGAAAACTGGTCCATGCATTCATGTTCAGTCAGCTGGATTATTGTCACAGCATCTCCGTCAGTCGATGGACTTCAAAGTTCTGTTGCTGGTCTATAAAGCTGAATGGTTTAGAACTAAAACGCATCAGTGACCTCCTGACCCGGTGTGAACCCACTAGACTCCTCAGGTCAGAACCAAACATAGAGAAGCTGTGTTCAGCTTCTATGTTCCTCAGGTCTGGAATAAACTCCCAGAAAGACTCAGATCAGCTGAAACACTTGGTTTATTTAAATCGGTGTTAAAGACCCAGCTGATGATTTCAGCTGCATTTAAAAAGATTTATTTTTATTGTGCAACACTTCCCTTTCTGGCTAACAGTAGGAAATTCTAATAAAGATTGACTACTTAGTTCCCAGAGAGGGCCGGTGATGGTCACATGCACACTATAAAATATTTTAAAAAAGATTTTTCTGCAAGACTAAAATGAGCATTGATGTCATAAAAAGTTGACCCTCCTTTTGTGGCATTAAACTATGAGAATATAGGCAGACAAAAATAAATAATATATAAATAAATTTTATTCAGGAGTCCAAGTCCGCATGGCGTCTTTTAAGATTCTTTTTAATGTTCCCTATTTATTTTTAATTTTGACCGTTTAATATATTTCATTTGATCACTTCATCATTTCATCCTCCAAGTGGTGTTCCGGATTGAACAGGATTTCTGATGCTATTGCTATGTGCTAAACAAACGGTAAAAGCAACATTCACCTCGGTGACAACGGTGGACTGGTAGAGGTCTCTGCTGTAGCTCCAGCCGTCCACACAGCCCTCCTGCTCCACATCAGTCAGGTTGACGTCTCTGCCAGGAACGAGTCCCTGAGCTGAGAGGTTCCTGACCACATCCAGTCTGTACCTGCTGCATTGGCTCCTTACCTGGTTCCCATTCAGCACCTCAGAGTCACAACAGACACAAAAAACATCCTCATATATTTCACGTGGTGCCATGGTGTGAAAAAAAAACACATGATAGAATTATGATTTAACAAATTCTTTACATGAATGTAGAAGACAGACATATGAGCATGTTAATTGTATATTTTGAACATCAAGATATTGTAAAAATAATAACTGTTATGTTTGAGGCCTAAATCCTCAAACAGTTTCACTACAATGAACTCAAGTAATTTCTAAAGTTTGAACTCAAATCATGTCTTCATAATCTATGTGCATTTAATCAATTTACCGATTCATGCATACATAGAAAATTAGTTGCCAACTGTTTTGAAACAATATTTTCAAACTAAAAAGTTGAAATATATGTGACTATTTTGGGTTTTTTTGTCATTTCTGAATAAATGAAGAAAAGTTCACTGAGGGGAACTTGTGTTTTGGAGCAGTTGTTGGATAAAAAACATATTTTTAGGAATCACTTGGGCTGACATTGAGATAATAATTTTATTGAAGTCTTTTTTACCTACAGCATTTTATGCTGATGATTGATCATGTAACAAAGAACATTCATTTAAAAATGTAAATGCCCATAAATAAGGAACTGTTCAGTTTGACTCCTAATTTGTCAGAAATTCTCTTTGGCTACAAACAGGAATCAGGTAATAATCTAAAAAAATAAGTTTAATGTGTCAGTCCTCTAAGTCGTCGTTAAGTAGTTAATTTTTAAATTTTCCTTCTTTAATCTCATCCCCCAACCTTGAATGCTCCATAACTGTCAGGATGTCATATTCTTCTAAACAGCTGAAACAAGCCTGCTTTCCTGTGCATTTTCAGTTGTGTGTGTTCTCCTTGACTGCTATCGGTCTTCATGTTGCTTAGGCTAACAGTTTAAGTGATGATTCAAATCAAATAGGCATAATTTATTGGTTTGTTTGATTGAGAGGTGTTATACCTGTTCATTTTGCTCACTGGGAATTACAATGTTACATTATCATTTGCATATGTGTCCAACAAGTACATACTGTAAAATCCCTTGGTTACTTTTTCATCTTTTCAGTTAAAAAATATTTCATGTATTACTATATGATTATTTTGCAATCATAAATGTATTTATAAAAGAAGCAGCTCAGTATAAAAATAAGCAGAAACACACAAACACACACATTGTATACATGTATACATATATGAATATAATATCAGTTGGACTATCTTGATACAATAATACAAAACAAGAAGGTAAAAAGTCTCCAAACTTCCTTTTTTTCCCCCTCAGAAATAAAATGTGCCTTACCTCTATTGGGATGGTAGCGTTATGCCAGTCCTGGGTGAGGTTGGCTTCAGGAACCAGGCAGTGATGATTGGGAGTGGATGTCAAGAAAACAATAGAGAAGACAAATCCATTTGGAATTATACTGGCACACAGCAGGAAAAAGTTCATTTTCTGGAATTTTCCCCACTGTCCCAGAAAAGCTGTAGTTTCATCATAATCCTTCATTTCTGTGCGTCTGTATGAGCTGCTGTAATAGAGCAAAGCAATGCCAGGTATTGTAGCCACACCTCTTTTTTGTCCAAAGGTTCACACTATTTTTGGTGGCTTTCCAAAAGCGCATTACTCAGGCAGCAAAGGGGATGAAAACGAGATGATGACCTTGACCTTGAAAAAGCTAAACCAAAGTCAAACTTTTAACTTTTGTACATTTTTTTTTTGCACATATCTCAGGAGCCCGATAAGATAGAAAGAGGAAACAAAAAGCGTTATAATCAGGGAGGCAATTTGGAATTTTGGAGGTGGGAGGAAGCCGGAGAACCCGCTGACATCTCTGGATCCTGAGTCACTGTGAAGGTGACTCAGGACATATATAATGTCTGATCAGTCTGTCCATTAAAGTTCTATCTGTACTTTCCTGATGTTAACAATGATGTCATTAATATAACCACAGGAAGGCAGTAAAGGGTGAACAGATGATGGCAGGCGTTCCTCATTTACATTTGGATTTGAATTATGTGTCAGTTCTTGATAGAATTATCATCTGCTCATTTATGAAATATTTTGATGTGATGCTGTTAGACTCGTCCATGTTTACAATTGAATGTGCTCATACCTGCACTGGGAACCTTGTGGGATGTTGGTATTGAAGTTTTGGGAGACAGTGTGTCTGTGGAGGTTGACCACGTATTCACAGCTTCAGCTGGAGGGTTGATCATACAGTTGGAGGCAATTCACTGACCCTAAAAGGCCCATTTATCAGGAAGTAGTAAAGTTTGATAACCGTCTGCCTTTTCCATTCCACATCCTACCTGCGTCAGCTACTTCCTGGAAATCCCCAATCTTTATGAACCCTTTTTTTACTGATCTCTGCTAATCCTTCATCATGTCTCAGAATTTGAGACAATAAAATAAAATCCAGTGAAAATTATCCAAATAAACTTCAGGCATGTCTTAAGGATATAAAAATCTCTCCAGATTTATTGCCTAAGTTAAAATATTTTATTCACACTAAATTACATTTTGAAATAAAATAAAAACAACCCAGTCTTCATATTGAAATGTTAAATATGAGGCTGTAGGTGACAGACAATCCCAAATGTGACCAGATTTCAAGGCAGTAGCAGAACTATTTTATATTAAGCATAGTATATGTAAATCTACTTTTATTATTTTATGATTTTCATATTTTACAGTTGTAGACATGCTTAATACCGTATGTGAGTTTTGAACCATGTTATTCTTAGGTCCTATGATATAATTTTAATAATTCCTCTGAAGTCACAACATTTCACTAAACCAGGGGTCACATGATCAGAGACTATGATTGTTTAGCAGGGTGTCGCTGGTGTTCGTGGTTCAGGAGACAACAGGAGACTTCCTTTCAGCAGCACTTTCCTTTTCCTCAGTTTGTGTGAGTTCGTAAGGCGTCTTCCGACAACATCTAAAGTCAAATAAGAAATATTTTAAAAATTCAAACAATGCACAAAACATGTCACGACCTGTTTTTGTTTTTTTTCTAACATCATCAAGCTGTTAGCAAAAAAAAAAAGGATCCAAAAATGTTAAAAAAAAAACTATACATTAGAATATCTGTCATTGCACTTTCCACCACAAGATGTCAGTTGTGGTTTGCTGTTACACTTGTGACTTTTTTCTATATATGAAAACAAGAACAGACAAATTAACAGAAAGAGAGACACAGATTAGGAAATAAAGTTCTAAAAATGATCTACAGAAAGACTAAAGAATAAAACATAGAACCTAGGTAGGGCAGATGAGTGTATATGTACATTTATGTTTAGCTTTTAATACAGTTCTGGATACAAACAGGCATCTTTTATCCCTTCCTATGGATTTTTTATTTTTTGGGAGACTTTATTAATAGGGATAACACACATTGTAAAAATGTCCACCTGCTGCATTGTGTTTATTGTCCAGCCAAACCACAGGTGAGTACATCAGCCGCTTGGCTGCCATCGAGTGGATTAATTTATCTAGTGAACGATCACAACTCTCGATCACAAAACATCCTCTTATGCGTTTCATCTTACATCATTTTAAGTTTAATTATTCATGTAAAGCAATGTAGAAATTACATTCATGGAGCACAAAATAATGTTATTGGTTTGTTTTTTTAAATCAAGTACCACAAGAAAACGGTAAGACCTTAACATACATAAATTAAAAGAATTACAAAATTATGATTGACAAAATCAGGAATCAAAATGCTTAAAACATATGGAAACCCAACATATTTTGAAAGTTAAGATTTTAATTTTCAATGATCGAAAATGAAACCTCAACAAACTTACTCGAACCAAAGCAAAGAAGCATCACATCTGAAAAGCGTTAACATTGGTTTGTGGGATGCGTCATGACAGAGAGGATGCAGTCTTACCCAGGAAAGTCTTGCATGTGAGTGATTGTATCAGGAAGAGGCATTCCGTAGCTCTCGGGCAGCAGGAGACTCAGCAACGCTGACAGAACTGTAAGGCTTCCAATGAGGATGTAAGGCAATGAAACCGAATAGCTTCCTGTGGCAACACACCAAAGCAGGAGCCGGTGAAAAACAACTCCGGCCACAATGGTATCGTAAAGCACTTAAAAACTAAAGCGGGGGAGACTTGAACAAATTTGATGTTGCTGTGTTGGTCATTTAAATCCCAGCGACTTGATCGTAAAATAAACTTTTCAACTGAAAGCTTTTGGATTTTCATCAACTGGTCTGTCCAACCTGATGCCTGGGATCAAGACTGCTTTTGTTTGTTCTAGCATGTTCTGTTCCTGTGCTTTGGATTCCGTAGAAGCACCGGCTTCCAGTCGACCTCTTGTTTCTGACACCAACAGTGTTAGTGCACACATTTGTCTTAATAGTGCATCGAATCACTTATTCCACCAGCACTTGCACTCACTGGACAAAGTTTTTTATGCCGGATGCCCTCCGTGCCGCATCCCTCTGCATTTATCTGGGCTTGGGACCGGCCTACAGTTGACGCTGACTTGTACATAACCTAAAGTTTTATTTCAACTAAACGGATCTCTTTGTCATTTATGTGCCATCACTCTACATTATAAGAATATAAATCTACACCAAAATGTGTATAAAAGTGGCTATAGCTAGTTCACACATTTGATGTCTGACTGAAATATGGAATTACTAAAAGATGCACGCCTGATTCCAAAAATATAAGGGATGCATATTGTAATTAAAGAAACAAAAGTAAATCAAGAAGCAGGTTTTCCCACAGCAACTCTAAATGAGGTCCACTTCCCTAAAAAGGCAATCCCTTTCATATCAGTGAATTAAGTTTAGCCTGCAATAATATTACAATGAGAATCTGATGAAGATAGTAAAATACTTGAATATATTAATAGCTGTATCATGTGCTGATTGAGGATTATCCACTTTGAGGATATCACATTTATATTTCTCTGAAGCAATTAATATTGCAACTTAATCCACTTAACGATTTAATGATTAATCATTAAAAGGATTAAATCAGAAGTTAATCCACCTCTGATTTAAGCCCTGTCCACTTTGAGTCTGATTATTGAAACAGATAATACAGCTGATTGAACTCATATAGATAATGGCATGTACCTCCATCCTCAGTAAAAACTTTGACGGTGACCTGCATTCAGATTTTTGTAGCTTTGCCTGCATGCAGCCCACAGTCATCAGAAGCATTTGAATTATGTGTGTGCAGAAGAGCATCCTTACTTAGATAAATGATGTATGGAGCAATGATGCTGCCTATTCTGGAGGCCATGGAACAAGTGCCCAAGGCTGTGTTCCTCAAAACTGTTGGGTAGACCTCAGCTGTGTACGCGTACATGACAGAAAAGGCTGTAGTCACGGAAAATTTCCCAATCATCTCCAGCATTACGGCGATATACATCATATCTAGAGGAAATAATGCAGTACAGTTAGAGGCTGTGAGCTATTAGCAAAGGTGGAGATAAGAAAAAATAGGGAAGGTTAGGGGCAAGTGGTCGGGCTATGGGGGAGAACTGGGACTGGGTTTTATCAGGTGTCCTACTTGCTGGTATAATCTGTGTGAGAAGAATAACCACTCCTCCCAAGAAGAAGGTGGAGCAGAGGCTGAGTCTTCTGGAGCACCAGCGGAACATGACCCATGACAGCATGTACGCTGGGATCTCCACCGCAGCAGACAGGAAGCAGTTGAAGTACGCGTTACCGTGAAGGTTGGCCGTGTTCAGGGAGAGGACGTAGTAGCTGATGGTCAAGCTGTTCCTGTGGGAATAAATATCAAGCATGAAGACATTTATTCTCTGCAGCTTGTGTTCCTGTATTTATGTCAGTAATCATAGATTATGGTGAGGTACCTTCGTACAAAGACTTTGGTTTTAAATGGCTATATAAAAAATTGACTTTGACCTGTTGTACAATAAACAACCTTTAGAATGAAAACGACATACAAACTGATATGAATACAGCACTTATCAAAACAAAGTACAAAGAGCTTCACAGAAGGAAAAATATTTGTCTGATAAAACTATTCAAAAGGACAGAATTTGAAAATGTAATGAATTAAAATTAGTTAAAAGTCCTATAATCTTAAGATTTTTAAAAAGACATGAGATGGCCTCAGGCAGGTCATTCCAGCGCCCTGATAGCAAAGCTTTGACCTCTTTCTAAGGTCAAAAATGTAGTCGGGAAAAAGGTCATAAAAACATTCAAAGGTGTTCTAAAAGCAAACAGCTGAGATGTAATTACAGTGTTTTCCAAACTATAAGATGTACCTAGATGTCAAAAACCGACAGTGCGCTTTATAATCCAGTGCGCTTTATAATCCAGTGCGCTTTATAATCTAGTGCGCATTATAATCCAGTGCGCTTTATAATCCAGTGCGCTTTATAGTGCGGAAAATACTCTATATGTGCAAGTTCTGGTGGATTGTAGATATCTACAAAACACTTTCACACTCATAGTGAGGACGTCACTTGAAAGTCATTCACTTCTTTCAGCTCATTTTGGAATTCTGAGCTTCGACACGACCGTTCATTCTCTTGGTGAATTTAACCCTTTCTGACAGACATCAACGTCTGTTTCGAAGCTGTTACTACCCCCACAGGCGTCGCAGAGGTGGAGCAAGCTGACATCCCATGATGACCTCACTACTATCAAATAGGGTGTATATACTTTAAGGGTGTGTTTACTTTAAGGGTGTATATAAGCACTGAACTGCTTATACACTCAGCTTCTATTCGAAGCTCTGCCTCAGAGTACAGAGATGTGTTTAAACATGTGTACGCAGTGCAGTGAGTGGGTCTAAATGACCCATGATGACCTCTATGACTGGAACTCACCAACAGCTGTTCTGAACTGAAGAAGCTTCTCGAAGTGATGATTTCAGAGGGGACAGGAGCAAGATGAGGTTAAGTATCTTGCTGAGAAACATTGACATGATGGACTGAGACTGGGGATCAAATTATTGATCATCTGATAAATGGACAATGGTTTCACCCCAAAATCTTCAAGCTTTTCTCTCAAGTCCAGCAGATTTTATTCAACACGGACATCTACCATGACCTGGATGGCTGTGAAAGCTGACATCTGTTATCATCATTAAGTTATTTTCTGTTTTCTTTCCGATGTAGCTCAGAAACCTTTGACGATTTGTAAGATTTGAGACCAAACAAAGTCAATACAGCTTCAGCTACAATCTGATCTTGGTTCTAGTCTCTATCATCATTTGTCTCAAAACAGCAAGTTCTCAAAGAGCATAATGTTTGAAATTAGAAGCAAATATTGCATATACTGTATGTCCGAGTTCAACAATGAATAATTATTTTCCAATTAGAATTTAAAGATATTTCTGGATCCCGTTTTGCCACACCAGTCCAATAGGTTGTTTCTTGTGCAATACCCTGCCACATCTAGACAATTCATCAATGTCAGTTCTTTAAATGACCCAGCTAACACAGACAAACCCATTTTGGCAAAAGCATTACCTTCTCCCATGTTTTTTTGTTTTGTTTTTTTTTGGGGGGGGGGGCTATAGAAAGTTGGGATCTCCTTTCAAAAATATAGACAACAAGCAGCTGAGCCTGTCACCAGAGGAGCAGCTCCCACTCATGATTTAATTCAACAAAAAAATCACAACAGCTTCAAAAAAACTCAGACAAGGAACAAACAGACCAACAGGAAAAGTTCAAGAGAAAAAACAAAATGCAGGAAACAAGCAATCTAAAACGTACAACAAACTAGGAGCATGGGATGTTTGAAAATCAACTTGGTACTTATCTGTCCTGTCACATCAGATATGAAGGGTTAACACAAATCCTGCTATAAGAGTGAATAGAAGTGTTTCTTAACCAAACAAAACTGAAACTGTGTTCAGACTTGGCAAAGAAATGAGAAGAAGAAAAGTACAGGCGTGCTGTGATGTTACATAAACCTGATTTGAGCCTTATTTTTATACTTCACAGCACCTGACAGGTCATTATTTGTTGTTAGTGTGATGGACTGAAATTCGGTCGAAGGTGATGCGTGAACAGGCTGAAGCTGTGCTGTGCACTTGCAGCACGTCTGCGTATGTATGCTTAGGTGTGTGTTTGTATGTACGCGGGGTCACCGTCTGAATGTGGGGGTCAGCAGGGACAGCGGGGACTCACCAGACGACCCACAGTGTGAGAGAGAGCCAGCGGATGTTTCCAGTCCGGAGCAGGTCACAGATGTTGTGGGCCTTCCTCCTCTCGGTTTTATGTTCTTTCTACAGGACAGCAGAGCGCGACAAACAGAAAAACACTTAGCTGCTCGCTACCAAACATCACTTAATGTGCTAATGCTTGTTTCTTACAAAGCACACTGAAACATCCTTTAATGAAAATTACTCTTAAACTACATGAAAACCAATTAGTGACATAGAAATGCAACATAAATTAGATTTAACATAAAATACTGTAACTTTGTGATGATTAAAACTAGTATTCCAACTGCAACCTGAAGTCGCTCTTCAGATTGCAGACGCTATTCAGATCACCAAAGACCTAAAGTGTGATTTACTTTATAACCATAAACAAACGTTACCACAACACACAGCAGGGTGCACAACACCTTTGTGTTTCTGCACTTGCAGAAGGACGACTTTCACTGAAATCTCACATGCAAAGGACCAAAGATGACTGCGGGCGGCTCAGTTCGGTTCCTTTTGGCAGCCTGTTTCACGATGGCCTCAGCCTCCTCGACTCTGCCCTGAGACAGCAGCCATCGAGGAGATTCTGTGACGCACCTGTCTCGTTATTAAACGATAGGGAGAAAATGTTCAGTCTCTTGAGAGAGAAGAAATCCTGTGCAGTACAATTACTTCTAGTTTTCTCTTTTCATTATCTGGTTCTTATTTGAAACCTACAAGGTGCAGAGTCTTGATGAAGTTGCAACAGGTTGATGCTGTTGTGGTTAGACTGTTGCAATCAGTGTTAACTTGTTTATTCACATGAAACATTTTAAAAATAACATGAGGAGTTTTTATCTGACTGTAATTAAGGATTGCTAGTGGTTATACAGCATGTTCTCTGTTAATATATTTAACTAAAGAACATAAATAACAACCAGATAAACTACTCTGTACAGTCGTGACGGTGCAGCATCACACACACACATGATGAGCACATGATCTGTGTTTGTTGCTTTGTATTTACCGATCACATCCTTTTCTACTGCTACCATATTTGTTGCTAATGAATCTTTTAATATTTTACTGCCGAATCATTTGAAACATAAATGGAGAGTAAATAAGATGTTACTTCTGCTACAGATTTTGATTTTGGTGACAAACTGGATCAGAATTAAAAACACTACATTTGAATGGAAGCATTGATGACATGGAAACATTGAATAGACCACATACTGTATGCAGCAGAGCTCTGCAGCCTATTGCCGACTGTCAGATATTCAGGCACATTCAGAAGCGACACTAGTAGTACATTTAAAATGCACCTTATACATTAACTTATATAAACTGCTAACGTGTTGATTATTTTATATGTTTAGTCTGTAAGATGTGCATGAATAAAGATTTGCAAGAAATATCCATTCAAGTTTTCTTACAACAGTTTGTATCTGAGCTATTCTTAGTGTCTTCACTACAGAGGCCTCGAAGGAGGTGTGTGATTTACTGAATATTAAAATAAGACCCACACAAACAAACACAAACCCACCTACCACCAGAGAGGCAGAAAGAATACGCCTGGCAGGGCGAAGCCTAAGAGAAGCATCCTCCATCCTCTGATGAAGAAAGCCACCAGTGGCAGCAGCATGTACCCCACACAAAAGAAAAGATTTATACCCGCAGTGGAGAAAATTGTCCGAACACGTGGGGATAATATCTCTGTCCCTTAGCACAACAGAACATAGAAAAATTCAAAATAAAATAAATCAAATACACCATCTTTAGCATTGTAATTACAGTATTTTCTGCACTATAAGGCATACTGGATTACAAAGTGCATCATCAATGAATAGCCTATTCAAATGAATGAATGAATAAATAAATAAATAAATAAATACATTTTTTAAATTCATATATAAGGCGCACTGGATTATAAGACGCACTGTCAGTTTTTGAGAACATTAAAGGCTTTTAGGTGTGCCTTATAGTGTGGAAAATACTGTAACTAGTTAGTAACTAAATACACCAGAGTGAGAACAAGACAGGAGGGGAGAGGAGGAATACCGAGCACAAAAGCAGACATGTATCGAGAGACTTGTGCCACTCCTTGAGTAAAGAAGATGACACAGAACATGGTCCAGGACGAAGAGAAGACCTGGATGAAGGCGAACACTGTCTGGACTCCAATGGCAAAGAACAGCACAGGTTTTCTCCCAAACCTGTAAAAGATAGAGTACAAGTAAATGTGGCTGGTATGAAGGTCACCAATGTAAAACCTCATCCTTTCTGCCCTCATTTACCACCTCCCTCAAACACACAAACACAATATTCCAGTATTTTTTCTCAGGAGTTAGTTAAATATCCACATCCAACTATTTTAAGTACAGCAGGAGGTTGTCTGCTGGCATATTAGCTGTTTTAGTCAGTCAGTCATTTTCTCAACCCGCTTAATCCGCTGACGCAGGTGTCATTTGTAATTTTTGGGGGCGGGAGATTTCTAATCCAAATTCAGCTTCTGGTTAGCTTCTGGTTAACATGAAGCTAACCAGAATGACCCATTTTACTTCCTACTATTTCTTGAACTCTGCTGACCTCAAGCAGAGCTGAAGCGTGAACCTGATAACCTCTCATTGAAAAAACTCGACACACATCATCTTCAAACGATGTCAGAAAATTATTCCTGCTAAATGAGAGTTGTGAATTCTCTGAAGTATTGTACCTGTTTCAAGCCCATCCTAACAACAGATTTACATTTTACAGCACACAGATGTTTACCCCCCGCCTTCTAAGACCTCCTGTCTTCCAGGCAGGTCGTCACCTCCTGTAATTGATCCTTTCTAGGGTCAGTGATATGTCCCTTACTGTATTAACAACATAAAATCATGTCAGACCCCCAATAGGCACAGTAACTCTCAGAACTTTAAAGCACTCTTATTTATTGTTTATTTATTACTTATTTACTAATTTATTATTTTTATTTATTTGAGGTCCCATTTAACAGTATTTAAGGTTGTGCAGTGTCAAAGCAAAAGTACAGCTAAGGAAATTCTGGAACTCTTGAAGCTGCTATTTGGATTTTACTGAATCTTCAAATACGGGACATCTCTGGAGAAGTTATACTAAGAGGTAAATAAATCAAATTATGCTGTCTGAATGCCCATGCTACGCTTAGTTAAAACGTTTACCATGTTAATTATGTTCATTCACAATGTGAAAGATTTGTTGCCATACCAACAGGATTTGATGGTTAAAAATGCGTTATAACCGAGTACATGCAGGGATATATTTTGTTTTGATACAAAGAAAGATGTGATGAAAACACTTTTACATTTTCAAAAATAATTTAAGTAAATCATCTGCTCTTTACCTGTCAGACACTTGTCCTGAAATTAAAGAACCAAGAAGAACACCACAGAAGAAGACGGAGGTAGACATTGGTATCTTCCATGTTTCATCACACACCAGGTCCCACTGCAAACACACACACACACACACACACACACACACACACACACAAATAGTATATCCTGAAGTACATCATATTCTTACAAACTGTACATAATCATGAAATAATATAAAAATAATAATTAAAATAAAATAATTAAAATATACAAATATAAAAACTCAGTGTTTTATGATTATAAAAATAATAATAAAAATAAAAAACAAAATAATGAATAATAATAAAAATAATATAAAAACTGTTTTGTTAGTGTAAAAATCATAATAAAAATAAAAAAATTATAAAAACTCAGTGTTGCCTTCACGGTCTTGGAGTGTTGCGTTCATGCTCCGCAAACCTCTGTGCTGATAGTGGACTCGTAGGTCGTCCGGTCGAACTCCCACCCGTCCACGCAGCCCTCTGTCGCCACGCCGGACAGGTTGACGTCCACGCCGGGCAGCAGCCCCCTGTCCGAGAAGCTCTGGACGTCCCGGAGCCGGTACCTGCTGCACTGACTGGGTACCAGCGCGCCGCGGCCGTCCTCCTCCAGCGGGATGCTGCTGTTCCTCCACGCCGGGGTGAGGTTGACGTTTGCGGGGATGAGGCAGTGGTGAGGCGGGGTGTCGGCGACGAACACGATGGAGAGGCTGACGAAGCCGTTGGGGATGACGGGCAGACACAGCAAGAAAAATGTCAGCTGCTGAAAACGTCCCCATTCCCCCAGGAAGTCGGTTTCTGCGTCAAAGTCCGTCATCTTGTCGGGTCGCTGATCGCTAAATGAGAAACAATCAGAACCACAAACCAGGGGCTCAAAGTTATCGGACAAGTAGCCATATATGGGAACTTCCGCTGGCTTTAAAAATGGCGCCCACAAGTCTCTGAATGAAGTCTTCCTCTGGCCAATCAGAGAAGGTCAGAGAAAAAAAATGTGACTGCTTCGGACCAATCACGAGTCAGATCGTCTTTAACATCCTTGTTCACCTAGAACGGGTGTGTCAAACTTATTTTCACTGAGGGCCACATCAACATCACGGCTGTCCTCAAAGGGCCAGATGTTACTAATAAATGTAACTCAATGTAATGTAAAATAAATGTAACTACTCCTTAATGTTAAAAAACTGAATAAATTACTTATTCACAAACATTAGTTACACAGAAAAAAATGTTTTTTTTTCTCTGTTATAATAAATTCTTTTAATTTGTCAGGTTATTAAACCCACAGAACTCCATCAATCAAGGATCAAACTATTCAAGAAAATAAAGAAAAATAACATAAAACACAATTTAAGGACATTAACTTTGTTCAAAAATTTTGTCAGTCAAAATGGGCTGAATGACTGCATTGTGGGAAATATAGTTTTGGTCAAAATTCACTTTTTCTATCTATTTATTTTTAGACATTGACACTTTTTTCTTTTATGCTCTCACGGGCCACATAAAATGATGTGGCGGGCCTCATTTGGCCCCCGGGCGTTGAATTTGACACATGTGACCTAGAAGGCAAGAAATGCTGTTTTTTTCCTCACCTGGATCAATTACTTGAGCCCATAGGGAAGTTCTCACTCACTCCCATAGGTAATTTTAGTTTTTCGCGGGTGGTCCTGGAACACTTTAACCACAAGTAACGAGGGATTACTGTATTCCACCAATTCATTTCCTTGACGAGGTTTCAGTCATGACCATCTTCTCAAATTGCCTTATTGGGTGAGAAACTCTATATTATAACTTCTGTGACCTTGATTCGTTGCCTAAAAATAAAACTTTCTTAAAAAGTCAAGAAAGATGTCTGCATGTCCATCAATCATACCCATGGGTTGAAATATCCAAATATTTCAAAGGGTTATCAACTGGCAGAGAATATAGACATTAACAGGGAATATAATCTACAAAACCATCCAATGCAACTGACCACACAGAAGTCTGCTTGTTGTTATTATATGATATGGGTACGATATTATATTAAATCATGAAACAAACACACAAGAGGTTATTTCAAATTTAAATGTATTTTAAAAAATATAGCTATTATATTTATTATTCAGAAACATCTTGTGTGTGACCAAGTTAAATTATCGTGTAGTGTCTCGTAGGTACAGCTCCAGCTGGATGTGTTACTAAACACCTAAACATCTGGTATAAAGTGCTTCTATAATTCCCCAGAAAATGATTTTTCTTGAATTCATAAGTGGCGTAGGTTTAATGACTGTCAGTAAATTCTACAAATTATTTTTATAACATTATTACAGATTTGTTGTTCACACAATAATGTATAGTTTTTAAATTAAAACAGTGGAAAATAAGTTAAATTCCAACACAAAGAGTACAAAATTTTAGTAAAATATTCAAATTAATGTGACAGACAATGCCAGTACTGTTTTGTTTTGTTTTTTGTTAAATAAAGACCTCAATAGCCAAGCACATTTATCAGGAGCTTTTCTTTGTCAGCTGTTGTGGCAAATTTTAAAATCTTTAAAAATAATACTCTAATCATAGTGCTTGTGTCTAACTCCACACTGCTATCTTTACTGGCTACATCATTATTCTCCTTCATTTCTTTATATTTTCTAGCTAAACTCCTTCTTTCTTCTCTCATTCTTATTTTGGCTCTTTTGTCATTCTACTTTTCCTTCTTTCGAACAGATATGCTGTCTTTCCTTACAAAATATTCCAGAAAAAGTGAAAGGAACCCACCTTACGCAGCGATCTGAAATCTGACCATCAATGATTATAGTTGCGATGCATCCATATATATGTTTGGGCTTACAGAACCTACTTTAGTGCAAGGTAAAAGTGAAAACCTGGGAAAGCATTTCAGTGAACTGAACTGAATTGATTTAGTGTTCTAAGACAATGCACCAATCACAGTACAGTTCATTTTAGTGATTTTAAGACTGTCATAATGTTTACCTGCAGAGGCCTTTATCTCTGGAATGAGAACTAGGCCTTTAGTACAAGGTTTGAATATAGCACTTTATCTGGAATTTTATTATCTGTCAGTGTGTCCTTATTTCCTCTCCAGACATGCAAACTCAAAGTCATACATTTACTGTGAGATTATATGGAGCAGCGCTGCAGAGTAAAGGGACGTCTGTTGTATGAAACATGCCCCATAATTATCAGGTGCAGGTCACATCTCGGTTTATGAATAGAATCAAACGTCCACCAATAACATGAAGATAAACATTATTGAGTCAATAATCTATAATGTGTTCCATTACAGGATCATCATGAGGGGAGAGTGGGTGGTGCAAAACGAAGGAGGAACTTGTAACTGAGTAACTTCAGTGTGGCTAAGGTGACTCACATCAAATTAAATTAAAATTTTTTTTTAAAGTCATTGCTGTATTATTCTAGCGGTAATAATACGTTTTTTGTTCTTGTAATGAGATGAAATGGCAAATGAAGGCAGCATAGATGAAAGAAGGTTGCTGTTCCCACAAAAGTAGGGAATAAAAGTTATAATACTTGTCGTATGAACATAATATCCAGTTAAAGAAATGTTTTAATGTAATACAGTTACCTACAAAAGTCAAAAAAATAATGAAGCCAAACAGGGTCCAAGTTCAACCCATTACAACACGAGACTTCAATGGCATCAACACGTCTGCCTCAAAATAGCCCAATCTTGCAATTCTCAAAAAAGTGGAAGAAAATTTCGGAATCCATTCTTTTATGTGGATGCATAAATAGTAATTCTGATTCTGATTCTACCAAACCCAACAACTTTAGCCCAACTGTGCAATTAAACAATACTCTTTACATTTCCCATCTTTGTTCTGCTTCTCCTTCCATTAGCATCATCATGCTTGTACTTAAAATTTTCCAACCTTCCTAGGAGGTGAGTCCTCGCCTTTATTTACCACCTCACCATTCACTTATTCCTTGTGTGCCATGACTTCAAACACCCACTGTACTTTGTAAGTTGTCTTAACTCTTTGCTTTAAGTTTGACGGCTACTTCCAGTGATTTTAGTTTCTGCGTCCCCCTGTGGATTCTGTTTGCTTTCCTTGACTGTTTTATGATCTCTTTATAATTTTCAGTTTCATTGAAATGGTGATATCTTCAGGCATCCCAGAATCCATTTGAGTAATCTGCATTTGGGTCATGTGATTCCATGTTGTTTACGTGTTTCAAATCCTTCACACGTGATCTCCTCGGTGGAGTTGATCAACTCTTTGCTTGTTAATGGCTTGATGGTATAAATATGGAAAAGCATGGCAGATGGAGGGTCGAACATCTCACCAGGTCCTTGAGTCAGGCCCAAGGATGAACAGTTGCTGCTCCTGGGAGGCAAATGTTAAACTGATAGACAGAATTGGACGCTCACTGAAGCCTCTTTCCTCCTCTGGCGTCACGACGAGCAGGAATGGGAGCCAAACGCAGGAGAAATTCATCCATAAGTTAATCAAAAGAAAAACAAGGCAACACAAGCAAAGCAAAAACAACCTGGCAAGGAACAAAAGAATAATCATAAAGCCTCGGACTAATCAATCTGATCCAGGTGTGGAGACCAGGCTCCGCCCGTAAAATCGGCCCCGCCTCCTGCCACGCCCCAGCACAGCAGATCAACACCGAACCGTGACCTCTGTCTGACAGAAAAACAAAGACAGTATTATTTTATTGATCCCAATTCATTCCTCTATCTATATAAGCCAACTTTTCATCGACTGATCATCAGCTACTCTTGACTTATAGGACTGAACTAAGGAGGATTTACTCAGCAAGGACGGCTATTGTTTCACAGGAGTTCTTAACATCCTCACAAGACTTTATTATCACACATCTGCTGTGGTTAAAATCTATTTTGTTGACTTATTGAACAGGTTTGTCAATTATTTGTTAATCATTTAATGTATGAGAGTCTTAATCCCAACTGGTCAGCAGTGTTCCAGGTGACATTTATGTATGAGTGCATTTTTATTAATTTTATTTTACAGGCAAACTCATTTTTCTTGATGTTTCCTGCAATTTAAACATATCACCAGACCTTTTAAAGTGACATTGTGTTTGCAATGAGTCAGTTCCACATTTAAACAGAAGGATAATCTACCAAACAGCTAATCTTATCTGTATACAAATGAATCAAAGGCTCAAAGTCTTAATTCTGTTGTGAATATTTAGCTGCTAATTATCTACCACTCTTTGCTCATGTGGTTGCACAAACACGTCAGCTGTACACAAGCACACGTTGTTCCCTTCTGTGCAGACTCTGCGCTAACTGATCAATTATTAGTACACTGAGTTATTAATTGTACAACTTTATGATGGAATGTTACTATAATTTATTTGGTGTCCCCGAAGATAAGACCCCTGACCTCATGATGCATCAGTCACCTTTACCCACATTGTAAACATCAATGATGGTCTCGCTGAAAAGAAAGTAGTGATTAAAGGTATCGATAGTGCGTGACCTATGGACACACTTTTGCATCTCCAAGTTTTGTACCAAATATACTGTAAATATGGTAAGTCTTAATATTAATAGTATCATACAGAACTGGCTATAATAAAGTATTTAGAAATGTAGAAACACCAATGCATAATATTACTATACTGTAAGTAAAAGGGCTGTAATTAAATGTGGCTTAAGTGACAAAATAAATTCATCCAAAGTGTATTTGGGTAAATTCCAACAGTAATTATGGGCGTTAATGAAGACATTTATGCCACAGTGTAAATGTGAAGCCAGGCTAACAGATCATCCTAATACAATTCAAGAACAACATAAAGTGTAATGACATCTTGCTTCTGCACTGTGGCTCATAAATATTCCAATGATTTAGAGTGCTTCTTAGCAACATTTAGAGTACAGGCACGTGAAGGTCTTTGGGGTATTTAATAGTGTGGAATGTGCTTTAGACCACACTTTGACCACAGTGGTGAGGGGGCGGGTGTATAGATTGTTCACTCTCAAGCTTTATGTGATTTTCTTTGAGTAAATCATGTCACTTATAGATCTCTCAATCGCTGATATCAGTTAAGTTACTTCTATGTCTCTTAATATACTCAGACATGATGAATCTAGCTGTAAGAAACTTCTAAGAAAACAAAAAGAGATTGAATTCTTTCTCTGGAATTAAAACGGAACTTTTTCCACTGTGACTCCATCCCACCAAGGGACCAGTTCAATCTGTCCCACAGAGAGCTCAACCCTAAAACTCCGAGGACTTGAAAAGGGAACCCATATTTCACGGTGTCAAAGATTTCACTGGATTTTTTTTTTCTTTCTTCTTCAAGAACTTTTGTTTTTCTACAAAAATGGGAGACTATGATGAAGAAACTGCATTTTTAGGACAGACAGGTCCCTATTTCTGGACCACATTTTTCCTCCTTAACACAGTTTTTGTATCAACTGGATTCAATGGACTTTACATGGTCTTTGTTGGGGCAGTGCCAGAGCACCACTGTCTTATCCCAGACTCTAACTTAACTGAGGACTGGAGAAATGCCATTATTCCCATCACACGAGTGAACGGTGAGGAGGTGCAGAGCAAGTGCAGCAGATATAGACTGGATGTGGTGAGAAATCTCTCTGCAGCAGGATACGTCCCCGGTCGGGATGTCAACCTCACCAGCCTGGAGCAGGAACGCTGTTTAGACGGATGGAACTACAGTAAAGAGATCTACCAGTCCAACATTGTCACAGAGGTTAGTATGAATGGTTATGAAAATTTGAATTCAAAAGGTTTTATAATGTCTTTTTTAATGTGCATAATACCCCCTTTTTTATATATGTATATATACAGTGGGATCTTGTTTGTGATAACCAGTGGAAAGTTCCCTTTGCTTCCTCAACTCTCTTCGTGGGGTATCTCTTTGGTTCCCTCATCTCCGGCCAGTTTTCTGACAGGTACGCCAGTCTTTGCTGAATGTTGTTCAATGTTTGCTTTTAAATGTAGAAATTGATCAACCTAATGAGGAGTTTTCCGTAGTGAATGTAATCAGAGCACAGGACAGATAAGCTCTTGGCTCCATCTGCTGTTGAAGCTGAAGAATCTTTACTTTCTGGTTTCCTCACCGTTTTGACAGTAATTGTTTCTTAAACAGTCGAACCTTTCTGTTTCCAATAAATGTTTTAGAATGAAACAAAATCAAACCAAGAGAGTAGTACTAAAAAACAGATTGCCCACATCTGTGTAACATAAGGATGGCTGATGTCATGTATGCTCAAGATTATCATCTGGTAGTTTTGCTTATTTAATGAAATTTAAAATTCAAATTCTCCTCACAGTTGTTTTTATAATTCAGCTATATCTCTTGCTGTTTTCTTGTTTGTTTTTTGTTGTTTTTGTGCTTCTTGCCCACGGATAAAACTCAAGTTAGCTTGTTCAAAGACGCAGGACATTCAGTGGGGACTATTTTATCACTAATTCCTGTGACATTAAAAATTATTTGTTGAGTTAAGAGCACTTGGTGGGTTAGCGCTGACAGGCTTCTCTGTTGTGTAGCTTGATCGTAGCAGAGCAGGGGTCTGCACAGCAGTGTGGAGATGGTGTGTGTTTAACTGCTCACATCTTTACAGCTGTGAAAACCCTCTGGATGATGGTTGGGAAAGCAGGGGTTATCATGTTACAGCTTGTTAATCACGTGTCACATGATTTTAAAGATGGGAGTGATAGTATATTGTTTATATACATTCATTTTTTTGGTATATTTGTAAAATCTATTGGTCTATTTATAATCTACTTCCTATTTTTCTTGATGTTTTTCTTTCTAATACTTAACGCTTTATCTTAGCACAGAGCTGATCAGGGCCATCAGTGTTCAGTCAGTTTTGCTTCCATAACTTATCATGAGCAAAACTTGAAGAAACTGCACTTTGAAAACTCTGAAAATGTGTTGGATTACAAAAAGTCATTCGATCAGAAGACAAAAGTCACCATATAGGCTCTCAAGTGAAACTGCTTTACAGTGCTGCCTCTCAACTTGATTTTGAATAAATGATTTTAAACAAATTAAAATGAATTAAAATCCATGATACCTGAACAAACATTCAATATTTGCTTCTTCTCTGCTGGTGCAGATGTGTAGACGTTGTTTGATGAGCTTTTATCATTCAGTGCTTTCCTGAAACAGTCAGTCACTGGTTTGTGATTGTTTTCCACTCAGGTTTGGGAGGAAGAAGGCTGTTTTCTTCTCTCTGGCGGCCCAGTGTGTCTCCGTTCTGCTTCAGTCATTCTCTCAATCATGGAAGATGTTCTGCATCATGTACCTCTTTGTTGGAGCTTCCCAAATTTCTATGTACATTTCTGCATTTGTACTAGGTAACCAAACCTCATTCCATGTTTGTGAGAAATTTAAATATTTTAATATGGCTTTTTAAATCCTTTTTGGTCGGCTACTTATCACGAAACACATGTATATGACTTTATCTTGGACAGGAACAGAGTTGTTAAGTAAAACTATGCGAGTGATCTTCGCAACTCTCGGAGCTTTTCTCTACTATTGCATCGGGTACATGACACTACCCTGGATTGCATATTTCATCAGAGAATGGAGGACTTTTCTTGCCGTTCTGTCCATGACCTCTGTGGTCTACATCCCATTGTGGTGGTATGTTGACGTGAAATCACTTTTCAGGCTATATTTTGTGCATGACTATAATCATCTTTCCCAGAAGCACTCATGACTTAGTGGGTGTGAAGATACACACTTATTTTGTTATAATTAACCCAGTGTGATTGTGTAGGTTCATACCAGAGTCTCCTCGCTGGCTCGTCACTCAGGGACGGGTGGAGGAGGCCGAGATCATAGTGAGACATGCTGCAAGGAAAAATAAAGTCAACGCCCCACCCGTCATTTTCACAGGATCTTTGGTAAGGTTTGGTTTTTGTATTACCATAATTATAGAGGTGAATAGGATTTTGTTTCCAAAACCCTTTCACACCTGCATTAAATATTTTCTGGCTAAACTGAAACATTTCTGTTTGGAATTCTGGGCTGTGTCTCCACATGAAATCAGTCTTGGTTTTTACCCCACAGGCAATCTCTCCAAATAGGAAATATACAATGGTTGATATCATGAAATCCAACAACATCCGATGCATCACACTGATGTGTCTGCTTTTATGGTGAGTGTCTTCTTGTGTGTATGAAAGAACAAATTGACTCGCTAGAACAAACTAGAGCAAAAAAAAAAAAAATGTCATACTGACAAAAATGCTCCTTTAATCTAAATTTTGTGTTATTTTTTTAGGATGGCTATCAACATTGGGTATTTTGGATTGTCCCTGAACACCTCCAACCTTAGCGGCAACCCCTTCATGAACTGTTTTCTGTCAGCTATTTCTGAGGCCCCTGCTTATATTATTTCAACTTGGCTGCTAAAGAAATGCCCAAGAAGGGTATTACTGTCTGTGTTCCTGATCATTGGAGGGGGGGTTCTTCCTCTCATCCAGTTCATCCCTAAAAGTAAGTCCTGTTATTTAAATTACAATAAATTACAACGTGACCACATCAAGTGCATTTCATTTACATTATATGAATATGCATGTCAGGCTATATTTTGGGAATAAATATTTTTAGGAATTGCATGTGATCAAAATGATACATAAGAAATCAATTTTTCACAATTAATAATATTTTCTTCTCCATGACTGCTTCATTTTTCTTCAACAGCACTGAAATCCTTTCAAAACTTAATCAAATAGCTTCTATTTTTCCTCCTCAGCGCTCCACTATTTGGCTCTTGCACTGGAAATGACCGGAAAGTTTGGCTTCACCATGGCATTCGGTGTCGTCTACGTCTACACTGCTGAGATTTACCCCACTGTGCTGAGGAACGTTGGCATGGGAATGTGCTCATCTGCTGCACGTATTGGCAGTATCACAGCTCCTTATGTCATCTATTTAGGTAGATAATGTAAAGGACATTGGTTATTCAGTGCACTTTCCCTGTGAATAGATATGTTCTCTTATCAGAAAAATCATCATTGATATTTAGATGCATATTTGTGAGTGTTGACTTTCCAAAGCAGAATTTGTTTCCTTTATTTCTAGGGACTTATAATAAGGTTCTGCCTTATATCGTCATGGGAAGTATCACACTCGCCTCTTCCGTGGTGAACTACTTCCTTCCAGAGACCCTCAATAGAGATCTTCCTGAAACTGTGGAGCAGATGCAAGAATGTCAGCCGTGGGTCCATTTAATTCAGATTACATTACTTTGCATAATCATCAGCACTAGATTCAACGAGATGATTTTTCTACCTCAGTTATTGGGAGAACATCACACACAAAAAAAAATCTTTGGATTCTGTATTCTATCGATGTCCTATTCTGTTTTCTGGCTGCATGTTTTGCTGTGAATACCTTCAGAAATATAATAGAACATGACAGAAAGTTGCCTAGTTTTCACTGGGCAGAACAAATTGAAAGAAATTAATTGTTTCTGTGGTAGCTGTTTATTATATTTTATATTTTTCTATGGGTTTTCTTCGCAGGTTTTGCTCTGGACCAAAAAGGAGGAAATTGATAATAAATGGAGGAAGAAGCGACACTCCCTTACAAGAGAACAAATCAGAGATTTAAATGTGATGTTTTTAATACAAAGAGCAGGGCATACCTCGTCATTTCTTGAAAGATAGCATTTCAAATCTGGAAAATTAAATCAAAACATTCACAGTGGATTCCTCAAGTCATCTGTCAAAAACTGCTGTATTTTTTTTTTTAAAAAAAAAATATTTTTTTTTTTTTTTTTTTTTTTTTTTTTTTTATTACTGAGTACATATTTGCTAATTCAACTTTTTTCCAGAAAGGTTGGAAAAAATTGCCATATTTTTGATATTTTTTATGATATTGAAATGTTTCTTATGTCTGTCACACAAGAAATGTAAAAAGAACAATGAAACATGCTTATAAACAGCCAGATTTGACGTCCTCTTTAAATGAAAAATAAAAGTCTGTGTTATCACGGTCTGAAAAGCACCCAACACCCATTGTCTTCACCAACTAAACTACTTTAAGCTGCTTGCTTTGCTTGCATTGTTCCATGAGGTGGCTGGTTGGGATCCGTGGTGCACTTCATAGCGGTACACACTAGGTGGCAGTAGAGTTAATTAAGCCTCTCATCAAACGACCCAACCTAGATGTAAGTGCCCTTTTGAATTACAGGCCTATCCCAAAGCTTCCCTTTTTGTCTAAGGTTGTGGAGAAAATTGTCGCCAGACATATAAATTAATTCTTACAGGATAACAACCTGTTTGAGGAATTCCATTTCGGTTTCAGAAACAATTACAACACAGAAACTGCACTTAAAAAAATAAGCAATGACCAAGATTTAAATTGTTTTCATTTTTATTTATCAAATCGTTTCTCATTTGTTCATATAAATAATCACTCATCAGATTATCATAAAGTACACTATGGTGTACTCCAAAGGTCTGTTCTCAGACCAATATTATTTAATATGTGCATGCTGTTGCTAGGTAACCTTGTTACAAAGCATAACATTTCCTTTCCTTGTTATGCTGACGATACCCAGACTTACTTATCTTTCAAACGTGATTACACTCACAAGTTAGTTAAATTAGAAATGTGTCTGAATGAGATTAGATCATGGATGACACAAAATGTTCTAGTAACACCACAAAAACTGAGGTTATTATTTTGGGCCCAAGAGAATTTAGGGAGAAATTCACGAAAGATATCTCCTTAGTACCTACTACTGAGATATGAAACCTACGCATTATCATAGAGCGGAATCTGTTGGTTAGGTCTCACGTTAAAAATATCTCCAAGACAAAGACAGCATTTTTCCATTCATGAAATATTACTCAAATTAGAAATGTTGTACTTTTTGCATGTACAGTGACTAAAACTGGGAGGAAAGAGCACAGCACACCAGTCCTGGCAGCTTCACACTGGCTACCAAAAAAATTCAGAATTTAAAATTCTCCTGATTACTTATAGAACTCTTCACTCCCAGGCTCCTTTTGACGTTGAAGAGCTTTTTGTACCTTATTATCCTCTTAATGCCCTTTTCTCTGAGGATGTGGGAATTTTGGTTACCCAGAAAGTCTCTTAAAATAGATCAGGAGGTAGAAGAGTTTGTTCCAGAGCTCCATCACTATGGAACCGTCTTCCTGCTACTGTAAGGGAAGCAGACATCATTAGTCGATTTAAGGCTAGATTAAAAACATTCTTATTTCATACAGTTTACAGTCAGGAACACCCATTAACAGTAAAGATGCAATAGACCGAGATCGCTGGAGGACTTCTTTCTCTCCTGTTAAAGGGCGTCCACTTAGGGGCAGTCTGGAGCTTCTTTTCTCTCTGTCTCCTTGGTAGAGATGGCAGGTACTGGAAGCCCTGACATTCTAGAGGTCTTCACCTCTTTGGCTGAACCCATGAAACTGAACTAAGGATGCACAGAAGCAGGAAAGCCCGTCTCATATAATCATAGACGCTGTTATTTTGTAAAGCCCTGCGAGGTGCTTCTGGTGTAATTCAACACTGTATGAATAAAGGTGAGTCAGCCATGTAGTATAAACTCTTGTTCATTTGATATCTCCAGAGAGTGCCCTGGAAAAGCTGTTTTTTTTTCTTTCTTCTGGTGGGGATGAAATGTATTCTGAAACTTCTTCCTTGGTGTTTACCTAAAATTCTCTCTGCACCATGTCCAAACCCCTACAGTACATGCAATACTTTAAAAGACTCTCCAATGTCTCTATCCTGTGGCTACAATGCGTAAAGCAAAACAAAAAAATTATACAAATTAGAGGGTTTTTTTATATATATTTTTTTTATTTTGTAACTTGCAGGTCACAAGTCTGCAGTATCCTATCCCATATACAGGGAAGAGTCGGGGTACACTCTGAATAAAATGCCAGCTACTTTAGGGACCACATGAAAGTCAAACAACCACACATGCTGACAATTTGGTGGGATTAATTTACCTAAACTGCATGTTTTGGGAGGTGGGAGAAACCTCTACCCACCGCACAGCCCATAAGAATACAGATATGTGTTTGTTAGTAAGATGCAATCTGGAGAGAGAACTGCGGCGAGTGCTTCTTGTGGCCACTGCTGCTGCATGTTGTATATTTACAGGACAATCTTTTTGTTACCAGTTGATCTAAATGTCAGTAACAACACTGTCATTATAGCTGCATAGACAGAATTACAGAATTCAAAGGGATTTGGTAGGATACCGTTCAACAGGTAAAAGGATTTTCTACGAGAATTTCCTGCTTTATAGAATTATACCATATACCGTAGTTCTCAGACTATGTGCACTGTCCTTCAATTTACATGGGTATGAATGGTTACATACAGTGGCATATGTCCATTCTATAGTAATGTAGGAAAATATATTACCATAGAAACAATATGTTTGGATCATTTTTTGACAATATGATCCAAAAATATTGTCGAAAAATAGGTTTGGATCATCTTCATTTGTCATTCAGTCTAAATTATAAGTGTTGTTGGTGGTGTGAGTTTGTTGGTGTCACGGTTCTGTGTTTGTGTTGCTCTGCTGGAGTGGGCCAGGGGGCGGGGCCGAGCCTGTGGGCGGATCCTTGTCTCCACACCTGTGCTTCATCTCCCCACCTGTGGCTCCTCAGGCTGATTAGCCTGAAGCCTTTTAATCCAGCTTCTCCAGTTGTTCTGTGCCAGATTGTTTTCTAACCTTCATGCTTTAAGTCTCTTGAACTTTCAAGACTTTTTTTTTTCTTTTTTTTCCTGCTCGTCTGATAAAACTATGAATGAGAAGTTGGTGTTCTGCTCATGTGTCCTAACTACACACACGACAGACAGATAAAAATCTTTATTACAGACTCAAGGTCCAGATTTAAAAGTAAAACGACAAATGTCACAAAACACTAAAAGAAATTTTTGATAAAACTTCATAATGAAAGAAAATATGAACCACTATATTTAAATATATTCATGTAATGTTATCACATTATACACAAACATCTGCACATATATACATACCCAAGTAAACCTTACATATAAATTTACTACATCAATGCCTTCACAACTGTGATTGGTAACACTTCATTCTCAGATTCATATAAGATAAGATAATCCTTTATTGTCCCACAGTGGGGAAATTTGTGGGCATAGGAATGTCTACATGACATTTCTTATCAATGATTTAAAAATACACCTGCTGACACAAACATTTCATTGGCTCTCACAGTGCAAGTTTTTTTCAGTAATATTCTCATGGCATCATTAAATGCATCTTGAAGTCTCTGCAAACTTACTTTTTTGTCATGTGATCACAGATGTGCTGTCTATAATGGAAAACAGTACAGGGACACCTTTACCCAGCTAAACACATACTAAACTTTTGTAGTAGAGTGTTTGCTTATGATACATTTGCCAGTATTGTCTATAACATCATCATCTGACCTTCCAGAATACGAGACAAGTGGAGTCTAGAAATTTGTTCTACAGATCATATCTACAGTATTACTGGCATTGTGCTGAAAATAATGTTCAACGCTGTACTCAGAAAATAGTAAATGAAATCTCATTTGGTATCCATTAATCAACAGCACAACAAATTTTTGAAGCAATAAAGACAAACACTGTTGATTCTCAGATCTGTCGTTTCCTTCTGCTTCTGAACAGGATTTCGTCTCTGGTGACAAAAAAAAATAAATATATATATATATATATATTTTTTTTTTTTTTTTTCATTCAACTAACTGAGGGAGATGGAAATTCACAGCTGAGACCTGTGAGTTTACTGCGGGGGGGGGAGGGAGGGGCAGGGGTTATAAAATTTTAAAGCTTTCAAACCTCTGCTGTTTAACAGACATTGTTGCAGCTACTTGCTCACCGTTCAAATCTTTTGTATTTTTTTTATGCATGTACAATTTCTGCTTTATGCCAGCTGTAATAATTCATTATAATCGTAAACGATTCACTCACGTTTCAAGAAATTGAACAAAGCTCAAGCGGTGTTATACAATGTTTAGCTTTTTTTTTCCTCCTGATGTAACCACCCACTACATGTGACGCTGTTAAGTAAAACCTGAACTCAGCTCTGAACAAATGCAGATCACTCTCCCTCTTGTGCCCATGACAGCACTGACTCACGTCTGACTCTGATTTTTTTTCTTAGCTCTTTTATAACTACTGAGGATTTTTCAAGGTAATGACTGACCTAAAAATTAGAGACTATGACAGCATTACATCTTTTCTTGGATCTTGGGGACCCTTTCAGAGAAGGATCTTTTTGGCACTGGCCATCAGCATCTTACCAAATGGATTTATTGGTAACTATATAGTATTTGTGGGGGATACTCCACCTCACGAGTGCTACATCCCTGAAAACATCAGCCTCAGTGAGATGTGGAGAAATGTGACAATCCCACTGGAAACTGTTGATGGTATTTCGAAGCGCAGTTCATGCTCAAGACTTAACCTGGAAATGGTCAGCAACTATTCCCAAAATGAACTCATCCCAAACGTTGATGTGAACGTGAGTGAAATTCCTTTGGAGAGTTGTGTGGATGGGTGGATTTACAGCAAGCAAACATACCAGTCGACCATTGTGTCAGAGGTGAGTGACAAATCATTGAAGGGTTTAGCATCGATAATCCTAATCAGAAACAAGGCAGTCAGAGACTGCAACATCCTGCGACACCCCTGAATTTAAAATTTTACCCTGACCTACTTTCATAATGGTCACAGCAATTAATTCTATATTGTACTATCAGGTATGTGGCTTTTCATTTGATATTTGTAAGTTGACCACTGCTAAAGGTATACTGTAGCAGATAGACTCAGGGCGACCTACAATATTGTTCTGGGTATTAAAAAGGTATAAAATTTGACCTTGACCTAGTTTTTCAAGGTTAAGGTGGAGATCTAATTTTCATCCCCTTGTCTCCTTGAATATAACCCCTTCTGTTTCGTCTTTCTATCTTATCTGGTTCCTGAGATATGTGCAAAAAAATGTAAAAGAGTTGAAACTTGACCTTGACCTAGTTTTCTCAAGGTCAAGGTCATAATTTCATTTTCATCCCCTTTGCCGCCCAAATAATGTACTTTTTATTTCATCTTTCTGCAACGGTTGTGAAGATATTTGATGGACGGATGGACGAACACACAAACACTGACAATTACAATACATCAGCGCTTTATGGGATGTAATTAATATTTTTTTACTCAATTAACTGGTCAGAGTCGGGAGCTGGAAATCCACAGCTGAGAGCTGTGAGTTCATTGCGGGAGGGGGGGTTATAAATATTTAAAGCTTTGAAACGTCTACTGTTTAACAGACATTGTTGCAGCTACTTGCTCACTGTTGAAATCTTTTTTATTTTTTTAATGCACATTGTGTGCATGCTTTTTTTCCTCCTGATGTAACCACCCACTACATGTGACGCTGTTAAGTAAAATCTGAACTCAGCTCTGAACAAATGCAGATCACTCTCCCTCTTGTGCCCATGACAGCACTGACTCACGTCTGACTCTGATTTTTTTTCTTAGCTCTTTTATAACTATTGAGGATTTTTCAAGGTAATGACTGACCTAAAAATTAGAGACTATGACAGCATTACATCTTTTCTTGGATCTTGGGGACCCTTTCAGAGAAGGATCTTTTTGGCACTGGCCATCAGCATCTTACCAAATGGATTTATTGGTAACTATATAGTATTTGTGGGGGATACTCCACCTCACGAGTGCTACATCCCTGAAAACATCAGCCTCAGTGAGATGTGGAGAAATGTGACAATCCCACTGGAAACTGTTGATGGTATTTCAAAGCGCAGTTCATGCTCAAGACTTAACCTGGAAATGGTCAGCAACTATTCCCAAAATGAACTCATCCCAAACGTTGATGTGAATGTGAGTGAAATTCCTTTGGAGAGTTGTGTGGATGGGTGGATTTACAGCAAGCAAACATACCAGTCGACCATTGTGTCAGAGGTGAGTGACAAATCATTGAAGGGTTTAGCATCGATAATCCTAATCAGTCTGCCATCATTTTGCATCATTAAATCCAAAGGATTCCTGGCAGGGCTCCTCCCTGTGAGTCACGTAACTCAAGCCACAAAAGTTACACAACCAGGATTTGTCTGTCATTCTGTCGACCTTCACTGCAGCAGATGGAGCAAATATTCCCAATTATATCATTGCCTACTTCAAGTAAAACCTGATGTATTGTTTTGATAATCCAAAACACTCTCAATGCCCCAAATATCTGGTCAAATTATTTGTCACCGAGGACATGCCTTACCTCTATAATAATAATAATAATAATAATAATAATAATAATAATAATAATAATAGTCAATGATCACTGGAGGTAAATTACTTGTTTTGGAGCTGAAATAGAGATCTTGTCCAGAAATTTGATGGAAATGACCGTAAATAATAAGATAAATAGTTTGTCGCTTTATTGTGGAATTTTTGTTTTTGCGGTTTGGTTCCCGGAACGCATTAACAGCGAGGAACGAGGGATTACTGCACAAGTCAGTGTTTTTGGTAACAACCAACTCTGTTAGTTTGAAGTCGGCTCTGAATCTTGGAGCCTTTCCCATCTGGCTTTGGCTGAGGGGTGGGGTCACCCTGGACAAGTTGCCAGTTCATCACAAAAAAATATTTAAAAAAACCTGAATTGCCATGTTCTGTCCATTTTAAACAATCAGCTCCACCCTTTTGCAAGTAAAAGTTTTCGGAAAATTTTCTAGTTTGGTTATTTAATGTTCCTTTTTTTGCAGGCCATATGGAGAGTTCCAGATGTGTCATTTTTCAACCACACACAAAAAATTTGGGAGGGAAAGTCAGTGTCACCAATTATATTGGTTATATATTGCTCTCTCTCTATAAAAAAAATATATATATATATATATATATATACAGTATATACATATATATATGTGTGTGCATATATATTTATATATATATATACAGTATATATATATATATATATATATATATATATATATATATATATATATATATATATATATATATATATATATATATATATATATATATATAATATAACTGGGTTATACCGTCAAAGGGGGAGCTGACCGTGTTGCTGACACCATGCTCTTAAAACCAGTCACCAAATAATAATTTTGTTGCCTCTTCAGGGGTCCACATGACATAGATATCAATAATATGTTCAATTATTAGTGGCTACAACTAGACTGATGAGGAAATGTGTTAATTTTGCAGTGGGACCTTGTATGCAAGAACAAGTACAGAGCTCCACTGATCACCTCTATGCATTACGTCGGTGTCCTTGTGGGGGCGTTTGTCTCAGGCCAGGTGTCTGACAGGTGGGTACTGAATGCATCTTCGTCTCAAATGTCCAACAAACAGAAATCATGGACTAAAAGTTCTGTTTCTTCTGCAGGTATGGAAGGAGGCCAGCAGTCTTCCTCATGATGTTACTTCAGACTGTGGCGACCACATCACAGATCTTCTCCCCCAGCTGGGAGGTCTTCACCGTCACCCACTTCTTGGTTGGAGCAGGGGGCTTCTCAAACTATATCATTGCATTTGTGTTAGGTACGTTTTCCAATACCATAGCATAGGATTATCAGGATGATGGTGTGATTCCATCAGCCTTCCCTTTGGCAGTGATATTCTGGTTGTATCACACAAACGTTCTGTGTCACCGCTAAAATAAAGGTGGTCTTCACAGCCTCAGGTGCAATGCTGACATCTGGTCTGATTTCAAAGACAGTTGCTTTTTAAAATCTCTACAAAGAGAAGTGAATTTTCCTAATACAGTAGTATCTTGACATACGAACTATTTGACACATGAGTTTTTTGAAATATGAGCCGTCGCTCCGTCTTTTTCACAAATTTCCCCACTGTGGGACAAATCTTATCTTTTTGTTTGATACATGAGGAAAAACCTGAGATACGAGTCTTCTTTCAGGACACTCACTAGTTGGCGGATGGATACATCAGCTGAGACCGGATCTAGTTTATTTGTTGGCGGATGGATACAACATCAGTGAGATGGGATCTCGTTCTCCTTGGTGGAGTAAAGACGTAGCTCGTGTGTTCTTGTGATTTTTGCATTTCTTTTCACTCTTTATCATTGTTTCCATAACTTATATATAATTAATTTTACACAGGTAAAGACTTCATGTCTATTGGTTGATAAAAAGAATAAAAAATTTTCATAATTTAGCGAGTTTGGGACTTTTTTACAAGACTGGAACAGATTCAAATTTCAAATTAATCAAAAATCAAATTTGATTTCAGTTATTTTAAATGGATAAATATTATTTGACTTAGAGCTCAGTCACCAAACGGATTAAACTCCTATCTCATCTGTCTAGCAGTGTGTCTGTCTAATGTTCATTTTGATAAGTTCTCCATTGATTTTCTACACCAACAGGTACAGAAATCCTGGATCCAAAAGTCAGAGTGGTCTTCTGTTCCCTTGGAGTCTTCCTGTGTTCTGCTTTGGGCTACATGATCATGCCCGCTGTGGGTTTCTTCCTCCGTGATTGGCGGCTGCTGGTGGCTTCAATGGCGGCCTCCGGCTTGATTTACATCCCTCTGTGGTGGTGAGAACCGTTAAAGTCTGCGCACCGACCAATCAAAAACCAGCAATTACGTCTCACTTGCAAATAAATTTAATAATAAACTCATGACAACCTTCAGTTGAGGTCTGGACAACTAACTAGATAATATCTTTATCGAATACTGTCTTACAATAATTTGTGTTTGTCAGTCATAAACAGTAAAATAATGTTGAGTTGATTCCAACTCTTGTGGTCATAGCTGAGCATTCTGATTCTTCCTCACGGTCCCTTAAAAATAAAAGTGACGTGGTGTTTCAACTGTCCAGGTTACTTCCAGAATCTCCTCGCTGGCTCTTCTATCAGGGAAGGGTGGGGGAGGCTGAAGTCATATTAAGAAAAGCTGCCAAGACAAATAAAATCGAGGCTCCACAGGACATTTTTACACCAGCTGAAGTAAGTTTATCTGCTGATTTTTGATGGATAAACATCTGTAAAGTACCCGTAAAACAAAAGAAAATTTGTGATTTGGGGGATTGTTACTTTGTTGTAATCATGTAATTTGTCAATGAATATGTTACACAAATTTTTGGAATTTGTGTAACATATTTACAGAGTTTTTAATGTTACCATTAAAAAGTCCGTCTATTTCCCTCTTAAATGGAGTCAAGTCTGATCGGAACATGCATTTGTTTGGACACAACTTCAAGCTGGTGAGCCAAAGAATGTTTCTTTTGTACCATTTATGAACCATCGACCTGTGAACAAGTTCCACATAACAAGTGATGTCAGAGAGAGGTTTTAAAGTGGGTATGGCAAAAAGATTCTAACCCCAAAAAAATGTGTTCTTATCCTGAGGTCTGCCACATTGTTTGCATTGATTTTGAAAAAAACATGTGATGACCTTGAACACGTGGAGGATAATAGTGTTCAGTGATGAACACGTTTAGCACCTGTTCTGATATATGCAGCGTAGTTGTGTAGCAGTAATCCCATATCTCCATAATCTGGCTCCATGCTCATTTAAATTGGCCGTATATCCTGTCTCTGCAGATTTAAATCATCGTCCCACAAACATATGTTACTTAAAACGGCGGCATCATTTAAATGGGAAATGAACAGGCTTTGTAATGGTACCAGAGTTAGAACAGTGTGGTGTAATTCACGTTGCACGAAGAGGTTTGGAACTATGTGAACAGCCTTCATGTTTTTCCCACAGGGCATCCTGTTAAAGCCCCTCTGCTTGTGTCAGACTGGCTTCAGTGTTTTTAGTCCTCTGTGTCCCTTTATAAAAACAAGAGCAACAGAAAATCCCCCTGTGAGTTTTGTGCTGCCGCCTTGTTCACTGGCTTGTTTTCACAGCACATTATCACACGCCGACTTGCTACACGTTGCTACACGTTGGATTTACAGATTCCTATTTTGTCCTGGATTAATTCCTTTGATGGTTTTTGTCAATTAGTTACATATTTTAATTTAGTTTAGCTTTGAGTCTCCTGTTTTGTTTTGTTTTGTTTCTTACTTCATTTGAACATCCAAAGAAACAAGCAAAAAAAAAAAGTCACTGGCATCCAGTCCTTCCCAAATCAAACTGGTTATTCTGTTGTTCCCGTGTTTTCACCAGGCGTCATAAATCCTATACTGATTTATTGCACATTTTACTTTTCAAAATTTCATAAAGCAAAAGCAGAATGTCATGAATTTTTCTTGAAACACATTTCAGAATTATCTAAAAATATAAGTTTCCTAGGGGAAAAATGTGCACGGATGCCTAGTGATGGATTTGAATTTGTAAATATAACAGATAAAACATCGAATTCATTCCAAAGGACTGCTGAGAAAAGCATGAATGCAATGTGAAGAAGGACACCGTCGCTCCTGCCAAGACGAGGAACCCGATGAACCCCACAGCTGCTCCAGCTACCCATCCATCCAATATTTCTCTATCTTATTAGCATAATTACAAGCCCTTTGTATGTGTGTGTGTGTGTGCGTGTGTGTGCGTGTGTGTGTGTGTGTGTGTGTGTGTGTGTGTGTGTGTGTGTGTGTGTGTGTGTGTGTGTGTGTGTGTGTGTGTGTGTGTGTGTGCATGTGCAAGCTCCAGCCTGTATTTGTGTGAAAATATGTATCGAATGATAAAAGAATTCTCCCTCAAGGGATTGATAAAGTCACGTTGTATTTCTTTATTAGTAGGGCGGTAGTAGACGGTCTAGTAACAGGAGTAAGACTTGTAACAGTGTACTGTACTAGAAATAGTAAAGGCTGGAGTAGAATTACTGCCACAACAACTAAAGGTTGGACTAGTACAACCCAAGTTAAGACTGGAAATATTTTCTTCAGTACAGAATTGAAGATAAAAGGAATAGTTAAACTGTTACAGAGGAGGAATTGGGAAATGAAAATACTGTAGTTACACAACAGTTAACAGTTAAAAGAGTTTAGCAGACTATTAACCAGAGCTATAGCAGGAATAGTTCCTGTTGTATAGATGTAATAGCCAACACATGACTCAGTATCAAACAGATGAAATGAATTCTGTTTTTATTAAAAAGTTAAAAAATTTAAAATAAAAAAAAAATTTAAAGCATCCTGACAACCACCTGAATGCAGTGGTGTTCCATTCATGTGGATAAAGTTAAAAATGACAGATGAATCTGTTTAAATGTGGCGTCCCCCAGACTATGGGATGAAATTTAGCAAAGGGAGCAGATGAAGGGTAATCTTCGTAGTAGGAAGTGAAATTATGACAAACGATAAGTAATACTACTTATTTAGGTACACTTTTTTGCGTTTTCCTGTTTCTATATAAAAAAGAATTTGGTAACTAATGGGAGTGGGGACAAGTTGTTTCCTGGTATACAGAGTTATTTTCTGTCACCTGTTCATTCTGAAAATAAATATATACTGTACATACCCCAGCATTAGAACCATAGATGCAATACACACCCATTTAAAAAATGGCAGAAAATTTTATATAAATCTAAAATCTAATCATTGGAAAAAATGTAAAAGATGTTAAAAGTCAAAAATTATTTTTACTGATCAAAGTCTGGTGAATAAAGAAGTTTTGGGGTTTTTTCTTCAATTTTATATACTGATTTGAAAGCAAAAAAGATAGCAAGTTTTTTCATTAATAATAATATAATAATTTAAAGATAGTAAGTTTGTAAATTTCTTAATTTTAATTTCTCAAGAAATTAATAAAGGTTGGCTGCTCTCTGCAGCCCAGAGCGTGAGAACAGGGATTTAATTTAAAGTGAAGTGGATGTGAAGGAATGTAGACTTCCCCAATCATTTTGACCTCGACCTCGAAGTCGAGGTCACCATTCTGTGAGTTTGAGGTGTTTTGTGTCTGCAAAGATTCAGGATTTGATACTTCACGTTTAACTGTCCCCTTTTTCTCAGATTGAAGAGGTGCTGACGATGAAGGACAAGAAATACAACATTTCCATCCTCTTTAGCAACTGCAACGTGTTCTCTACCACAATAGTGTGTTCCCTTCTGTGGTACGTCTCCAATTCCTTCACAAATCCCATCAAAGATAAGAGATTAAAAAATATGCACAACCTTGTGTCCCACATTAGACAGAACTCCTGATCAGATTAAATATAAATGGATTACATCTCGAGACACGATTAAATTACTCACAAATGTGTTATTTTTCTTTCCCGTGTTTATATTTTGTATTTTCATGCCTCTTCAGGATCATCATCGTCATCAGTTACTACGGTTTAATCCTCAATACTTCCAACCTGCACGGCAGCCCTTACGTTAACTCCTTCCTGTCTGCCGTGACCGAAGTCCCAGCTTACATAATCGCCATGTTGCTGCTCCAGAACTGTTCCAGACACTTCTGCCAGTCTTCTACTCTTTTCATTGGAGGTGTTATGATCCTCTGTGTTAATCTCATTCCAATAGGTAATGTCCAATACTTTCAACTCCTGGTAGAATTTTCAGCACACAAAGTAGAAGAGTTTAAATTCACATCATGATCAGGGTGCGATTTGTTAGGGGGGCACTTGTTGCATCCTTGTCTCCAAGGATGCAACAAGTCTGCAGCAGCTGTGTAAAGCTTTACTTATGATAAATGGTTCTTTCACTGGAATGCAAACATCAGTATACAAACATGGTCTAAATACTTGTCTCGGTTCCATGACTACCTTTATAAAGGGGCCACAGAATACATTACTGTTAAATTAAAACTCCTAAGGCCCCAAGTTTAAATGTTGTCAGATCATTCCCGTTTGTCAGTGAGATAGAAACGCCAGAATGAGGAATTTGTGATTGGTTGGAGAGATGATGCCCTCAGAGAACGATAGATGTCCAAACCTTTGGAGCTGAACGTGTCATTGATAATGATGGATTAGATTTATATAAATATACAGTATATTTATATTTAAATAGATTTATATAGATTTATATTCTGGACACTCAAAGACGCGTCACAGTGAATCCGTTATGGTGATGGTAAACTACGTAGCTACCCTGGGGGCAGACTTTACTAACTATTATTTAACTATTATTTAACTATTAACTATGTTATTCTCTGTTTTTCATAGATGCACCAGAAGTGGCTGTGTTTCTTGAGATGTTGGGAAAATTTGGGGTCACAGCATCTTTTTGTGTGGTGTACGCCGTTTCTTCAGAGGCCTTCCCAACTGTAATCAGAAACACAGCGATGGGGTGCTGCTCAATGGCGGCTCGTATTGGGAGCATCTTTTCCCCCTTCCTTATTTTTCTGGGTAACATTTATTTAGTTTTCTATTTTGAGAATTTAACCAGAGACAATGTAGAGTATGTATATGTACTAGCTGAACAAATGCAGACTCCGAGTGTTCTTTATATGATAAATATTTTAGTGTAGCTGTTGCACAATTACCTGTGTTTTCCTTTTGTGTGTAGGACAATACTACAAGGCACTTCCATACATATTGATTGGAAGTTTAGCCCTTTTTGGTGCAGCTTTATGTCTGTTGCTGCCAGAAACCTATCAGAAGGTTTTACCAGAGACCATATCACAAATGCAGCAGATGTGTGGGTGAGTGCATACATGACACGAACACGTATGTTTATTGTTTCTTACCAGGAGCACAGATATAGTCACAGTAATGTTTGAAGCTTTCTTCTTTTATGTCAAATACTAACATTTATAAAGCAAAGCTAAATTAAACAAAAAGACAGAATTTTCGTGTCAAATCAAGGGTTTTATTAACGTTCTGAAGATCTTCTTTATAAAATTCATAAATGTTTTATTGCTCCTGTCAGCATATGTTGTTGTTTATGGTATTTTTGATGACGCTTTGGTTTAACCAGAGCAGATGTTTAAATAAAAAAAACAACACATTATTACATTTTCAGCTGTTTTAAGCTGTCAGATGTTTGTTATACAGTTAACTTGTTTTATCACTGCGACAAATCCTTTTAATCCAGTTGTATCATCCAACCACAGTCAGACTATTGAACCTGCACATCAGTGCACCAGCTACTGAATGTACACTGCAGACATTAGACCCGTTTAAATGGGCCACTGGTTCCCTTCAAAAGAATCTGATGACAAACCTTTTTTGATATTTGTGCTTTCAAACTGTTGCTAAATGTTTTTTCTATCTCAAAGTTCCTGCAGGAGGAGAGGGAATAAAGAAAAGGAAGGAGAAAACGAAGAGAACGCCGCTGGTTATCAGTGCCAAGAATCCAGGATGTAGTCAGCTGTGATCTTTGTGTGTTGCCTCAAAGTCTTGTGGCGCATTCTTTTCAAGAAGTAGATCTAAAAACTACCCAAAAACAGAAAACTCAAAATCTTTTCACAACTATTTTTACATATCTAGTTTGCAAACAAATGAAAGATTGTATTTTTATTATTATATTTCTACTCCAAGTAGAACCTGATATAAGTTGAAATCCATATTGGATGTGTTGAAAATGCACAACGCCACCCTGGCAGACAAAACCATCTCACACACACACGTCTCAATAGAAATACAAAATACTGGCAGTTGCTTCACTCGGGCAAAAGTTAACACCTCATCTCGTAAGGAACAAGTCCATCTGATTTAGGAGTGCAAAGGCTCATGGGACTGTTAATTGTAAAAAGTGATTGGGGATGTTACATTTTTAGTTTGGTATGAGGGTTTCTAGGTTTGTGTTTCTGGAACAGTGAGTCTGAGCCCAGAGATTTGTTCCTAGCTTTCCGTCACAACAACTTGTGATTTCTGTGGAAGCACAGTAAGAGAGTTCCATTTTCTTTCATCTGTCTATTTCATCCGTCATGTCTACTTTCTACCTGTATACAGAATTTAGGATCATTTCATTCGGTCTGTCCAATAAACGTTGTGATTTTCTGAAATCTTTTGTCTTGCGGTATTTCTGGAACCAACAAACACGCTGTCGGGGTATCTGAGGTCCGGTGAGATCTTTTATTCTAGCCCCTGACAGCGGTTACATTTTACTTGTTTCTGTTAAAAGAAATGATGATGCAGTGAAGTTAGTTAGAATACTGAACGCTTATTTCATGAAAACTCAAAAATCTTAAACAAAAACAGGGTGGAGCAGCAGGAGTGCAGCCCCCTCCAAGCTGCTGACGGTCCTGATGCTGGATGATGCTCCTCAGGTTCAGGTGATGCTAAATAATGGGGGCTGATCAGGATCCTTCTGTTGCTCTGATCGCTTCTGCAGTCAGGACCTGGGAAAAGAAGCACTAAAACAGGATGAAGACGTCTGTGGTCATAACACCCGCCCCCAGAAAGTCAAGGTTCTGTGAGGAACCTTGAAAAACAGACACACCAAAACCACCTCAAACAGAACACAGCAAACCTGGAAGACACACCTTTAAAATCAGGAGCTTTTGTGATTCAAACACTTTTTTTTTCTTCCGTTTCTCAAAAGCCCTCAACAGGAGTTTTGCACAGCAACAATCACATGAGGTCTTCAAGAGATAAGAACAAGACAAAACAGGCTGAAGGGGAAAAATATCCCTGATGCATCCTCAGTTGTTATGACCCGGCTCGTAGGCCACAAGAAATGGTGATGCACTCAAGTTAGTTAGAACAATAAACACTTATTTCAGGGGTGTCAAAGGACCAGATGTAACTAATAAATGTAACAAATTGTAACTCAGTGTAATGTAAAATAAATGTAACTACTCCTTAATGTTAATAACTATCAATTTATTACTTATTCAAGTTACAAAAATTAGTTGCACAGAAAAAAATGTTTGTTTGTTGCTCTGTTATAAAATAAATCTTTTTAATTTTTCAGGTTATTAAACCCACAGAACTCCATCAATCAATGATCAAACTATCAATGAATAAAGAAAAATAACCTCAAACACAAGTTAAGACATTAACTTAAGAGTTAAAATGGACTGAATTACTGCATTGTGGGAAATGTAGTTTTTGTTCAAAGTACACTTTTGGCCTCTTTATTTTAAGACACAAACTTTTTATGCTCTTGTGGGCCACATGAAAGCATGTGGAGGGCCACATTTGGTCCCCGGGCCTTGATTTTGACACATGTGACTTATTTTGTGAAAAATCAAAAATCTTGGACGTAACAGCTGACTTCCTGTATAAACGCTGTGAACTGAAGAAGCTGATCTGGTGTCAAACTGGTTTCGCATGAAGCCTGAAGTAAAAGTGAAAGTCTGACGCGGCAGATTCCGCTTCTGCTCATCCAGCGTTCGTTGCTTCCATCTGTGGTTGGATTTTATTCTCTCAACGCAGACACCGAATGGGATAGAATGATGTCATTTAAGGTGAGTTTTTAAAACACGTTAAACAGCTCAGATGGTCATTGGTTCAAATTCCAGCCTGATACGTCAAAGTATACTGGGGCCAGATGCTCAAGTTGCTCCCAGTGGCTGTGTGTGTGTGTGTGTGTGTGTGTGTGTGTGTGTGTGTGTGTGTGTGTGTGTGTGTGTGTGTGAGAGAGAGAGAGAGAGAGAGAGAGAGACAGACAGACAGACAGACAGACAGACAGACAGACAGACAGACCAGTGCTTGTTGTATTTTCCATGGCACTACCTTAAAATGGACACTAGATGGCAGCATTAGTCCATATTTAGACAAATGTTATGTCATTCTTGCCCAGTGGGTTAGACCCTGTGGTGGTGGGTAAAACGAATTATAGTAGTTTTCTACGTATTTTATACATATTATAGTATGAATAAAATGCAAAAAGTAAAATCGAAGAAGAGGTGCAGCACTTCCCTCTTTTGCTCAAAATCGGAAATTCCAATAAAAGTTTGACAACTTCCCAGAGAGGGACGTTGATGGTCACATGCGCGCAATGAAATATTTAGAAAAATTTTTGCTGCAAGACTAAAATGTGCATTTATTTCATAAAAAGTTGACCCTCTGTTCTCTGGTGTTAAACAATAATAATACATGCAGACAAAATGCAAAGACAATATCTTTATGTGTTTAAGTGAGCCACAAAATAAAAAAGCATTTCTGTACAGAGGTCAAAGGTACGTACAGTGTCTCGCTGGAAGAGAGGTAGACGTTGTTAAATGCAAAATGCTGCACTGTCTCACACGTCCTTGATAGCTTACAGATAACAGAGCAGATGCCCTCCCTTTGGTATGCAGCTGCAAAGTTTACATGGGCCATTAAGTACCTGCATTGATTGATTACGTGCAGTGAAAGATACTGGAAGGTCAAGTTATATCTCAAAGCATAAAACTGTCTGAATAGATTGTAAATTTCTCTAACATAGAGGAGAGTAGGTCTGGGTCAAAGCCCGATGATATCAGAACAGTGACTTCATGCACTGTTTAAAGATCATAAAACGCAGCAACATTTCCTTTATGTAAACAGATTAGCATTAATTCGGTCTTGATGTTGTTTTTAAGCATGTTTGGATTATGTGCAAAACCAAGGCTTTGTGATGTGTTCACTTTTGATTAAAATCATGAATAAAATCAAAAATAATCAATAAATCAGTGGGCATTTGATCAATAGGGAGAGCAGTGGGTGGCGCTGTCGCCTCACAGCACGAAGGTTGTGGCTTTGATTCCGTCCTGTGTGGAGTTTGTAATTTATCCCCACTTCCAAAAGCATGCAGTTTAGGTGAATTGTTACTCCGAATTGACTGTAGGTGTGCGTTTGTGTGCGTGAACGATTGTTTGTCCCCGTGTGGCCCCGTGATGCCCTTAGCCACCTGGGACGGAAAAAAGTGGCTGAAGATCAGACAACTTTCAATCGTTTCATCTTCAAGAAGATGAATGAATGAAAATGTGTGACGGATTAAAGTTTTATCTGTTATTCTTTTCATGTACAAAAGTATTCAGTTCATGCAGAACAAAAGGCTAAATTAGGAAACGTCTGTAACGCCACCAGGTGACTTGTTTACAGGGAGTGGTACAAATTTCATTTCCCAAAACAAAGCACGTTTCTCAGAAATGCTGAGCAGCCCTTTGTGAGCAGCAGCGCCACCCTGTGGTCAACAGCTGGAGCTGCATGTTTTGGCTTCTCTTAAGCCACGTGATTTATTAGAAATAGAGGCTACAGACCAGGTTGCAGAACAACTCGCCACTAACATGAGTCAGCCGTTTCCTTTTTAAAGAATGACTTCTTTGAGTTTTATTTATTTATGGGGCAATAGAACAATTAAAGTCTCTGTGACGGGGTATAAAACACAGGAGTCCATCTTTCAGGACTTTTTTTTTTCACCCTGCAAGAAGAGGGACTGAAGTGTTTTCTAAAGCCAGATGACCTTTATGAGCTTTAGCGTTATTTATTTGATAAGGTTTTTAAAAGTTAACAGGTAAGATTAGAAAACACTGTTAAAATAAATAATGTGAAGTTTGAACATAGAATGTTCCTATTTTATTGGAGGTTTTATGATGCCCAGTGTTTTAATCATTGACCATGTTGCATGAAGAATATCAGTGCACTGTGATATCATTAAAATCCAACCAGAGAGCAAGGGTCATTGGTTTAATGTGGGCCTTATGGATAAACATTACTGTCCTGTCTACATTCCACTCTTTAAAACCACGCTATAGTGGGTCGCCTGTGCATTGTCAAATAATTACTTTACACAAAGGTCAAAAAAGTCTCAGAGAAAGACCTGGAAGTAGATGCTAGCAGCCGAATGCTAGCTTTGGTGTTCCTGGTTTGTGACTGTAGGGCAAATGTGTCCAACTCATTTCCACTGAGGGCCACATCAACATAACGGCTGTCCTCAAAGGGCCAGATATAACTAATAAATGCAACTAAATGTAACTCAATGTAATGTATAATAAATGTAACTACTCCTTAATGTTAAATCACTGAATTTAGTACTTATTCAAGTTACAAACATTATTCAAGTTACAAACATTACAGTTGCTTGCTTCTCTGTTTTAACATAAATCTTTTTAATTCATCAGGTTATTAAACCCACAGAACTCCATCAATCAAGGATCAAATTATCAATGAATTAAGAAAAGTAACATCAAACACAAGTTCGAACATTAACTTGGTTAAAAAAAAAAAAAAAGTATTAATTTGTCTGCATTGTGGGAAATGTAGTTTTTGGTCAAAGCACTCTTTTGACCTATTTATTTTAGACACTGAATTTTTATGCTCTCGCGGGCCACATCAAATGATGTTGCGGGCCACATGTGGCCCCCGGGCCTCGAGTTTGACAAATGTGCTGTCGGGTGTTGAATGAGAGCCTGTCTGTCTGCTTTTGAACGCACCAGTTTCAAATCTGTCGAATCATCAGGAATGAACTCCTCGCTTGACCTCATTCCACCTCCATCCTCTTAAAGCACAGAATAAAACACCAGTCCAGGTTTCTGTCAACCAGAGGATTACAAATTTAAGGAATGCCTTTGAACGCCTGAAGGTTCGGCGTCGGCACGCCTCCCTTTCTTCCTGTTTCCTGCCTGCGTTGTGGTTGCCGTGTCGTTGCATCTCTCACCATGACAGCACCTGACCGATGGCCCCGCCCACAGCAGACGATTCCACCGTGAGGTTATCCGAGGTGAACCAGGGCAGTCATTTTAATTCAGACGACATGGAGTAAAACGCTTTTGCATGTTCAAACTTTATTTGTTTTCAGCGTTGCTTAATGCTGACTCAGCTCTGAAAGCAGGAAATCCACGCTCTCCCTTACTGCACATTTTAAAATACTAAAGCGTTAAAAAATAAAAGTATTTCTTGTAATAAGGAGCAGGAGTGTTGCTGGGATGTACGGTAACTCATTCAGCGATGTTCAGGAGAAAGCCTCTGTTTTCACGACACTAACTGAGGCCGTAGATGTGAACCTTCAACCACCTGAAATCTGCAGGGAGTTTCATAAAGGAGCTGATGGCTACAGTTTCCAATGCTGACTTAGCATTCCACAGGTTCCCCATCGATTTGTGAACGTCTCACCAAAAGCTCACCACAAAACCAGGAACCAATTCTATGTATGTTTAGTCTCGAGCTCGACGGGTCGACCTGAGGCCGGTGCTTCAGAGATGGCCCTACAGGAAATGACTGGTTTAGACATGCCCCTACAGGAGGTGATTGGTTTAGACATGCCCCTACAGGAGGTGATTGGTTTAGAGATGCCCCTACAGGAGGTGATTGGTTTAGACATGCCACTACAGGAGGTGATTGGTTTAGAGATGCCCCTACAGGAGGTGATTGGTTTAGAGATGCCCTACAGGAGGTGATTGGTTTAGAGATGCCCCTACAGGAGGTGATTGGTTTAGAGATGCCCCTACAGGAAATGACTGGTTTAGACATGCCCCTACAGGAGGTGATTGGTTTAGAGATGCCCCTACAGGAGGTGATTGGTTTAGAGATGCCCCTACAGGAAATGACTGGTTTAGACATGCCCCTACAGGAGGTGATTGGTTTAGAGATGCCCCTACAGGAGGTGATTGGTTTAGAGATGCCCCTACAGGAGGTGATTGGTTTAGAGATGCCCCTACAGGAGGTGATTGGTTTAGAGATGCCCCTACAGGAGGTGATTGGTTTAGAGATGCCCCTACAGGAGGTGATTGGTTTAGAGATGCCCCTACAGGAGGTGATTGGTTTAGAGATGCCCCTACAGGAGGTGATTGGTTTAGAGATGCCCCTACAGGAGGTGATTGGTTTAGAGATGCCCCTACAGGAGGTGATTGGTTTAGAGATGCCCCTACAGGAGGTGATTGATTTGTTCAATTGATTGATTTGCGTTGAGGAAAAAAAAAGATGGATGTTTGTGTGTTTGTTTACTTGCTTGTTTGTTTTGTTTGATTTTTGCTTGTTTGTTTGTTCTTTTGTTTGTTTGCAGGATTACAAAAAGAACTAGATTTCTGCAATATTTGGAGGAAAACGACAAAGTGGTTTCTGCTTTGTATGTAGAGACTTGGTTTTGGTGAAGCCTCTGGGACCTTCTCTAGTGTGAGGGCTGAACCTCATGATGAGGCTGATATTTGCATGCGATTCGTGTTTGATGCAAATTAAACCGCCGCCAGGTTTAAAAGATTCATTTTTTGTGTTTTTTGTGTCCTGCTTGTTAAAGTGTTGTTGGCAATGTGGTAACCTGCGTGCTTTTGTGTGTGTGTGTGTGTGTGTGTGTGTGTGTGTGTGTGTGTGTGTGTGTGTGTGTGTGTGTGTGTGTGTGTGTGTGTGTGTGTGTGTGTGTGTGTGTGTGTGTGTGATCCCTCCAGTAATGAGCCAACTCTACCAAACTGTCTTCTCCTTTCCTTTTCCTTTTCCTTTTTTTCTTTCATAGGTTCCCACTGCCTGCACAGACAAACAAATACACACACACACACATACATACACACACACACATACATACACACACACACACACACACATACACACACACACGCCTACACAGCAAAGAAAAACTGGCTCACCAACACCAGACAGGAGTTTGGTTTCCAGAAAGTCAGCTGATTTATATCCCTCCCTCTTCTTACTTTCTCTGCCATCATTGGTCTCTCTCTCACACACACACACACACACACACACACACACACACACACACACACACACACACAGACACACACACACACACACACACACACACACACACACACACACACACACAAGCTCCTTCAGCTACAGACAGCTTCACCCGAAATGTTCAAAGGAGCTCTATCACAGGTCTGTCCTTCCTGCAGCCGTCAGACTGTATAACCAGCTCTGCTCCCAGCAGACCACACACACACAATCACACACACAATCACACACACAATCACACACACAATCACACACACAATCACACACACAATCACACACACAATCACACACACAATCACACACACAATCACACACAATCTATATGACCAGTGCAAGTTGGAAATTGTAAATAATTGTAAATTATATATTCCTAAATATGTATGTATGTATGTTTGAATCTCGAATAAAAGATTATCTTATCTTATCTCATTATTGGATTTGAACATTATTCCTGAGGCTTTGACAGAACTGATGCTATAAACTGAATTTGTTCAGATTTAGGTGGATGGGTTTAGCCCACATGTGTCAAACTCATGGCCCGGGGGCCGAATGTGGCCCTTCACATCATTTTATGTGGCCCCCATAAAAGGTCAGAGTGTGTAAAAAAAAAAAAAAGGTCCAAAGTGTGATTTGACCAAAACTACATTTCCCACAATGCCGTAATGAAGTCCATTTTAACTTTGGCAAAAGCAAAGTTAACGTCTTGACTTGTCTGTGGTGTTATTTTTAAGGAAGTAGAAAATAACCCCTGAGGAAGTTAAAGTCACACCAATCCACAGGATGGCATGAAGCATGTATAGCTTTGACCTTTGACCTTTCGAGAAGTAACAACTGATTCCAGTTTATCAGCTCTGGACAAATAAACTGTTGAAAAATACTAATCATAATACAGGATTAATGATAATTAACAGTAAAAGTATTAAAACTATTTGAACAGAAATTATCACACTCATCTTCACCATAAAAATTATTTTCACAATAAAGTCAAATTATTCTGGCAAATGTTTCATGTTTACATCCTTTTTTTTTTCCTGACTCTTTTCACCTGTCTGCAGTGATGAAACAGAAACGTCAAGAAACTTTAATGGATCACCAGATTTTTTCCATCCTTTCTTGGACACACATTGACCTACAACGACACAATCACCTATTCTTTCTTGTAAATCTCACTAAAGTTATTACTACTGTTGTTATTGTTTACACACACAGCCACACACACACACACACACACACACACACACTTGACTCAGGCCTTGACTACCTGACAGAATTGCTCCAGCTGCTCCAGTTCAGTGCTGGCCCTTAAAACGATTGAACAGATAAAACCCGGCTGACTGTCAGCTGCTCAACACTTCCTACTATTGAGTGCTGTTTCAGAATGAGAGTGACAAACTTGTGCCAGTTCTTTGTCATTCACAGGTCCATCTCCTGCAGGAGGCCCTAACCCTACCCCGAACCCTAACTTTGACCTTTTTATTCCTACATTCTCTCATTCTGGCAAACATAACAGATGATATCACTTGTTGGCGACGCCCCTGGCTGTGCGTATCTGTAACGACAGAGTGGGTGTTACGGTGTACTGCTCCACACCACTGTTGTGTACAGTCACAATGAAACTAACACATTCTCAGCAAATGATTGTTGGATTTGTTTTTGGGGTCTTGAAACAACAGCTTTGATTCTTATACCTGATCCTATAATTTTACACACTATGAGGGCAACCAGCTCGACTGTACGCTGCTGGTGTTCTTAAAGTATTTTGAACATATTTATTTACTTACTTCTCATGAATCACGACTAAACTAGTTTCAAAGTTATTCTAAGGATGCAATGTGAAAGTTGTGCTTTATTCTCATGACTTGTTTGGTTCAGATGACTACACTTGATCATGTGTGGGGATGAGGAACAGAGAGTGGATGTGGAAGGAAACATGAGACCGTCCAGGGTTGGGCCATAAATCACTATCATCCCAAATGATCATAACTAGTTGTGGATTCACATTCCACACGTGTTCACTGAGTATTCTGGTCACAAAGGAATGAAAAAGAGGGCACGGCGAGGCACATCCCTGGATGGCTTTATTTTTAGTTTTTAGTCTAAATCTGAGTGTTTTTGTACAATAAATGGTTGAAAAATAAATTGCAGTTGACAGTGGTGTGTTAACGTAGAAAAGAGAGATTATATACAAACAGATGTATTTGGAAGTGGTTGAATTTGGGTGGGAAGAAAGCAATGATGTGGTCACTGAATGCATTTTGTGTCAAAGCAAAACAGCGTTTGTCCACACCTCCTTCTTTTCCTTTCAGCTTTTCCCTTCAGGGGTCGCCACAGCGAATCAATTGCCTCCATCTAACCCTGACCTTTGCATCCTCTTCTCTCACACCAACTACCTTCATGTCCTCTTTCACTACATCCATAAACCTCCTCTTTGGTCTTCCTCTAGGCCTCCTGCCTGGCAGTTCAAAACTCAGCATCCTTCTACCAATATATTCACTATCTCTCCTCTGGACATGTCCAAACCATCTCAGTCTGGCCTCTCTGACTTTATCTCCAAAACCTCTAACATGTGCTGTCCCTCTGATGTACTCATTCCTGATCCTATCCTTCCTGGTCACTCCCAGAGAGAACCTCAGCATCTTCATCTCTGCTACCTCCAGCTCTGCCTCCTGTCTTTTCCTCAGTGACACTGTCTCTAGACCAAACAACATCGCTGGTCTCACCACAGTTTTGTACACCTTTCCTTTCATTTTAGCTGAAACTCTTCTATCACACATCACACCTGACACTTTCCTCCACCCGTTCCATCCTGCCTGGACACGCTTCTTCACCTCTTTTCCCCACTCTCCATTGCTCTGGACTGTTGACCCCAAGTACTTCAAATCCTCCACCTTCTTGATCTCTTCTCCCTGTAGCCTCACTCTTCCACTTTGGTCCCTCTCATTCACACACATGTACTCTGTCTTACTGCGGCTAACCTTCATCCCTCTCCTTTCCAGGACAAACCTCCACCTCTCTAGCTTCTCCTCCACCTGTTCCCTGCTCTCACTGCAGATCACAATGTCATCTGCAAACATCATAGTCCATGGAGATTCCTGTCTAACCTCGTCTGTCAGCCTGTCCATCACCATAGCGAACAAGAAGGGGCTCAGAGCTGATCCCTGATGCAGTCCCACCTCCACCTTGAACTCCTCTGTCACACCTACAGCACACCTCACCACTGTCTTACAGTCCTCATACATGTCCTGCACCGCTCTAACATACTTCTCTGACACTCCAGACTTCCTCATACAATACCACAGTTCCTCTCTGGGCACCCTGTCATAAGCTTTCTCCAGATCTACAAAGACACAATGCAGCTCCCTCTGGCCTTCTCTGTACTTCTCTATCAACATCCTCAAAGCAAATACTGCATCTGTAGTACTCTTTTTTGGCATGAAACCATACTGCTGCTCACAAATGCTCACTTCTGCCCTTAGTCTAGCTTCCACTACTCTTTCCCATAACTTCATTGTATGGCTCATCAGCGTTTGTCCACACCGACGCTGTGAAATAATATATTTAAGAAAGTGAGTCTGAGTCGTCTCAAAACTGACACAACGATGGCAAAAAGCCTAGCTAGCATTTTTATCAATGCATTTTATCAATGAAGAGTGTATCTGAAAGAAAAATGCTCTAGTGCTACATTTAATATGGAGTTTGAACTGTTGATTTAAATTATGAACTGTTGACATAGCATTTTACTTATTGTCATTTTTATCCAGGGAAAACATATCTGTACATATATACATATCTGTATTAATGCAGAGTTTATGACTAATACATGTATTAATACTTGGTTTATGTCTATTACATGTATTGATACATGTTTAATGTCTAAAATACATATTGTTATTATTATTATTGTTATTATTATTATTATTATTATTATTATTATTATTATTATTATTATTATTATTTTGTGTCAACACACATATTAGACTCTAATACATGGGTTAATAGATGGTTCAATGTCCAATACAGTTATATCAGGTACTGTAATTTAGAAATACTTTGTTCGCTGTACAGTCCTGCAGTCTTGTTAAAGTTCAAAGAAGTACAAAAAATCAGTCGATGACTAGTACTATCAGTTATAACCCCCATAATATTCATTCAGTCATTCGTTTCCCATCTCACATTTTTGTGGACTTTTTATACTATTTTGTCATGTTTTTAATTTATTGTAATAAAGTATGCACAGCTTTAATAAAAATTGTGTTGCTTTAAAGGAGCAAATTAGAATTACCTCTTAAACTTTGGTCAGAATATTTAGTGAATCTTTTTTAACAATGTTAATAATTGTGGACTATTCCTCGATGTTTGTTTTTCTCAGTTTTTTATAATTCTGTCTGTTTCTACATACTATACTGGACTGTGGAGGAGTCATATTTTGAAGGTCCGTCATATCTGATCCGTCATCCCTTACGATGCCAAGACAAACGATACGATACGATCCAGCCAGACTGGAAAAGCCGAAAATTTACTTCATACAAAAGATGAAGATAAAGATCTATCATGCACACATTTTTCCAGCTTTAAATGTTTTATTCTGTGCGATGTCTCTTTATAGTGTAGTTAAAAGTAAGTAAACAGGTTTTTAAAAAAAATATCTTAAAATCAGGTCTGGCTTGCACTGCAAGTCGATGTAGAGAGATCAGAATGGGTGTTAAACCATCTTATTTTCTGGTTTTTGTCAGGATTGTGGACAAGCTGCTGACGACAACTTAACTTAATTATAACCTCATTTGTCATGCTGCCACATTAGGGGAAAACTGACATTTAATGTTTGTCAAACTTGATGTATGTCAACCACGTATAAAAAAGAGCTTCACAAAACATAACAGGGTGGCAGGGTTAGACGGTTGGAGGGGGTTTTCTAAAAAACACAATCAACCGAGCGACCAAGAAATCAAGTTACAGGGACAGCTCCCTTCTTAGTGCATTTAAGGATTGTTAAGGATAGAAAATCACCCCAGACAGAAGTAATGGAGTCATCAGTCAGATTCTCAAATTAAAGATAAATGCTCTGTTATATCAGCATTGAATCACCAAAAATTAATGCTTCCATTTTTTAATTTACAAAATGTGCACTTAAATATGGAATTAAGAAAAATCCTTTGGTTTGACAGGTATAGTGCTGTGTCATCAACATATCAATGCAATTTAAAGTCATATTTGCACAAAAAATTATCAAGTTAGTGTGGAAATAAAATGAAGATTTGAGATAAGCTGATTCAAGATTGAAGGTCAATATTAATCATGTAATGACAAAATTTAAGAATGACAATATCATTCAAAATGTATTTATTTTGATAAGCAACCGATATCCAGTTTCTCTTTTTTTTTGTATCAAAAGAAAAAGAATATGTCACATGATTACAAGTTTTATGTGTAATCTGTGCAAATAAATGAGTGAGAAAACAAATTCCAAGTGACATCAGAGTCACGAGACAGGAGAAGTCAGGGAAATACCGGCTGGCTCGTCTCCCCCCTGGAATCTACTGTGGGGAAACGCTCACAAGCACATTTCTGTTGTTTCACAACTGTTACAGCAGATCCTCCGTCTGAAGTTACCGCGAGTAAAGTCATTAAGTCAACATAATGGGAATGTTTTCTCAGACAGAAAGCACCTACCTGTACACACACACACACACACACACACACACACACACACACACACACACACACACACACACACACACACACACACACACACACACACACACACACACACACACACACCCACACCCTTCTTTCACCTCTTGACATCACATCAGAGACGTGAAGGACAGTTTGCATTTTAATGTATTTTTAATGTGTTTTAATGTACATTTCTTTATGTGTTTTGACAGACACCCCCCCCTGTCCTCGAGCCCTGGAACCACCCCCCCCAAATGAGCCCACAGACCCCTGGGTCTCTGGGATGTCTGCAAGTGGCTGCTGTGCCCCAAATGCTGTTAAATACTGTAAATGTCAGTGTATTTTAATTTGATTTTCATTTAGTTATGTATCAAATGTATATATGAGCAAACTCTCATGAATTTATAATGATATTAATGTTGTTTTTTAGATATACGTTGTTTATTTGTGTGTACCCCCAGTGTCTCATTGGCTGTATTCTAGGTAACACCCTCCCTTTAAAAGTCATTCTGGGGCAGTCAAGGCAGAAACCTGGAGGTTCACCTCCAGCACATCCATCAATCGTATCATTTTTTGTGGTAAATTAACATTTTCTTGAAGAAATACATTCCATGTAGTTAAAAATACACAACTGTTTTTAACGACAGGTTTTCTGGGTGGTTGATGTCATATAAAATAAAAAGTCGTATTTTTATTTCTCTATAACTTTCAGCTATTGACTGAGATTTTTTTTTTTCGGGGGGGGGGGGGTGCAGTCAGCCTGCATTATGCTGGAACGGGTTGCATCACCTCGAGCAGGTCTGGTCATGTTCCACAACCTCGGCATCGGTTCTCATTCTGCCTGATATGAATTAGTTTAACAAGGGGGCATCTTCCTTCCTCAGCCTTTGCTCTCCAAATGTTGTTTGGTAAAGAATTAGAAATGTCCAGCAGCCCACACAGCCAGAGAAACAGATGGATAGAATTTAAATGGAAATGATGTGCAAATAAATAAACTCCCACCTGATGAGTCACAACAAAGGTTTTCAAGTTTTTTTTGTCAGTCAAAATTTGAGCTTCATTGTTCATTGTTCTTAGACAATGCAGATTATCTTAGTGCAAATGTACATAAAATCCATGTGTCTACTACACAAAGATATAAAATTAAAAAATATTTCATACAGAAATCATGTAAATCACTCTTTAAATAAATCCATTTCCGTCTATTAAAACGAAACACGAGGGAAGAGAATAAATAAAGTCTGTTTTTTCAGTGGAAAAATTGTTTTTTTTCTCTCTCTCTCTACATATATATATATATGAGTATATACATACCTACTCATACAACAAACATATATATATACGTATATACATATATGTACATGAAATTAAATCAATTTTAGCTTCATATACGTATATGTATACACACACGTATGTATATATTTTCCAATAATTGTTTTTTTTATAATTTTTCAATCATTTGTAAAGTGTTAAAGTTTGCTCCTTGAAACAACATTTCAAATAAAGACGAACCGTGCGTCTCCTCTCAAATTGTTTTTCTCTGTCTTTCCAAGATGGAAGTTTTTAAAAGCCTTTCTTTAATTTGGTTGGATTGAGTTACTGTGAAACAAATCAAAGACATCTGAATCCACAGGACTTTCGTGACTAGATTTGTAGCACACATTTGAATATTTGTAATGCGATAATGCAGAAACGTGTTTTGTATCTGTTGTCTTGTTTGAGCTACTTAGTGTCAAAAGTCGTCCAGTGGTGTCCACGTCTACATCTGCAACAGGAACGATCTAATCCAGTTTGTCGACTCTGCAATTTATCTTCCTCAAGACATAAGATTTTTTTTTTAAATTCTGAATATTGATGTAAACATGAGATCATCATAAACTTTGCTTTTTGTTCTCTGCATATTGTTAAAATCATGTTAATGTGTCAAATCCAGAACTTTTATTTGCCTTTGTATAAAAAATATGCAATATTGCAATAAAAATAATGTAAAACATGACTATGTAGACCAGATATCTTTTTTCACCAAGACCTTTCATTTTGTGTTGGGGTATCAGAGTGGTGTTACTCTCAGCCTGCAGTACTCCCACTACTTCAGTCATCACCACAAACACACAGATCAGACTGTAGAATTGACATCAGTGAAGAACTACAAGTCACTTCACTGCTTTGTGTTGATGACACAGAATCATATTCACAGGTAGATTTTTTATTTTTATTTTAAAAAAAACAACAAACATCTATTTACAGTAGTAATTTACAATAGCTCTGATGAAAGAGATGTGAAATTCTGAAGAAGTGCTTTAACCAGAACTTAGATATGTACATTAAAATTCTTATCCTTTACACTGAACTTCAATTTTCCATGTAACGGAAGAAAAGCATTAACTATTGTTGTGTTTTTGAACATGAACAGAACAGATTGTTGTGCTAGTGCAAACTCTAGGTCACAAAATAAGTAGCACCATAACACCTTATACCAAACGAACACATGCAAAAAGGAACAGCAGATGAGTAGTTTCCACACAGCAGTGTTAGGCCTTGGTAATGAAGTAGGATCTCCAAACTGCTGCTGAGGACAAGCCGGATGGATGATGGTGGTGAGTCCAACGAGAAAAACGATCGGAATAGAACTACGTCACACAGGAAGAGCTGCTATAGAGTCCAAAGTTTCACAGAACTGTCCCGCCCTCAGTCCTCAGAGCATAAAGCTCTTCCAAAGGTCGTCTGTGTGGTTCGTGAAGCCCGAGTTCAACGTCGTGTACTGAGGAATATCGTCTAGTTCGTCAACTGCAAAAGAAGCAGAGCAGAAGGTTTAATACAAAATGCTAATAAAGAGTTACGGGTCACATTTCTCTGCTTTCATTGCTGACAATACTAAAACTGATGCAACAGCTTCAGTCGCATCATTTTTGGACCGTCCTGTGTCAATCTGTCACTTCTAAGCCACCTAACTTTACAAAACTGTGATACTAACTTTACAAAGATAAAACTAAAGACACTAAAGATTTAAAGATACTAACTAAAAATACGAAAGATTTAAAGATACTAATACTAGATTTAAAGATACTAACTTTAAATTGTGCAATTTCCTCCGGGATTAATGAAGTATACATCTATCTATCTACTACATTACTAGAGCACCTTGACTTAAAGACATAATATTTTCGGATGAATTGTGGAAAAACCAACATACATTTTTTAGGTCTCAGAGAAGGGAGTTGTCTCATTAGTGTGTTTCACCAGAAACAATTTCCAGTAGAAACACATATAATAACATATCTTACACTTTAATTCTTTGCTACCAGTCAGCTGAGAACGTTTACCTGAGGACGAGTCGCTCCACTCGCTCCATGAACTGGTGCACACTTCATTGGACAGGAAGCCCTTGCTGCCAAAGCCGTTTGGCATCCATTCTGTCTCTTTCTCCAGTTGCTCACAAATCTGAAAGAGCAATACTGTACTGAGTATGGCTGTAATATTTTGCTCAATCCATCACCAAACAGTCTGATCAATCGATTCTATTGATGCTTAATATACTTATAGTAATTCATTGCTTTTTATTGGCCAAAGCGGCAGAATAGGACGAATGTAGGAATTCCTGCCAATGAAAAATGTTTGTTCTTGAGGTCAGGAGCTGGAGGCTGAGCTCACCTTTATAATGTCGTCTTCATAGTCGTGATCTAGAAGATCCCACCAAAGAGAGACAAAGAGAGGAGCGGGTCATTACACAGTTCTGTCTCAAGTGGATTTCAGTCAGTCGTCCAACACGCATCAGCTTTTGCACGCCACATGTGTTGTTGTCTCACCAGGGCTGTGCTCCGGTGAAACTTCGAATCTGTGGCTTAGACAGACTGTTCCTGCAATATCCACCGACATGGACCACTCAGGAACCTCGGACGACTCCACAAACATGGGATCTGCAAATATGGCGAACATTAGCCTCAAAAGAACTTAGTGCTCAACAGGAGATACATCCTAGGAAGATTATTTTTGGCTTCTTTAATGATGATGGTGCCACAAGACGACACTTTTCCTGTTTATGTTTGTATATCTTGCCACAGGAAATGACATCATTATGATGTTTCTTCTTCAGCTCTGCTTGTTTCTCCTCACCTTGCTGCTGTGCGTTCACTGTGCTGTCAACTGTGTTCTCCTGAGTGAGCATGGAGTCTCCTGACACCGACTCATCCATGGAATACGTGGGAACCATCTTCTCTTCGTGCATTTCAGCCGTTGGGCTCTAAAGGCAGACAAAAAAATGGCATGTGGTATAAATTGAACAAACTTGTGACAGTGTGAAAAAACAGATAACACGACAGTCAGTATAAAAGTCATAAAATGAAAGATGAGACTACCTTCTTTCCTGACTTTATTTCCCTTGATTTTGTCCGCTTATCTGTCGAGTTAGAAGAAGACATTTTGATCACTTAAACATCTTAAGAGGAACATGCTAGATAAAAAAAAATTATAAAGATCAACAGCTGTAAGATGTTCATTTAAAAATGCTTGTGTGCTTCCTGTCAAAAGTCTCACCTTTAGATTTAGGAGTGACAGGCAACATCCTGAAGACACGCATGGCTTGGTGACCTTTGTTGATGCTCCTGTTTTTCACTTCCTCAATGTCAGCCAGTGAGTTCATGGCACAGCGGAAGTTGGCTTTCCATGTCTTTGGGTCACAGGGTTGACCTTTTACGTATTTCCCTGCAAAATGCATTTTATTTAGTTTCCCACCTTCTTTAGCCCTAAAATGGTTTTTTGCTCCTAGTTGTAGTTTACATCCATGTTTGCTCACCTGTGTGGATGGCCCACGCTTTGAACAGACTCGCATCTGTGTCCAGTTCCCATCCATGTCGAGCTGCGTGCTTCCAGGGAATCGAGAACATCCTCTTATCCTGCCAAGTTAAAAGAAGGAAGTCAAGTTGAAGCCAAGCCCACATGTTCAACAAATAATAAATTAAAATAAATAAATAAATGACTCAAAGTTTTCAGATACCGCAAGAAACAGTGACTCAAAATGAGCATTTAACTTGTAAGTAAAAATATTAGATTTTCTGTCATGAAAAACATTTGCATTGCACAGTATAAATAGAAACAAATAAAAGTTCATCATAAATAAGTTGGCTGCACATGCCTGCAATGAATGACAAAGAGCAGGATATAAAGGCCACGTGCAAAACTGCTGCAAAAATCCTTTTCCTCTGTAAGACTTGTTCTCTGATCCTACAATTAATACAATTCAAAATGTCTATTTCTTCACATACCTCCATAAATTCACTAAATTTGTTTGGTAAAAGTGTTTTCAGTGAAACATTTCAACTTGCACACAAGCAGTATCTCACCTTGTCCACCCAAGTCAGACCCGAGATGGTGTTGGAGTCGATCATCTGCTCCAGCCATGGCCTCATCCTCATCCTTGTCACGGGCATGATGGCCTAAAATGTCCAACAGAGGAAAAGGAGTACCAAGTCTTTAGATGGTGAATGCTGTGAGTGATCATGAGAACAAATGAACTCCCCCATCTGCCTCAGCTCAGGTTGACTGCAGGCCTCTGGAGGAGCAGGAAGAGTTCACGGCCGGGGCAAGCAGCCGAAACGGGGGCGTAACGCGTCGGAGTCACGGTTTTTATGAAGGTCACAGAAAATCAAAATGGCCAAATAATTAAGAATTCCAAAATTAAATCAAGTCATAAATGCAGATTGACTACTTTACGCAGTTCTAAAATGATCGTGGCCATTGTTTCTGTACATGACGCGTAAAATGTGCGCGCCGTAAGTTTGTCCCGACGCGGTAAAAGCGCACGTCTCCTCATCCGCTGCAGGCGCAAGGAATAAGTTTGAAAAGCCATGAAATGGTTTTAAATACATAAACGACTGCACATTTATTACAATGAAAAAGTATTTGTAAGAAACACCTGCAGGTAAATTGCTTAAATGTGAGCCTTTGCATTTCAGTAGAGGCGGTAAGTTAATATCTCATAACTTACAGGCGTTGCTTCGTATGATCCGTCAAAATACAAAATATTAGTCCGGTAATAATCTGAAGAGAATCTTCTCCCCGTCTTGTACTTTCCACCCAGTGTCTTGTCTTGATCGGAGGAGTACTGACTGACCGTTGACGCGCCTCGTCGTTTTAAGCGGTTCAGTGGGTATTCCCCGGTACGTGCACTGTAAAAAAAAACTCCACCAAAACAAATGCAGCTCCTGCAGCGCTGTCATGCGTTTCTGAAAAGTCACTGTAAATATGTTCACATAGAAGCATCCGTGATCATGATTTTGCCTCTTTGTGTTCGCGCAAACTATGATAACTTAATAAAAATGAAAGTGTGCATCACGGATATGGTTGGAAAAAGGCAGAAACACCAATATGAGCATTTTTATATCAGAAATATTAAAACTACTTCACTTAAAGGACTGTAAGCGCAAAAAGATGATTTAATCTCTGTGTATCAATAAATTATTTACCACTGCATTCATTCCAAATGTCATAGGAAAGGAACAGAATTAATCCAAATAGAAAATTTAGTTCAGATGGGTGTTTTTTACAGTGCACTGTGTGCCCCTCCTGCGCCGTGGAGCAGCATTCTCGTTTCCGAGAAATCATGCCGCTGAAAGCAAGGAGGAAGTTAATACTGTACCCACAACAACACACACCGCCTCCAACACACACTGCCTATAACACACACTGATCACAGTGGACGGTGGCACGTAGACGCTCCAGCCTGACAGGAGTGTCATCATCATCATCATCATCATCATCATCATCATCATCATCATCATCACCAGCATCATCATCATCACCAGCATCATCATCATTCAGCTCTGCAGACCCCAGACCGAACATTTTACAGCTTTTAGGATATTTTGCGGGAGTTCACATAGAATGCAAATCTGATGCCATTTATCAATAATTATTATCATAAACATATATTAAACTGCAGTAATAATCCAAGAACAACAATTACTATGAAAAAAATTAGTAACAAATTGTTAATAATAATGACTATAATTATATTCAGAATAACTATATGTATTTTTCAGATTACGCAACTCCTTTTAAATAAACATGCATAAAATGCACTTAATTATTAACTGTTGTGAAGCTCCCGAACACACACCCACATCCACGTCCACCCACCACATGCCAGACCGCGTGGGCTCAGCCCATTGTGATAAGAGGCAGCTCCTCTGAGAAGTCGAGCATTTCCCCTAAACGATGCAGCGCGTCGCCGCTAGGGGCAGTGTGGAGCCGGTAGGTGCAGTGTGGAGCCGGTAAGTGCAGTGTAGAACCGCTAGGGGCAGTGTGGAGCCAGTAGGTGCAGTGTAGAACCACTAGGGGCAGTGTGGAGCCGGTAAGTGCAGTGTGGAGCCGGTAAGTGCAGTGTGGAGCCGGTAAGTGCAGTGTGGAGCCGGTATGGGCAGTGTGGAGCCGGTAGATGCAGTGTAGAACCGCTAGGGGCAGTGTGGAGCCGGTATTTCATGGAGGCAGGACTGACGGGATGATGACACTGTGAGAAATGGAGCAGCTGTAAACGAACCGGACGGAGCAGCAAACCTGTACATAAATAAAACGTTGTATTTCTAAAAAATATATATATTTTATATTTATTGACAGCTTTACCTCACACTGGATCATAAATCCCGCAGGACGCACTTGACCACCTGATTGATGTTTTGATGGGAGTTTGGGAAAACCCGCTCCAGTCACGTGTCTGTGGGCGCTGTCCAATAATGTGTGTCTGCGCGTCGTGCGGGGCGTGGGAGGGAATGTCAGGGAGTTTTCCTGCAGCCTGTGGGAATCTCCGAATGAATCAGAAAACGGGACCCAGGAGGGGAATTAACCCCCTGTTATTGTCTTATTTGTGAGCTGTGTCTAACACCAGAGTGCAGGATGACCTCAGCGTGGAGACACAAACATGACCTCACTGTCACGAATTGAGCGGCTGACGCAAAACACGCAACTGCGTTTTATTTCGTGCGACGGTATCGACAGCTGCACAAGCAGGGTCCAGAGCGACCTGAGGTTTTATTAGTGAATCTTTCACGTCAAAATAGAATAATAGTAATAATAATATTTAATGTAATAACAAAACAAAAAAAGTCTGAAGCTACAATAAGAGACTAAAATGATATTTACCGTAAATATTACCCTGCTTGGCCGTCAATGGGAGATCTCAGTGCTGGTCGATGCTCTTCTGATAACTTATGTAGACTTAGTTTACAACGTTCTACTTACAGAGTTCAGCATGAAACTTGGGAATTGTGTGTTTTTCACATCGTATGGTTACATAGTGGAAGAAACCAAACTCCCATTGCAGGAGAAGTTCAGACTCAGTGTAAACTCCACAGGATGAGACTTAAAGGTGAGAGGTGAGGTGTTGTGGGGCAAAGTGGGAAATGCTCTCTTTTCTGCTTTTTATTTATTTATTTATTTATTTATTTATTTATGCATTTATTTATGCATTTATTTATGCATTTATTTATGCATTTATTTATGCATTTATTTATGCATTTATTTAATAATTTATTTTTCCTTGTTTGAGTTTATTCTTGTTTTGACAGCTTTCATTTCAATGTTATATTGTAAAAAGAGCTAAAAACAAACTGCATAAGTCAGCATTTTTGATCATTGGTTAATACCATTTGTTCTTTTGCATCAAGATATACAGTAGAACTGTATGTGTTTTATGTTTACGTATTATGTTATCTGTGTATTTGTGAATTACTTTTCTCGTACAGTAATTCTCTTTTTTTATGCTGGGAAATTATTTTTTTATACAGGTCTGGCTGTATGTATAAGCATGCTTTATATATAGTTGTTTGTACCATTATAATGACTTAGTTTAACTTTTTGTGTGTGTTCTAGCTGAGTCTGTCATATTATCTTTATCGTTAGATCTCCTCACCATGCAAGGAACGGAGGCCGAAGACCGGTGAGCCCTAAAGTCACATCCAGGATAAAATATTGAAAATCCAAGAATACATAAAGAATGTGGACTGCAGCTCAAAAACAGGCTCTACAAGAGTTCAAACACAAGTTAGGACATTAACTTTCTTCAGATTAACTTAAAATGGGCTTAATTAATAAGTCTGAGTCTAAGTCTACTGCATTGTGGGAAATTTAGTTTTTGGTCAAAGCACACTTTTGACCTATTTATTTTTAGACAATCTGACCTTTGATGCTCTCGCCGGCCACATAAAATAATGTGGAGGGCCACATTTGGCCCCCGGGCCTTGAGTTTGATACATGTGGTATAGGATGTTAGCTGGAGCAGCATACAATGTTATAGCATTATAACATTATGGAAACTGCTTTGTTTTATTTGCCTGCTTTATTCACTGGATTGCTGGTAATATGCCTGCATCTGTTTCTGTTCTGTTTAAATAATAATAATAAAAGCTTCATCAGGAAAAACTTGTTAAAACAATACAACTTTCTTTTTACAATGTGGTAAGTTTGTATGAGGTGAGAATATCTAGTAATAATGTCAAAAATACTAAACCCACTTCTTCCGCTGTTCCGGGGAAGAAGCGGCATCCCCAGCCGACTGGGGGATGTGAGGCGGGGGACACTCTGGGCGTGACACCAGTGCACCGCAGAGCCACACAAATTTGAACAACCTCACACCTACGGAGAATTCATCCATCCATTCTTTTGTAAAAGAATTAATTTAGATGTAATTAAAGTTAATTTGTAATCCTGTTTTCTCACCTGCAGTCCTGTACTTTTACTCTACCTCGCATTCCATGATGGTAATTCTGATTATTGAGGCCACCTGCAAGGATAAGACAGTAATTTGAGGCTTTGGGATGAGGCGGGCAGCTTGAGCATTCAATCTCCCCCTGCACCATCTGCTGAGAGCTCAGTGACAATGGATCAAGTCAAAGCCCTCAGTAGTTAGCCTGTAATTGCACTGCAGTCCACGGAGGGTGGGGCAGTGGGAAGATATAATATTTTATATCTACTGATTAGAAATGCAATCAAAATTTTCCATGTCAGCTTTAATTGGATTCACTGAAACTGTCCAGCTGAGTGTGTTTTTGTGAAGTGGAGTGTAGACATCCCATCAGCCCAGAACATGAGACTAGGTTTGGTGTCACTAATATCCTTCACTGAAGGAAAAGTGCTTGTACTAAACTGTATTCTGACACCATAAATAAATATTATTAATAGTGATAAGTTAACACATAAATGAAGCAGCGTTATAGTGATGCAGCTTGTCAAATAGTGGGTTAAAACTACTCCGTGTGAAATTCAATATGTTTGTTTAGAGGTGGCCAGTGTTCCATCTGTAATATGAGTCGATCATCGCTATAGAAACGAAGAAAACACGCATTTGAAGTCATGTTTAGAATTCTCTAATCTTTACCTTATAGTACAGTGTTTACATCAGTTAAACAAGCTGACATTAATTACTGGGGACATCAGTAATTACGTCCCATCATTACTGACATCCCCAGTAATTATGGGATGTCATTCTCACGTGGAGCTGCTAACAAATCACAGACGTTTGAGAAGGACACAAGTCAAACGTTTCCTAAACAATCAAGTTAATATTTGATTAACGTTTTGTTATTTTATGGCACAATTCAACATCTTTATTAAGATGATCAAGATTAAATATTGTCAGTATGAACATTTATGAGACATGACATTGAATTCTGTGCAGATATTAGAGCTTTTAATAACAACAAAATTATTGGTTTCAATCAGAGTGTCAAAGAAAGAGGAAAGCAGGTAGTGGAGCTTTATTTTATTTATTTATTTATCTATCTATCTATCTATCTATCTATTTATTTATTTATTTATTTATTTATTTGTTTATTATTGATAGTGAAACAGCTACAGCTCCATCTTGCTCCCAATCCATCAGCAAAATTTCGATGTGGTTCTACTTCTCACACTTGTGGGTTATGTTGTACACCAGTCCAGAAGTCTAGTGCTTGCTCCTGTCCTACAAGGTGGACCTTCATCTTGCTGTAGAAAGCTGATGATCCTCTGGTAAAGAAGGTCTACTAACTAACTAAAGCAAGAATCTCAGCACACATTCCAAGAAGACAAGGATCATGTTTGCTCATCTTGAAAGACAAATGATGAGAAAGGAGGCCAGTGGCATTGATCAATATTGATCAATATGGTTTACTGCTGGCCCAGGCAGACCGCTCCCCTCTCTCCTGTGGTGAGACCTGATAAGTGAAGACTGAGACTATCCTCATATAGTCTCATTGAGGACGTTGAGTCCCCAGTGTTCACCTGGTTGGTACGTTTCAGAAGGAACGCCGTCAGCTGGCCTCCGTTTCTGAGTCCACCTGGTTGAATGTATTATAAATAAAGGGTTTCAGTTTTCCTTTGTCCTTGTTTGACCACGCCCACTGATTTCCATTTCAGTTTGGTTTTGCATCTGAATCTTTTGCTTATTTATCATTTTCATAGAATTACTGGTTGACTGTAGGGAAGCGCTAGTATTTTAGTATGGGCAGCTCTTCTTGAGACTTTCCCGGAGGAGTATTCTTCACTGCAAGCAACTAAACCTGTTTCTGATCAAAGTTGACACCACAAACTTGATCTGAATGGGTGGTAGGCTGCAAAAAAACAAAACATAACCACCCAGTTGTCCAAACAGCTAGATCTTTTGTCATCTTTAGCCATCATACAGTTACACAGCAGGTTATACTGCATGTCCCTTGGACATTTTTTTTATCCTCTTATCTGATTACGATTGTTCTTACTCACCTGGAACCTTGTTATCAAAACTTTTCATATTATTAATATATATCAAAACATTTCTCATGTCGAACTGAGAACATGAGAGGTTTTACTTATACTCATGAAATACAATCTTATATTTCAGAAAAAAACATGTGACCTTGACAATTTTATTACCAGAGTCTTGACTCTGAATTTTATTCCTTTGACCTTAACCCCAAACTGCCCACATCTGTAGGGGCATAATTTAAATAAATAATTCACCATTGTAGTAAATAATGGGATTTTTTTAAAAAAATTTGGGCTAAGCAGACTTTCAACAGAGTTCCTGTGAGTATCATTCTGTTTTTTACCGTCACCCTCCAGTTTGCAGTTTGAACTGCAGTGTGAGATGATAATGGTAGGTGTTACTGCTGTGGGCATCAGATTAGAGACCCTGAGGCCCCTCACATGAAAGCATCACGTTTAAACAGTAGTCAGGTCAGCCTGCCATAGATACCTGCATGACAGTTAACCTCACACGCGGAGTCAGTGTAAATATTGTGTAAAGTGTAAATATTAGATGTGATGTAATGCAGGATTGGGATATTTGTTCTATTTCCAGGCAGGTGTTGCAGTGACGGTTTTCTGCTGCAGAAAACAGTCACTGCCAACGTCAAGTTCAAAACGGGTCGTAGGGCTCCATGAAGTTTTAAAGGCATGTTGGTGCCTGACCGACCGGGGCTTTGTATGTGAGGAGACGATTTAATTCTATTCTGCATGTTACAGGGAGTGAGTGCAGTAAAACAATACAGGAAATATTCTCTATGTTCTGTAATACTATTCCCGGTCAGGACACACCGCTGCAGAATTCTGGATCAGCTGAAGAGTCCTTAGATATTTATTTGGACATCATGATAACGGAGAAATAACAGTCCAGTTTGAAAGTATCCAATACAGGGGTTATTTTTTCTGCTTCTTTTTGAGTTTTTAGATATTACCCTGTTTTTTTGTTTTTATTAAAAAATCCCCTTTTCTAAATTTTGCAAAATCATCCAAAAAAAATTAAGAGATTAATGAAAGCAAAAATAACCAGATTTGGACAACAATTGTAGCCACATCCAAAATCAAAATTTGCATCTGGGAGATTAAAATATTTGGAGGGGGTTGAATGTGTTGAGCGCAGGACTTTGCCCCTCACATAGAACAGATGTGTGTGTAGACACAGCGCTGGACAAAAGGTAAGACGGTACATCTCCTATTTTTTTAATAACACATAAAATGGACAGATGATCTTACATCTGTAAGTTTTCCAGGTAAATAAATCAGGATGGATTGTTTTTAGTATACTTTCCACATAGTGTCTGCTGCCCACAGCATGCAGTGATACAACAATTTATTGCTGACTGCTGTTGGCTGATAATCTGAGTGTTTTCCATGCAGTCAGGCTCACAATCCTAAAGATTAAATCACTTTAAATGTGACGTAACAAGGTAATATCAGTCCTGATTTCATTGTGATTTGTCTTATCTCTGCTGATATCAGTTGGATTCTTTCTCGGGGTTACTTTAGTTCATAAGGGCGTGTCTTACTGTACCACGTGACTTGTGATGCAAAGTTACCCGGCGTCCAAACTGTGCTCAGCTGCAGGGACAGTCTGTATGGTGTGATGTTCCACGGACAAATCAACATAGACTATACATATTATAAAAAAAATAAATAAAAATAAAATAAAGCGATATTTTAAAATATATACAAATAATATTAACACAAAGAATGAATCACAAACAATCGCATTTAATTTTTTTATGGTATAAAACGAAATAAACATCCAAATGTATACTGCGTCTTCAGGCAAACCCCCCCCCCCCAAAAAACTGAATTGCATGAATATTTTACAATAATTATGTATATTAAATCAATGTCTCGTTTGCGTTTAGTGGAGCAATTAAACCTCCACACTCCTGGTGTCGATCGCTCCTCTCGTCCGACCTCCACAGCCCGTCATCCAGCAGGCGTGTCTGCGCAGCAGCAACCGGGTGAAGGTGACGCGCAGCAGAGGGAAGCAAGGCGCGTCTGCAGGTTTGTCCACGCAGCACCCCGAGTTCCACGGTGAGCGTCACCCCCCCCGCCCCCCGGGTGTCCAGCACCTCTTCTGTGGTCTGTGGTCTCAGATCTATCCACACACCCCACCCCTCCTCTCTTCTTAATCTCTCAGATTGCCGGGCCACTTGGTGCAGTCGATGCTGCAGTTGTGAACCGCTTCCTGCGCCGGGACCCCCTCCCTGACTCAATGAGAAAGACATGCTCGCATTCGTGTTGGTTTCTGGGACGCTCTGGATTATATTAGGTGAGTTTTTTAAGGAGCTTTCTTTTATTTTTTAAGGTGATTTCAGTGTTCAGGGCTGAGATGGAAACCTGGGCTCCTGTCCGCCGGGTTCCCCACTCCCGGCTTTTTCATTCATTCCAGTCTTGAAGCAGCAATGCGTCATTCGGTGCTTTAAAATCACGGTAAAAAAACACTCAATGTGCTTCTGATTTTTAATAAGATTAGCGCAACCCAACCGTTCTGCCGGCGTTCCGGTTGAACAGGCTCAGCGCATTCCTGTTTCATGGTTCAGGACGCGTCAGAGCGCATGAAGACTCTTCTTCCTTTTTCTGGTTCTATTTCTGATCAGATGGACGAAAAATGTGGATCATCCCGCGCATCATTTTCCACGTCAAAGTGCGTTTTTTGACGCAGGAGATTCCAAACTCAAATGTTCGCGTCTTTGCGCTCTTGGAGATGCAGACGCGCTCAAACGTGCGCATCTGAGGCCGGCCAGCTGCTTTTGGTGTGACATTGTGCGTAGAGCCCGGACACACGTCATCTTTAAACCCCGTTAGGTAACAGCGTCTCTTTTGACGCCCCCCCCCCCCTGCGCGGCTTTTGCAGAAACCTGGATGTAGTGACGTGGGAACACCACCCGTGTTTTTATTTGATATGTTATTGGATGTAAATGTGTGCCGGAACGCCGGCGGTGAGACATTTTGTCTGTGATGTCCTCTGCCATGGAGGGATGGAGGGGGGGGGATGAGGCGCATGACGCGCGCAGATGGAGGCAGCTGATTGGCCGGAGCTGTCCACGAGACATGGGTGCTGAAATATTGTGGCCTACCGGCAAACCGGCAGGACGGTGGGCTCCGGTTTTTACCGACAGCACCCCCCCCCCCCGGCACAGTGCGGGGTTCACCCAGAGGCACGACCTCTTATGGATTACCTTGGTTTTAATGGTAAATGGAACTTTTCTTTTCCCTCAGCAACCGTACAGCTCAGCAGATGTTGCACATTATGGTATGGTTGCTAGGCGACGAGCAACCCTAACAGTTGGGATTTTAGTTGCTGCATTAATATTACATTGTGCTGCTGCATTTTTAATATCCGGTGCAGCCGGTGCAGAAGTGAAGCTCCAAACTGTTTAAAACTGACTCAGTGGTTTGTGTGAACCTCCAGCCCCCCAGAGGAGATTCATGACACATCTTACCTGTCCTCGCATCCGCATCCTTGCTGCTTTTCATTATAAATAATTCATTTTAATCCCGTCTAGTGCAGCTCTTCATGCGGCGTGAACGGATTTTGTTTCCTCAATGTTTAATTAAAGGATAGTTGTGGCTTCGCCCCACTTTTAACCAAACTAATTATAGACTATTCCAGATATTTTAGGATTGTAAGGCCTCTGCTTGACACAAGACCTAAATAAGAAATGATGACTTTAGTTTTAGTCTTGCTGTGTTGCCTCTGTGGCTGTTGGACAGGAAGTTGTGGGGATTGAGAGCAAACTTAAAGATGCAAACTTTCAAATCAAAGATGCGCTGCAGACTGCACAGAGAAACAGGTTGTTAAATGTCCCCTGATGAGTGATCGTCTGCTGTTGTGTTCATGCGCTGAATGTTCAGAGGTCACGTCTGATTATCTGTTCTGGACAAACGTGTGTCATGATGCAGAGCTGCAGATCTACTCTACATACAGAGCACTTTAAAGTCTCAGTCTTGATGCAATCAGTAATATCAGCCAATGTGAGTGCTCCCACGTCGACACGGCAGCTCTCCATATCTGTGCATTGTTGCTGTGTCAGCGTAAGATGCAGACCTGTAATGGTTTTGTCTTGTAGTGCTGATCCAGGTCTGGTGAGGAGGTTTAAGCATTTCTCAACATCGATGCCTTTTTTATCTTCATTGTGAGTCTTTAATATGAAAATGTCTTTTAAGGTTAAAGGTTTCAATAGAAGGGAGTCATAACTGTAATTTAAAATACTATTAATGTGTGTGATTAGCTTAAATATGTGGATGATAGTAGGATGAACAAAAGCATCTATATTTATGTGTGTGTTCCTGTATGAGTATCATTTACTGGGGGGGAGGAGTGTCGCTGTGTGTTTAGGCAGGGGGAGGGTATGAGGGAGAGAGTGTGGTGGAGTGAGGACTGGTTGGGTGTGGTGAGAGAGTGCAGCATCCGACAAACCTGAGGGTGGTGTGATACGGTGGCCAGGCAGGCCCAAAATAGAGCAAAACGCATTTTGATGTCTTCGTTTTGCCTGCCTCAGCTTCATCGGGCTAGTAGGAAGGTAATCAGTGTATTGGACACACACACACACACACACACACACACACACACACACACACACACACACACACACACACACACACACACACACACACACACACACACACACACACACACGCTGCTTTGACTCCTGCAGTTCAGTTACACATGTTTGTTTCATTCTCTTGCTCTGACGTGCTGAAGCTTCAAATTTATATTTATAATATAAATCTGTAAATTATTATAAAATTGTAATTTATAATATAAATCTATATTTATAATATAAATTTCTAATGTAAATTTATTTATGATTTATAATATAAATCTAATTATAATATAATATAAATTTGATATAAATTTATTTATAATATAAATCTAATTATAATATAATATAAATTTAATATAAATTTATTTATAATATAAATTTATATTATGAATTTATAATCTAAATTTATTTTATAAATTTATATTTCTAATATTTATTTCCCATCGTGTTTTAATATTTCCTTGTACTTCTTTAATCTGGTGCTTCTATCAGTGTCTAATTTTGCTTTTACCTGTCGTGGTGCATGTTCAGTGTGAATGGGCATCTGTATACGTATGCAGCGGAGATAGAAACGGGGAGAATTTGGGATATGACTCCTCCAGGAGGGGTCTACATGGAGGAAGAAGAGGAGTGGCAGATATCAGTGAGCATAAGCACTTAAAATCCAGTAGGAGAATCGGTCCTGATGATGGATGATGAAGAGCTGAGGTTAAACTAAAAAGAAGGAAACCTGAAAAAGACAGTCAGAGAAAGCCGGGTTGGATTGCTTTAAATAGAGAGGGAGGTTACTGCTGGTCATCCCTCTCTGTGCTAATAGGCTCTAATCTCTCCACTCTGGGCTCTAATCGTTGGTGACGGCCCTCAGATGGCCTGATGGGGCGGGGCCAAAGGACGAACGGCTGTGTTTCCTCCTCGCTAAGCCTCAGAGGTCACAGGAAGTCTAAGCGGCCCTTTCAGGGGCCTTCATCCCCGCGTCGCTCATAGTGCTCACACTGAGGGAGGAAGATGAAGATAACAAATATAGAGAAGGAAGCTGCTTTAAAAAAGTGTTAACGCAGTGATTTATTTGTGATTATTTGGATGGAGTGAATGAAACAATCCTGCGTGGGGGGCTATTACAGGTCCTCAGGGCTGTGACTGTTTAGAGGCATTTTAGATGTCATTTGTGAGGATGTGCGCCTCCCTTTTACAAAATACTACACATCTGGGAAGCACGGAGCTTTTTATGAGTGGATAGAGCTGGAAATCCTTTATTTCTTGTACGGCACTGATTCCTGATTCACAATTAAATTAAATTCTTTTGATTGTCATGAAATCCGATAAGATCTAGAATGATGCTGTGGTTAAACTCAGATTTGCAGCTGGTACAGACGTGTGAAGCACTTAATTTATGACAGATTTCGTTGTCGTAGCTGAAACATCTCAGATCTCTGATGGTTAGAGATGATGCTGATCAGCAAAGCAAAGCACCAAACCTACATCTGTACTCATTTATAACACATGTGTCAAACTCAAGGCCCAGGGGCCAAATGTGGCCCACCATATCATTTGATGTGGCCCGCGAGAGCATGAAAGGTCAGAGTGTCTAAAAATAAATAGGTCAAAAGTGTGCTTTGACCAAAAACTACTTTTCCCGCAATTTTAATTCTGAAAAAAACCTTATGAACAAAGTTAACGTCCTAACTTGTGTTTGATGTTATTTTTCTTTATTCACTTAGTTTGATCCTTGATTGATGGAGTTCTGTGGGTTCAATAACCTGACAAATTAAAAGGATTTATTATAACAGAGAAACAAACATATTTTTTCTGTGTAACTGTAATGTTTGGAACTAGAATAAGTAACAAATTCAGAGTTATTTAACATTAAGGAGTAGTTATATTTATTTTACATTACATTGAGTTACATTTAGTAACATTTATTAGTTACATCTGACCGTTAAGCTGATGTGGCCCTCGGTGAAAATGAGTTTGACACCCCTGGTTTATAACTTCATCAGCACCAGAACTACTGCTGAATGGATCCAAAGGTTGCATGATGGGTTTTCTTGGTGCTCACAGATTAAACTGGGAGGACTTTGAGTTCACAAGCTGATAAAACTGATGGGGATGCTGACGTGCTGCTCCTCAGTCTGAGCAGCTGGAACAACAGTCTTTGTAGAAAGCAACGGGATATGGCCCAAAAGAGAGGTGCATGTGTGTGAGTGTGTGTGTGTGTGTGTGTGTGTGTGTGTCTGGGGTCTACAGAATACCAAACCAGGCCATAGCCTGCAGTGGAGACGCTGGAAACAGCTGGAAAAACAACTCTGCTTGTCAAAAAAACAATGAAATGAAGATGCGCTGCATGATTTCAACTGTTAGTGTAAAATCAGAGCAGGATAGTCAGTCTGTCAACACCCATGCAAAATGTGTGACAAATAAGTCCAGGATCCTTCCCTTCATCACAAATGATGCCCCTGGAATCCATTTTTCCTTTGTCAGCCAGACAAGAAGGTGATCAGTAAAGCCTGAGGCTGGTGTTAGTGTTTAAATACGGTGATGTTTTCACTACCAACAATGTGGCATGCTGTTTCTTGATGGAAATATCTCAACTGTATAACATAGGGTGAACAATCTGCTGGTATGGTGTGGAGATTTGTGGTCCATAACAGTCCAGAACAACGGTGTTTGTGGACAGAACAGTCTCTGCTACTAAAATGAAGGGCAAAGTTTAGAAGACAGTGGTGAGGACAGACAGGATGGACAGATCAGAGACACTGGTGATGAAAAGAAGACAGGAAGTGGAGCTGGAGGAGGAGGAAATGAAGATGTTGAGGTTCTCTTCATCAGAGTAACAGCCAGGGTGAGATGTTCTGGAGACAAAGTTAGAGAGAACAGACTGATGGTTTGGACACGTCCAGAGGAGAGATGGTGAGGATGTTGGAGAAAGGGTGATGAGGATGGAGCTACCAGGAAAGAGGGAAACAGGAAGACCGAAGAGAAGGTGGATGGATGTAGTGAGGAAGACGTGATGTTAGAGATGTTAGAGAAGAGGATGAAGAAGATAGACTGACATGGTGACACACCCAAAAGAATAATAATAATAAGAAGATTGATTTGACTTTTAAAATCACGTTAATTCAAAAATGCCAAATTACAAGATAATCACGTTGACACAAAATCCAAAAGAGAAGAAGCAGAAGGTCAGACATATTGGATGAAGTTATTGTTAAATAGTCACCAACCTTTATTTATTTGTCACTTTAAATCAGTTGTTTGTGGTTTTCCCACAATAGAGAGCCCGTGTCAGTTAGACTCCAATATTATTTGTCTTTTGATTCCAGCCCAATTGAGGAGTTCATATAAAAAAATCACTCCAGTAGTTATCAAGTCTACTAATACTGATGGAAAGTTTCTAGTTTCCCAACACATTGCAGACCACTGATTGGTCAGAGGGAATCGTTTCATTAATGCTCAGCATAGAAGAAGTTGTTGATCAATGCCGAGTCTTCACCCTGAAGAGAGGAGAGCCTGATTTTTATTTACTGCTTCAGGGTTAAAGTGAAACCACACAGAAGCTCCAGTTCCGCCCCACAATGGTGTCAGTAGGTTATGAAGTGTTTCTATATTTAGAGCTGGCAGAGCGTTGCTTCCTCTCCTCTTTTCAATCACTAATTTATCTGCTGACTGTCGTCCCCACGGGCCAAACTATCCACACAATACTACACAAAGACACACACCGTGAGCGACACACCATCACCGCGACACACCTCTGTCTGAAGAGGAGAAGAACCAATCAGAGAGCAGATGAGGTGAGGGAATAAACGCAATAAAGACCAGTGGCAAAACGTGTCCCTGACTGAGACTCGCTCCAGATGAGTGTGAACAAAACAACTGATGATAAACACAATGATAAAAATATATTGGGTTATAATTACAGAAGCTTTTCCTCTTTGAATTAATTACATTTTAATGACTCAGAATCATGTTTATGGCCCAGTAGACCAGACAATAAGATTATACTGGTGTGTGTGTGTGTGTGTTTAGTTTTTTATGCTGTCAATTTCACAAAAATACTGTTTTAACACTTTCCAGGTGGCTAAAAGTTAAATAAGCAACACGTGTCAGCTTTAGATCGTTGATTTTTCAGTGTGAAGTTATTAAATGTCACACTAATTCCAGACAACTCCTTAAGAATACAAACTATATATAGAATTAAATTAATTATAAAATAATGAATGCAGAAAAGATCAGATCTGGTTATGTCTGTTTCTCCCATGTTTTTATATTTGAACTTTCTTTTTTTCTGCTATCAAGAGAGTTTATGTCAGTCTTTTGTCTACTTCAGATTACTGAATCTACACTTTTACAGTACTATGTGTACTTATACTAATTTATATCAATGCTTCCATCTCTGTGCAGTACTGAAATGCAGCATGAGGATCAGACTCTAGCAGTGAGCAGTCAGACACTCTGTTTATTCCACACAGAATGATTATTAAGAGGTTTCTAGTACGTATTACAATACTCAACATTTCTCAGCATCTGAGCCCCCACACCCCACGAAAAAAAAAAAAAAATTCCTGGAATATCTGAAAAAAAGACAACTGAGAAAGAGGAAATACATGAGCAGTGTTGAAAAAGAGAAGCAGGGAGTGTTGTGGTGTTCGACACTCAGAACAAAAAATTTAGTTCCTAAACCAGTTAATAACGTTCCTTGTGAATATAAATAGGTAGGTAGCTTTAGGACTTTTAAATTAGTTTACATACTGTAAATACGTCCTCACAGGAAACAGAACAACAGCACTGATCCAGTTGCAGAACAGAGGATAGAGAATCAGAGGAAGACGGAGAAGCTGAGGCAGCTGATGATGCAACAAAGTTTCAAAGCGTCAAAGCTTCAAAGTTTCAGAGCAAAGTTCAGGGAACTCTGTTCTGAAAATGACTGGCAGCCAATGAGTTAATGTTGTAGTCAATCATTTTTCAGATTGACAGACTGCAGTGTGAACTGTTATTAATATAATCCAGATTGGGTGACTGTCTTTTCCCTCACTGCTGGCGATTTGCCTCAACTTCTCTTTGAGTGAAAGACAGGAAGTGAAAGGTGAGGTCAGATATTTTATTCAAGAACCAAAAAAAAAATAGGCATTAACGGGTTACTATTATTTTGAATAACTGATTCTGTCCCAGAACATTAATAAGTATAAAGTTTTGGGGTTTTTTTTCGTTCCTGGCAAAATACAAAAAGTTTCTGGTTTTCGTCTTTTTTCCATGAGCTGGTTCAGTTCATGTGATCCAGCTCCCATACGGTAAAAAAAAAAGAAAAGAAAGAAACTCATCTCCAGAGAAATGAGGAAGTTGTGTTTCCCATCATCTCAGGGTGTTATATTTGTCCTCTACATGGCCTGTTGGCATCTGGTGGGCCCCTCCCACACATGATCTCCTAGGAAATGATTCTGTCTGCTCCCAAAATGTAACGTAACCCCTTACCTTCCTGAGGTGCTGCCTGGTGAATCGTGTCTCTTTGCCCCTCCAGCGCTGAGCTCCACCCTGATGGAGAAGATGCAGGCCCAGGAAATGATGGGGGGCCTCCGGGTGCCAGAGATGGGCGAGCTGGGTCACTTCTTCAGCTCCCTGCCCACCTCCACGCTGGTGGGCATCGGCGCCTTGACCGCTGTGCTGGCGTACTGGTTGGCCACCAGACCCCGTCCCATCAAGCCCCCCTGCAGCCTGTTGCACCAGTCTGAGGAGGTGCCGGTAGGACAACACACACACACTCACACACACACACACACACACACACACACACACACACACACACACACACACACACACACACACACACACACACACACACACACACACACACACACAAAGAGATGAGTCAGCAGTAAATTAAGGCACCTTCCTTCACACCAAAGCTGGTTCTCCTCACATCCGTTCTTGTCAAAATTAATGCAGCCCAACAAGCCTGTGTTCAAGATAATAATAAACTTCTAGAATTAGATTCTAAAATTCCATTCCACCTCTGGCAGGATCTTGGAGTACTCCCCCTGCATTCATTACCACATAACTGAATTATAATCACTAAAGATTTTTTTTAACCAACAAAGCTTTTTTTAAAAAAAATCTACTGTATACCTAACCCAGTAAGTATCATAGTTCACACATGAGATTTTGTAACCTCTGCATCCGAAGTCTGATATTTAAGCTGATATTTACAATCTGACACATGCATTTGCTTTTTATAAATAAATAAATAAACAAATAGATAAATAAATAAATATACATAAACACATATATATGTATGTGTATATATATATATATGTATATATATATATATATATTTTTTTTTAAAGAAAACTCATGCAAATTGATATTTAGTTTCTTTTTCATTTGTTACTCAGAGGATTAAATAAACACTCCAGTTTTAAGAAGTTAGATTTCCTGATAATTGTTTCATGGTGCAGACTTTACAGACTGAGTGATGTGAACATGGGCTCTGAAGGTGCACCAGTCCACTCTGTGTGTATTTGGTTTTAAAGTCAGTGTGGGGCAGACGCCACGACTCATTCCATCTGCTTAATGGGTCAATCTGTGAGCGAACAAAAGAGATGATTATTCTTGTTTATCTTCTGTCTCGGGCTTTGTTTTTAACGCACCACTGTTTTAATGACTGTGAAGACTTACATCTGTCTGTTTTATATTTATTTGTTCTGAATTTTGAAAGCGTTGCTATCAGACGTGAGAGAGAAACGGAGGTGATTTGTGACGTCACAACGTTCCTCTCTGTCTCCTTTACCACAGCATGAAGATGGAGGTCGCAGGTCCATGATGGGCGACAGCTCCAAGCTGCTGACTCATTACCATGACGACGCCAAGACCATGTACGAGGTCTTCCAGAGAGGCCTCCACATATCTGGTGCGTTTGGTCATACACATCAACCTGTAATTCTGTATCCACCTTACAATGTGTAATTATGTAATTATATTTAAATGACATAATATTTAAAATTAAAGCTCTTCCACCTTGTTTTTATTTTATTTTACTTTATCTGATGTCTCTTTGTCTCCCCCAGGTGATGGACCTTGCTTAGGCTCACGACTCCCCAACCAGCCATACAAATGGATGTCTTACAAAGAGGTGAGTGTCATGCAGCAATTTATTTTATTTTATTGTACTTATGAAGTCATGATGTCATCTGTTTTCGTGGATGACTACATTCTGCATTTACTTTATTTGGTGCTACCTGGTCCAATCGGATCACGTCTGTCTCCACAGGTAACGGACCGGGCCGAGCATCTGGGTTCAGGTCTTCTGCACCAGGGCTGCCAGCCAAACCCAAACCAGTTCATAGGAGTGTTTGCCCAGAACCGACCAGAGGTGACTCGCTGGTTTTCATGATGTCATCCATCATCTAACGGCCTCCTGGCTGCGCTGCTAAACTGACACTGATCAGAGATGTAGTTCCAACGAGAACCAAACCATACAAAACAATTTAATCAGCATTCTGTTAAAAAATAACATTTGAGCCCACTTTTGTAAACGCAGGTGAATCTCAGCTTACGTCATCAAGAGGTTCCAGGAGACTTAGCATAAGTCAGATTAACGCCTCTCCAGGCTGAACTGAAGATGACCAATCCCAGTTCTGTGCTGAACTTTATTTATGAATGTACTGTATTTTTATTGAGCTTATTTTTAGCTTTCAAACAATTACATCTTATTTTTTAATATAGTACAGAAATATTTTTTCCGTCTCATCTTGAGTCACTTCTTCCTCATTGCGGATTACAGGGGTTGCTACGGGCTAATAATATTTTATATGTTTTTATTCTGATATATTAAGGATGCATTATAAAATGCATCCTTAATATAGGAGTAAAAGTCGTGTCTGACCTTTGACCCCTGTTGCCTGTGGTCTTAGTGGATCATCTCAGAACTGGCCTGCTACACCTACTCTATGGTCGTGGTTCCCCTTTATGACACCCTGGGCCCTGATGCCATACGGTTCATCATTAACACTGGTAAGAACACACACACACACACACACACACACACACACACACACACACACACACACACACACACACACACCTGACCTCTTGTAACCATGGTGATCTGGTCCCGGCTTTCAGACAGTAAATGTCAGTCTGACCGACTGATGACTGTTTCTGTCACATGACTGTCCCTCCAGCTGACATCTCCACAGTCATCTGCGACAAAGTGGACAAAGCTGAAGTGCTTCTGGGAAACGTGGAGCGGAAGGAGACTCCTGGCCTGAGAAGAATCATCCTGATGGACGCCTTCGACTCGGCGCTGGTGGAGCACGGCAGAGAATGTGGCGTCCACGTTCAGGCCATGGCGGAGGTGGAGGTGCGACAGGAATTCACTGCCTGAGTGCTGTGTGAACTCGGATTTACGGTACCCGTAGAAAAAAAAGGCAGCTTGGCGTCTTCTCCATCACTGTCAGCCGACCTATAACAGTAATCAGACGTTTTTTTTCTGCTCTGGGCTCCGATCTGGAGGGAGGGGCTCTGTCACACTCAGTGGGGTCAGCATAGAAATTCAGCCAATCACAGCATTAGCAGGTAAAGTCAGCTGATTTCTCTGGGATGCAGTGACTGCAGGTAAAAGATGTTCAGCAAACAAAATGATTACAATAGAAAGACAACTGGTACAGTCTTAGAAATATTCTGTGGGATTACATTTAATTATAGTTATAAATAAGCTACAAAGGGACGTTTTGTTAATTTTAAATTTTTTTTGTATTTGCTATTATTTGTTATTCTGCCCTCCTGACTTCAGACGCCTGTTTTAAAAGGTGTTTCCTGCTGTATGCTTCCACTTTGAAGTACACGTTTGCTTATTAATTATCATAAATGAGCAGACTGATGATGATTAACTGAAGCTTTCACACGGTGTTACAATGACAGCTGTAACGCCACTTAACATACGTCCAAAAAATTTTCAGTCCTCTACATGTTCATGAAATTAATTAAATTTGTTCATTTTTTCTGTCACAGACTCAGGGCAGAGATCACCACAGAAACCCAATAGTGAGTACCCAGAAAAACACACAGACATGCTCAGATATTGTCGCTGTTATATTTTGTCCGGACTGAAATATCCCAGCAGAGACACAATCTGCCAAAAAATGTTGCACAGGAGAACAAGTATTTGATCTCAGAAGATTGGTTCACTCACACAGAGGAACCGGTCGATTTCCTGATGTCACATGACCGTCTCAAGCTGATGCAATATTTCTTCACAGCCACCAGCACCAGATGACCTTTCCATTGTGTGTTTCACCAGTGGAACCACAGGTAATCACCACGTCCGTCCACAGCCGGCTAACAGCCCGGCTCATCCTTTAGTGCATAATGTGTCAAACTCAAGGCCCCGGGGGCCAAATGTGGCCCTCCACATTCTTTTATGTGGCCCACAATGTAGTAATTCATTCGATTTTAACTTTGACAAAACCATTTTGAACAAAGTTAATGTCCTAACTTGTGTTTGATGTTATTTTTCTTTATTTATTGATAGTTTTATCCTTGATTGATGGAGTTCTGTGGGTTTAGTAACCTGACAAATTAAAAGGATTTATGTTGGAACAGAGACACAAACAAATAGACCTATTTTTTCTGTGTAACTGAAATGTTTGTAACTTGAATAAGTAATAAATTCAGTTATGTAACATTATGGAGTAATTACATTTAGTTACATGTAATTTATAAGTTACATCTGGCCCTTTGAGGACAGCCGTGATGCTGATGTGGCCCTCGGTGAAAATGAGTTTGACACCCTTGCTTTATTGACATGATAGTCAAAACTTACAGCCTCACTGATCATTACATTTAGTTTCTTCTCTGTTGTTCTGTGATGATTCACGTACGTCTGCATGTCAAATATTCCTCAGACTGCACCACATGGTGTGTAACACTAATCCCTCAGTCACACATTTAACACATCTTCAGTCTGCAATGATTTTGTCTTCACACAAAACGCACCACAGAGACCTCTGCTGGATATTTGACCTGAATCCTAACATTCTAGTCAAGTGACTCATAATCAGGTACACACTTTTTCCCCCCTTTTGTTTAAACGTTGATAAGTTTATAAAAAGTCCAAGACTTTCTTATGGCAGCAGAGCACAGAGGTCAAGCAGGTCATCTTTATTTCTGCTGATATTAAATACCTATAAGAAATTATGTTATTTTTTTATCGAGACAAATACCAATATACTCAACAACTGTCTCATTCAAGAGTCTTTAGGGAAATATCTGATGCTGATTTCCAGGAATTGTCCATGGAATGGAGACAGAGATAGTGAAGTAGTGAAAGTTAAATACAATAAATATGCATTCATAACCATTACATTTCATTTAAAACTTGCAGCAACAGATAAAGTAGGAGGTCAAGAAGTATTGTTCTTTATAAAAAAGTTCAAAAAATAAAATAAATAAGATCAAAAGCATGTTCAAAAAATATATTCAGTAAGAATGAGAAGATAATTTCGCCAAGAGGGGCAATAAAGTGCGTTTGTTTTTTTCTCTTGTAGTGAACAGGTTAGACAGG
>CM023617.1:20177922-20507922 GCA_013358685.1 Antennarius maculatus | reverse complement strand
GGATCGTTAGCTGATAGAAATGCTGCGTTTAAAAAAAATAAGAATTTTCATTCACAAAAGATGTAGTTGGCTTTGTGACCCCGGACACAGGAAGAGCTTTAAGCTTTAAGTTTGTAAAGCGGTGTGTGTGGTGATCAGTTGTGTTTGTGGGGGAAACATCCAGATAAACTGTAAAAACAGTCAATCTAATGTTTGGACTGGATTTGTCAGTTAGTGAAGTTAAAAATAAATCTAATAGTCATCAGGTTATGTGGTTTCTAAGTTGGCTGCTGGTGAATGAAGGTAGAAGCTTTGGTGGTCAGACTGGAAACAGTCACTGCTTAGGGTGTGTCACTGTTACAGTCATTAATAACAATAATAATTACTGTATTATACTTTTAGTTATTCATCTTTTCTGCTGCCGGGGGGCGCTCTCTTCTTTAAGGCAGTCTGAGTCATAATAACAAAGAGTGCATGTTAATTTTCTTATTTTATTTGATTCTATTTTAATGCTTTATTCTTATACTTTTACTCTATTTATCTATTTATCCTCTATTTACCAGTCCTGTAGAATAATTAATGCAAAAATACAGACCGGATTCCTGGAACAATGGTAATTTTTTTCAAATTTCACGCAAAAACAAATTTTAATTTAATTCAATTTCACTCCTATTGGCTGTGTTGTGAACAGTCAAACTTTCATTGTGTGCACATTGAAAGTTTATTTATCAACTTAAATTTTAAAAAATTATGTTTTAAGTTTATTTATTTACATGAAACATTATTTTAATGATAAATGTCATAAATTGATGGCTGGGAATATTTTCCTTGACATTTTTTACTTTGATGCTTTCATAAATGTTGCTGATAAGCTTTCTTTGCTCACTGACACCTTGTTTGTAAAACACAAGGGATGCTTTCTGTGTCTGCAGTCGGTGGTGTACTGCCACGGAGGACGGATCGGCTTCTACCAGGGGGACATCCGCCTCCTCCCAGACGACATGAAGGCCCTGAGACCCACCATTTTCCCCGTGGTGCCTCGGTTGCTCAACCGTATGTACGACAAGGTGAGACGAGCAGATGAACTGCCGGAGATAAAGATGGGTTCTGTCAGCTGTGGGTCAGGGATAGAATCAAGTGTTTGTTATGAATTAAATAATTCATCGAGTGTTTTCATGAGGCGTTTATGTTGTGTCATCAGAATAAAGTGAGAGAGGGGAAACTATGCATCACTGTTGGGTTGTTTGGTGCTTCCTGTTGAATTTTGGGAGGCCGAGATGAAGTAAATTTGTATGTTCTTAACGTGGATGAGAAAGGACTGTCTCAAAATCAAACCTGGTCAACCCTACAGATCTTCAGCCAAGCTAACACCCCGCTGAAGCGCTGGCTGCTCAACTTCGCTGCTAAAAGAAAAGGTGCTGAGGTCAGCAGCGGGATCATCCGGAGCGACAGCATCTGGGATAAAATCTTCTTCAGCAGGATTCAGGTGAACCGAGTTGCTGCCCCCTGAGCCGAACAAACACACAGAAAAGCCTGTTTTCTTCTTCTTTTTTTTTTTTTTTTTTTTTTACAGTGTGGTCTGTTTAACCTTCAAATCCTCTTTTTAAAGTCAGCTGATGTGAAAAGAAAGTTGTTGATTTTTACTTTGATGTCATGTTAGCACCACACTTTTTGTCATTTATGGGGATCGTTCCATTATTACAGGCTTAAGGCCCACTCAGATGTGGTATTCCTCTGAAATAGAAAGAATGTCTTACTGATTGTAAACTACATCAGCAGTGCTCTATAATAACCGACTGTCATCAGAGCCTGATGCCAGTGTTACCAAGTGGTACTCAGAAATATGACGTCACATTTTCATGTAAAATCACCAGTGTGTGAACATTTTTTAAATCATTAGTATAATAGGATTGATGTTTGTGCTCTGAACAGGCCAGCCTGGGAGGAAGGCTGAGGATGATTATAACAGGAGCAGCTCCTACCTCACCCAGTGTGCTGGGATTCCTCAGAGCAGCCCTGGGATGTCAGGTCAGACACACACACACACACACACACACACACACACACACACACACACACACACACACACACTTCTATTTTCAGTGCTCGATAGCTCCTGTTTGGCGATTGCTCCGCATGTGACCCCAATTTAATTCTAATGTTCTTCTGTAATGAGAGAGGTGGGGTACACCCCACTTAGGGTGCCAGCTCATCGCAGGGCCAAACATAGACAAACAATTCCTCACGCTCACACCTATGGACAATTTAGAACTGCAAATACAAATTTAGAACAAACCAAGACTTGAATTGCCCACACTTTGCCCTACACTGCCCCCTAGTGGTCAAAGGGTTCGACTGTTAAAGCCAGGTGAGATCCATGGAGAAGTCTCCAATGAAGCCATCTCACTCAGAAGGTCAAGGTGAAACTCGTACAATACAGTTTACAGTGTGTTTGTGTTTGTGTGTGTGTGTGTGTGTGTGTGTGTGTGTGTGTGTGTGTGTGTGTGTGTGTGCAGGTGTACGAGGCCTACGGGCAGACAGAGTGCACAGCCGGCTGCACCTACACCACACCTGGAGACTGGACCTCAGGTAAGATTCAGAAAGAACATCTTGTCTGATCTGATTTATCTGTGAGAGACTTTGTGTGTTTGAGTCACGGCTGTAAAAATAATGGACTCCTGTAAAAAGAGAGTTTTTGACGTGACAGTAGAAATTGTCACAGATTCTCATGTCTGATCATCTCCACTCCCAGTTAAAGTTCACTTGATCCCACACAGTGGCAATAATGCAGAGAGAGAGTGAGGAGGAAGTTGTCCTATAAAATACAGTCGTACCGCAAGATATGTGTTTAATCTGTTTGTGACTGAGCTTGTGAATCAAACATTTCCCCATTTAAAATGACTAAAATTATTTTAATCCGTTCCAGCCTTGTAAAATAGCCCCAAACCCCCTAAAACATGAATAAATCATATTTTTCATCAACCAACAGACATGCATACTTTACTTGTGTATAATTAATTATATATAAGTTACTTAAACAATGATAAAGAACGAAAAGGAATGCAAAAGTCACGAGAACACACGAGCTACGTCTTTAATCCACCAACGAGAACGAGATCCGGTCTCACTGATGTTGTATCCATCCAAAATCTGTCCTGAAGCACGGCTCCTCAGATTTAGCTCGTATGTCGAACAAAAATATAGACAGAGCAACGGCTCGTATCTCAAAAAACTTGTATGTCGAGCAGCTTGTATCTGGAGGAAGAAAAAAGCAGGAGTTTGACTAATAAGGGAGGGAGAGCCAGTAAATCACATTAAATACATAATATTTTTTGTTTTGATTTATTTATTTCCTTCTGTTTTGATGGAGACCGCTACTTAGAGTCAGACCTGTGTAGAAAAACATCAACTCGTTGATGTAATCACTAATGCACACTAAAGTTCATTACAAGTTCATTTCATTTCATTGTGTAGTTGTAAATTAGCAAAACTCCAACATTATTTCTTGGACGTGGTTCCAACTGTATGCTCAGTAATTGAGTTGTGATTGTGAACAGGTCACGTCGGGGCTCCGCTGCCATGTAATCTCATCAAACTGGTTGACGTTCCTGAGAAGAACTACTTTGCCTCCAAGGGAGAGGGGGAGGTAAGTGACGGGGTTTTAAAGACCACCAATAACACATTTAAATACTATGATATGTGTAGCAGCATCCACATAAAAAAAGGACACTAGAGTAGAAAATTATCTTTGGGTGTCTGATAGAATTAATTAAAATTTCAATGATGTATTCATACGTTCCTCTTCTCCCATCTAGGTTTGTGTGAAGGGACCAAATGTGTTCAAGGGTTACCTCAAAGACCCCGAGAGGACGGCTGAGACGCTGGACACTGATGGCTGGCTTCACACCGGAGACATCGGCAAATGGTTACCAGTAGGTGTCCAGCTCACGCCACACGCGTCAGACGTCAGGATGAGGAGGTGGTGGACTGAACTTCAGTCTCTCTTTCACGTTGTTTCCTCATAGAATGGCACACTGAAGATTATTGACAGGAAGAAGCATATCTTTAAGCTGGCCCAGGGCGAGTACATCTCCCCGGAGAAGATCGAGAACATCTACATCAGGAGTCAGCCTGTGGCTCAGCTTTATGTGCATGGAGATAGCCTGCAGGTAGGAGCAGTGACACACACACACACACACACACACACACACACACATACACACACACACACACACACACACACACACACACACACACACACACACACACGCACACTCACACACAAAACAATCATTAGTAACTCTAGTTTGTGTTTCCTCTTTCCAGTCGTGTTTGGTGGGTATTGTGGTTCCGGACCCTGATGTCATGCCAGAATGGGCCAAGAAACAAGGCATACTAGGAACCTACAAGGACCTCTGTAAAAACACAGTAGGTGGAACACAGCAATACAGCTAGTCCTCAAATTATGAATACAATTGGTTCTGAGAAGTTTTTCATAGGTTGAATTGTTCATAAGTTGTCACTTACTGAATTTCAATCTATAATCATCATTTGAGGTTATTTAAATGTCATTACTACTCTAAATACTAAAGTTTTATTCCCCAAGACTGACCAGAAACAATAACAGGACATAAAAACAACACATAAACTAAACAAAATTCTGAATTACAATAAAGCAATTTACCTTTAGACCCCAAAGTTTTCGTAGACCCCGAATTTTTGTAATTCGGATATTGGTATCTTGATGACTACCTGTATTTATATTAAACGCCTCCAAAATATCGGAATTCTTTTGAGAGTGACTTTATTCTTTGTCTCAGTTGTTAAAGAAGGCCATCCTTGAAGATTTGGTGCGTCTGGGCAAAGCCAGCGGACTCCACTCTTTTGAGCAGGTAGACAGTTTGATTGTTTTTTTTAAATCCCGCTTGGAAAATATTGCATGACCCTAATGTTACAACACGTCATGTTTTCTGTATTAAATATACATTTTTCAAATATTAATGAATTGTAAAGCATATATTATTCTTACGTCTTTCTGAAGCAATGACATTATTCACAAACTGCATTTAAAGGTGAAGAACATCTACATCCACAATGAGATGTTCTCCATTAGGAATGGTCTCCTAACGCCGACACTCAAGGCCAAGAGACCCGAGCTCAAGGAGTTCTTCAAGGAGAAAATCGACCAGCTCTACAGCAGTATCTCCATGTGATGGCAGGAAAACCTCACCTTTCTTCACCACTAAGATCTGCATCCATCGCTGACCTGCAGTGAGATGACGATGCAACACCTTAGGATTAACATGCGAGCCAAACCAGGTCCTTCACCGGAAGATTCAAAATGCTCGAAAATCAAAAAAAAGAAAGAAAAAAAAAGAATGGAAATACAAAACACATAGTTATTTGTTTGTCATTTTATACATAATTGTGTCATGATTGCATAAAGTGTTAAAACTTATTTCACTTTTTGCCTGAATTTTAAAAAAAAAATGTAATTGAAATCAAAGTGGTGCGATTCGGTGTTGTCCAGCAGAGGGCGACACTCACTTAATGAGATTAACTATAGGGAGCCTCTATTCGTTTTAATGGGACTATGCAATGGAACTAGTTCTCCTTTTGAGCTGAACACACTACATTATCAAGGCCTAAATGAAATCAGTGGCTGATGTCAGCCACGACTCCCCTTCACATGAAAACATTTGTCTCATCGACACCGTTCATTCCACATTTAATCACACGTGTACTTGAATATTTAAGGGATGGACTGTGCCACAAACAAACATTGTTGACGCAGGTCTGGATAAAACCTTTTTTTTCCCCTGTGACCTGAAATTCATCACATCACAATTAAAAAAAAAAAAAAATAAATTGAGAGGTAAAAGCTAAATAATGTAATCATTAATTTAAAATTTAAATGTTTTGAACTGACATATGACATAATTTTGTATGATTTTGTTGTTTAGGTTGTTTTCGCTGAAGCATTTTAAATCTTCCATGCATTGCTACTTGTTATCCACCCAAACAACCACAAACCTCAGACACCCATCACACCTTTAAGTTGAGCGGTCCATTCCTACTTCCTGTCAACCTCCAGCCTCCATCAGTGTAAACCTACCAGCCAACCAACCTGAAACCAACAGTCATACGACAGCAAGCGTGATGTCTTTGTTATTTGTGTAGGAGATGTCTAGATCTGTGATCATGCTGACACCTTGTGGGTCAGAAACTGTCTCTGTCCCTGGTGGAAATCTGTAGATCTTCATCCGGGCTGCTGGCAGCAGTACCTTTAGCGGGACCTGATGAATCTCCCCTGATTCAACACAGTCTTAACATGCATGTTCGGGGTTCGCACTCCGCTGCTGATTCTTCATTTGCATCCATTTCAGCTCAAAGACTTTGTGGGATTAACATAAAGACAGGTGATGCAGGAGCAGAGCTCAGGGCGGTGCATGCAGTTTGCCCTGTGATGCTGTGACATCACAATTCTCTCTTTGTGGCATTAATAGCAGGTTTTTTGCAGCTGCCCACGCTCACTGCTGCTGGTTCAAGGCTTTGTGATGATGGCAAAGCTGATGGATCCACTCACTGAAGGAAAGAAGATCAATCATCAATGTTATTTGGTTTTTTGGGAGCTGACACGTATAAGTACTGTATAGGCTTTTTAATTTGATTACTGTCCCCTAGCATAAACAATGTGAATGTACAGAAATGAGGACAGCTAGATGTAACCATAATTATTAAATCAACGGGTTGAATGATTTTTTTCTCTCTTGGGTGTAGTCAGATGGATTGTACTTATTTATTTATCCACTCTGCTGTAAAAAGGAATCAGCACCATATCCTTGTAATGATTTAGTGCAGCAATGGGGATTATGGAGGGATGGGAACAGGACGAGGGAAATAAAATAAAAGATGTTCTGGAATGATTTTAAACATGCGAATTGTTTCTTCTTTTCAGGATGTAGTCAGTGATTTTGAATATGATAGAGAATGGTTCCCTTAGGGCTGCTGTTTGAAATGAAAGTACTTGTGTCATTACGTGAAAGTCCTTTATTAAACTCAGACAAACTACCAACGAAAGTAAGAAATATAAGAATAAAAATTTTGCTGATATAACTATATTTTAGTGCTGTATCAGGTCATAAGTACTATTTTGCGTGGAATTACTATTCTGTGGTTCATCAAATCCAATTTTGCAAGCATGAATCTGGCAAAAAGGAAGTGAGAATATATTCTGCACACAAATGGTTGCTTTATTTTTATTTTTTGCTTCCACTAAGGAGGTTCTGTTATGTCACAGGGAAACATTTTTCACCCTTAGTGGAAATGGCTTGTTATTGTCTTTTCTCTTTGACATCAATATATTTATCTCTATAAATTTTATTCTGCAAAATTTTAAATATGACCTTCAAAGTTTTCAGTTTGATACCAGGGGTGGAAATTAAACAGATTAAAATTGACGCATTTGAAAATTTACCAGTTACATACAGTATATTTAGTATTTTCCATTATACTTTATAAATTATTCACTGTCATTAGCCGGCTGTGTATTTTAATACAGACAGTGGTTACATGGATATGTGGATTTTGATGACATTAATTACAAAGGTGAACAGGAAACTATTGCTGGGATGGAAAAACACACATCAGGTTTTTTTTAGTTCATTTCAACTTTATTGAACAAATCAAACCTTACATTACAGGTTAAAAATATGAAATATTAAATCTCTTATTATTTAGTTAACGACGGACACGCCTCTGATTGGCTGCTGCTGATTGGCTAAACCGCCTGCAGCTGTTGTCGGTTGCGTCGCGCGGAGGTGACGTCAGTCCCAGCTGACGTTTAACGGTAACTGCGCGGTTGTAACGTGGATGACATCATTCTGTTAATCAGGGTCCATCCATCACACTGGGACATGAATCGGCGGAAGCGTGGAGGCGGGAGGGGCAGCGGACCCCCACGCAAACGAGACACCCCCGTGAAATCAGGGACGACCCGACGTGACAGTAAGAAACACCAGATCACGTGTTGGCTTCAGAGCCCAGTTCACTGCTGCTACAGGAATTTATCGATGAAACAAATTACCCAGATCTGTGTGGTTAGAATAAACCACATCAGAAAGCAGTGCTTTATTTCATGACCAACTTATCCAAATGTGAACAAGGCAGTCAGAGACCGCAACATCCCGCGACACCCCTGAATTCAAAATTTTACCTTGACCTACTTTCACCTACTTTCCCCAGAATTTTGCACCAAAAAAAGTACAAAAGTGGTAAGTTGACATTTTTGTGCCTGAAAATGTTTTTTGTTTTGTGATTATATCTCATCAGGTTTCAGAGATGTGTACCTAAAAAGGTATAAAAGTGAAAATTTGACCTTTCTTTAATTTTTTCAAGGTTGTGATCTAATATTCATCCCCTTGCCTCCTTGAATATACGTAACGCCTTTTGTTTCGTCTTTCTATCTTACCTGGTTCTGGAGATATGTGATGAAAAATGTACAAAAGTTGAAATCTGACCTTGACCTGGTTTTCTCAAGGTCAAGGTCATCATCTCATTTCCATCCCCTTTGCTGCCCAAGTAATGTGCTTTTCCTTTCATCTTTCCATCTGCAACGGTTGTGAAGATATTTCGTGGACAGACGGACGAACACACACTGACAATGACAGTACATCACCGCTTTGCAGGATGTAACATTTCCTGGTTCTTGAAGCTAAATTAAAACTCCATCAAAAGTTTTTCCACTTGAACTTGTCAGAATACAAGAGATTGGTGGTGAACCCGCGTCTTGGAGCACTTCCAGAGGAACCTGAGGTGATGAGTGTGAAAACCAGCCCACTGGTGGTGAGCAGCAGAGACACGGGGACACGTTCACTCACTGGAATGATAATGTTTATTGTTTATTTGGGTGGGGTGTGTTGGATTAAAATATAAACCTTATTTTTGTTTTTCATCATTTATAATGCTTATTTTAATTTACTCAATGACAAAACAAAGACATAACAAAAGTGTCATTTTAAAACCCTGAAAACCAGGGGGTTGCCATAATTCAGTGACCAAACCTTGGAGGTTGTGAACCATCATTAAACCTGCTCTACATATAAACGTACGTCTGATTGTAAAATGAAATAAAGGTTTGCTCAAATTTGGCCCGAAACAGGAATACACTTCTAAATTGGATTAATGCCGGCATGTGTAAACCCCCTTAATTTGATAAAATACAGTTCAAATTCTTGGTGTATTTTTGTTTTGCTGTTTAAACTCCTCCAGCCTGTCGGTTCATTTTTCAAATGTTTTGCAGAGGTTTTAGAAACGTGTTACGTTCCCCTCATTTCCGTGTTTGTCCTCCACAGATGAGCAGTGAACCTGCCCCCGACGGCGAAGCCTTCCTCCCCGCACCGCTAGCAGCTCACCCAGCTGTCCAGATGCCTCCCAACACAGAGGATGATGATGATGATGATGATGATGTCACAGAGGAAGAGCAAAACTCATCATCGACCCCAGAAAGCAACACGTCTTCTAGCATGGAGTTAGAAACAACTTTTATCTCTGATGATGATGATGAAGAGTCTTCTGACTCAGCAGAGTCCACTCTTCCCTCCCCAGAGATCTTCAGAAAGGATTACTATGGTGTGTGTTTTTGTGTGTTTGTGTGCACACGTCCATTTTTTAGTGTTTTTTTGTGTATTCCGTTCTATATGTTATCTTCTCTCAACAGAGAACACGGAGGAGTTGCGTCGTCTCCATCTTCACATCAGAAACTCCACCTTACTGGATGTGAGCCATGCTGAGAGCATTCACATGTATCATCCCCCCAACCTGTCCTCCATCATCAGTAGGAGTTTTAGACACAACACACACACACACACACACACACACACACACACACACACACACAGTATTCAAACTTTTGGCCCGTATTGTGTGTTGCTATTCTCTTTGGTTATAAATTGAAATATTTCCAGGAGGTAAGTTGTTTCTTTATTTATAGGGGATTTTTATAAATAAAATTTACACATGTATTTACAGTGTATTAACTAAACTTCATCATGGTTTGGTTTGTTTATTGTTCAACTTTTTAAAAAATCTGCCATATTAATGAGAAACCCATTTTTTCTGGGAAAAATTATTTTTACACCAGGAGTAACTTTAGTAGCTTTGTGTCTTAAACAGTCATTGATTGTCTGATACAAACTAAATCTCTGTCTATAGATGCCTCTACTAATGAAGACTGTAAGCGGTGGTGAGTTTTTTTGATTTTACATATTCCGGATGAGTTGAGATGCTCCACAGCAAACACGCTCACCGTCTGTTGGACAGGAAGTCATTCTGTCGCTGTCTGTTTGTCTCTGAAGCCCACATGAAGAACCTGAACCTCTGACCAAAATACATACAGACTCATTCAAATCAGGTAACTGTTTTATCTTAAACACGTGATTATCGAAAAAATTTAAAACATAAAAGAAATGTTTATTTTTAACTAAATTAAAGTTAAATGGGGACACGTTGACATATTTTAGATTTATTACATATATCTTTTTATTTCAATCAGGACTGACATCATGAAAATCAAAAATCTTTCATCTCAAAATATTAAAACATTTCCCAAGATCAGTCAAAAAATTATTTATGACACAGAACTGCCAAATGTCTGAAAAGTGCGTTGATTTATGCACTGAATGCTATTACATTTAAACATTATAGTTTAAACATGAGTTTATAATATAGTTGTCACTTTTTAAAGTAACTGACCAAAAATGTGACTTTTCTTTGATAATCCATTTTAATTGGATCCAATAGTACGCTTATGATGGACCCTACAATGAGGAAATGAAGATTTTGCTTTGGATTGTATGAAACATGTTTACAGTGAATGTTATTTAGAATATGGATTTTTCTTCACTCAACAGATAAAGTCTTCAAGTGGAAAACCACACCAAAAGTAGGGAAGCCTCTGGCCCATACAGTGTGATGTTTAAATTAATTAAACATCACACTGTATGGGTCAAGGTCAAATGTATTTTTGTCCCCCTCCCCTCCAGCTCACCAATAGGCAAATTTTGCTCAAGAAGAAGGTTTGGTTCAAAAGCCCCGTGACTGTGGAGACCTATGAAGCGCACCTCACCGCTCCCACCAAATTAAACATCGACACGAACAGGCCAGTCCGACTGTCCAGTCCTGTTGAACGGATCAAACCTGATGTCGACACACCCAGAGCAGAGGAGACCAGTCCTGAAGACGAGACTTCAAAACTAACGGTGTGGTTGAACAGGCAAGTCAGAATGAGCCAGCAGACAGCCAAGTTCTTTGACTTCAACAACAATCATGAAAGAGATGCATTCTTTCAGATGATGGAGGAAAGGTGTGTCAAACTCAGAAGTGCTCCTTTGTTTCCTCTTTCGGTTGCTAATATAGAAAACGTGCTGTGACATAGTAAACAGGAATGATGCGGCCCGTTATTTGGGTTTTGTCCTGAAAGAAGTTAAAATCTAGTAAAAGTGTGTGATGCTGTTTTAATATCTAAAATGTTAGTTATTATATATATAAAGAGTCTTCTATGTGGTTTCCCACAAAGTTGTTTGTGTGATCTTTTCTGTGTGGATGATTTATCAGCCTGACTCTTGCTATTACAGAGTCAACTGTATAAAATTGATCATTCCTGCTCGTTTTTGTGAAAAAAGTATTATGCTTTCACTCCCTCTATGCAGGCAAAGTGTATCTGGTTGTATAAATAATTAGACAAGTTTGGTGCGACATTACCACTAGATGTCAGACATGCATTTTCTTAGGTAGACAGGTGTATTCTGAACATTTTTTTCATGTGAAATACACGTTGGTTATCTGTTTTTCTACTTTTGTGAGAATATGTGTAAACGTAAAATGAGCATGGAAAATAAAGGTGAAGTTAGAGTGCAGTTTTGACCCTTGTGTTTTATAAAGCTCAATTTTCTCACTACATATCCAGAAAAAAAAAGAATGCTCAGTAAATATGAAAATAAACTTTAATTTTTTTTTACCTCTTTCTCCTCTTTTCTCCTAGCTTGTAAAGAGTTTTTCAATAACACTTGTATGATTTTCAGGGAATAAATTTCATGCAGCCACGAATCCCGACACAACATCAACACGGCGACTCCGGTGACCACGTGGTGCCGAGACAAAAATAACCAGCCAATCAGGGATTTTGTAGTAGAAGCAGCGACTGGTCAGCCAATCAGAAAAATGTAGTGGGTTACCAAGCAGTTCCCGTGACTAATGCCTGTCATATGACTGTGACACCCATGGAGACAGTTACAAGTCTCGAGGTTTGCTCTTGGATTTTTAATTAAAGAGACCTTCTGTACCGACTTTTCCTGGTACAAAATGCCTCCGACTCTCTTCCACAAACTTTTCAACAAGAGAAACGCATTTTCTTCACCGCCCCCGAGATGTAGCAAAGAGGACCCAGCTTTCAGGTAGCTGTTGGTGTGTTTCTGCTGTGTGGTTGTTAAGTTAACGTGTTCCGGACGTAGAATGGCGGCGTTTGTGTGTGTCTGAGTGGACGAATGTTTTTCAACTCGCAACCGCTTCTAAAACCAAACGCCGTCCTTTCGTTCCATTCGGAGCGGATGTGGAGGGACGGGTGATCCTGATGCACTAGCTAGCATGGTACTCAAGCTAGCTTTCAGACGTTAGCGGCTGGGTCACGCGCTCGCTCCCTGGGTCACGCGCGTGCCGCCCGTTGGGACTCGGCTTTGCTCATCGTCCAGCGCTTCTTCCGCGTTCCCGTCCAAACCCGTGGGGCTGTTTGAAGGGATGATACGCGCTGATTCCGCAGCGGGGTCCGATCGGCTCATCGGCTCCACCGCTCGGAAGTTGCAGCGAGCGGCGTCCCGCTTCTCCTTTGTCTCCCTCGTGTCCCCGTTGGTTTCTGTGGTAACGGCGGCGGAGCTGTGTTGTTTGCTAGGAGACCAGACAGCCGTGTGTGTGGGCTGCATGAAGCCGGTCACCACCGATAGCTTGAATCGAGACGCATGTTCGCTCGTCTCCTCCCTGCATTTGACTTTTTGCAGAGAGGACAGTAGCTGGATCAGCCACGGTGTTTCTGGACCGGAGCACTGACTGGGATGCTCAGAGAGAACACTTCCGGATAGTCGTGTTTTCAAAGCTGCTGTTGAATCCATGAGGATACAAATGAAGAAGTAGTATTATACTTTATTCATCCCTGAATGGAAATTATTTTTTCACTCTTTTCTATTGTCACACATGTGTGTATATATGTACTGGCCCCTGCATACGCACACAGGCATACACACAAGGGGATCTGTAGGCATTCAAATAGGGAAAGCGTGGCCAGCTACGCCGTGTTGTGCCTGAAGAGAAAGTTGTTTGGTTACCTTGCTCAAGGGCACCTCGGCAGTGCTTTGGAGGCGAACACTCTGAAATTTTGAGTCCAACCGGCGACCTTCTGGTCCCCAGGTCAAGACTCAGTGGACTGAGCCACTGCCGCCCCAAGGGTTCCAAGCATTAACCATGACGTCTGAATACTGTATTAGACTACACAAATTCCACTATAGAGTATTTACTTGATTTAAACCGGTCACACAAGATGTTAAACTATCAGCGTTTAACACCAAACCAGGTGAATGTATCTGACATTTAACTTGAACAATGATTACTTTAAACAGTTCTTTAATTATTATCCTCAGAGCTTTCATGTTCTATTAGGACTGTTAGAATTTTAATGGCTCATGATTGCATTGACGTGTTGTAAAGCAAATTTTATCCTGTAGTGACAGGTTAGGATTCTGCTGTTTTTTGAAATGGATTGATTGGTAAGAAAGTAGATTATGTGACAAAGTTTTAAATATTTTTTTTCTTTACAATGTGAAGCTAATTGTCTAAAGTGTGACAACAGTATTTCTTCTAACACACATTGTGGGTCAGGGTCAGATGTGTCACCAGGCGAGAGTACTCGTATGTTTTCAAAGCACTGGAAAATATTGCCCTGGACTTGTCACCCAATGATGGATATATTTATCAAAGGAGTGGAAAGCTCGCCACCTTGTAATGGGACAGGCGCTTTGGTCCATATCTATGCCAGTGCATGTTTCATGTTTTTAAATTATATTGTGTGCCCAGCAGTATAAGCTCTCTGTGTGTGTGAGTGATTTCAGTGATAGATCTAGACTTCAATCATAGAGAGTGCTCCTCATGCCCTGGCATGACTGTGTGGAGGGCACAGAGTAAACGTAGACAAGGAGAAAGAGGGATGGATGGGTTACACACATGGGTGGTATTAAAAACAGGTGAGGGCACAGGACTTATTATAGTGATAAGTTTATAAATTATAATGGTTTCAGGGTGACTGAAGGTTGATTATTAAAGAGACGATTAGAGCATCTGCAAATAGAAGTGAGGTTTTGAGAATCATCTGAAGGTCTTGTTGGATGGGTAAGGGGAAAAGATGCAATCAAGATGGGGGTGGAGGGGTTGTTTGGCCAGACATCACACCAGCAAATTTAAACCCTTAAAGAGAGGATGGGATGAGGTTTGAAGGGCGACCAACAACAGAACTGAAGTCTGCAATATTCCATTAAGCCAAGGTTGAATGTTTTCGTTTACACGGAAGCTGATCTACTTATCTAGTGTTTATCACTCAGGACCACTTGTGTGAGAGACGACATCATAAATCAAGTTTTGAATGGTGCTACGGTTCTTCTGAAATACAAAATTGAAAACACCGACTTCATTGTCACTGGAACGTTGTCCATGTTACATAAAAAGGAAGCACCGGCACATTTTATTCAGAACTTCCTTAAGATTTGATCATTTCTCAGAATCAGGAGAGCTTTACCTCAGTATCTGAAGACCTTGTGTCATGACTCGGCATTCATTGATAACTAATGGATCAGAAACGGTGCATACTCTGTCATCATGGAAAGCACCGCTGTTATGTTATTTATACAGAACTGACTGATAGTATTCTGCAGAGCTGGGAGAGCAGCATGTGATGTGAAATATGTATTTATATTGTCTTTAGTGTATTTGAATTGCATCTGTTGTTAATCTAAAAAAAATTGCAGACAACTTTTTACAATCTAAATATCAGTGTAGGCATCAGCCCGGTGCAGTTGGGAGGTGTTGCCTGTATGTCATGTGCCATTAAAGTGGATTGCTGGTGATGAATAGTTTTTTTAGGGTCTTGCCCAGCAAAATGCGTCTCCCAAAGTCTTGTCACAATCCAGCCAAGAGTCCTCCAGAATACCACATAGGGCAACAGGTCAACTGACCCTGGCAGGAAAGCCTAAAAAGCTTCTCCAGTTTCCCTGGCTGTAGGACCTGGTAAGGGACAACATACTGTACATTACACCCAGAGCTCCTGGCTCAGCCTGCAGTCAGGCAGAGGCCTGATCATTAGCCAAGAGCTTTGTGGTCCCCACCCACAGCTTGACTGCTTGTCCTGGCTGATCCCTCTTTGCTGCCTGTTGAAAAAATTTCCTTCTTGACCTGTACCATACAACTCACTATAGCTGTGTTTGTGCTGTGTGTAAGCGAGAATAGAATATACTTTATTGTCATTGTGTCAAATACTATGTATGAAATACAACGGAATTAGAGAAAGAGGATGGTAGAAGGTGGTGTGTAATGTTTTTGAGTTCACACATTATTTTGTAAGTCCTCAAAGTCCAAATGAGGTGTTTCTTCTAAAAAAAGAAAAGTTATTTTATATCTAATCACAGATGTTTTAAAAAAGTGAAAACAAGGTATTAGTTTTAAGTTGTGTCACAACTTAAAACTAATGTTTTTTTTTCTGCACATTGAGATTTCAGATCAATATGAATTAGACACTTCCTTACCTGAAGCTAATACCCTGTAGAACCACATCAGAATAATTTGTATTGACACTGTTTTGTTGGAAGTTCACAGAAGAAGTTGCGTCTCAGGTTCCTGATTGCCACGGCGCCCTCCCTCCAGTGCGAGCTTTCATAACTTGGTGTGTCATGTGAGGCCTCCATCAATCTCGTGCTGTCATGTTTGCGGGGTGATCACATGGCTGCATTCTCATTCACTGGCATAAAGATGTGAGCTGGATAAGTGGAGTTCGATAAGACGAGTGCGTTTGTCTGCTTGCTTTACACTCGGTATTTTTGAACTTGTGCATATGCAGAGCATCTAAGTGCAGTGGATTAATGCATATATCATAGCTTTGAATTGCATGGCAGCTTTCTTATGTTTGTGTATGAATGCTGCAGGCCTGCCAGGGTTCTATTAAGACAGCGGCTGTCATCAGGTTCCTATCTGGGCTATTTTAAGTGGGCGCACTCCGGCTTCTCAGAACTGCAGGGTCATGATAAAGATATAGTTTTACTTGAAAGTTGCACACACATCACACACATGCGTCACATTCTGGAGAGTGCTATGTTAATGTAATGTCTAGATAGACCTGGATGTCCTCTTACCTTGTGAGGACGTCTGCTCAGATGCTGCCCATGTTAAGCAGACTTTGCAGACCTTTGGGTTGGTTGTCGTTTGTTGTATTGGAGTAAATTGATAAATTAACATACATTGAGTGTCTTCACAACTTTTTAGGATTCACAATTGCTCACAATCAAGGTTCTTTTGTAATACGTAAAGACAAACAATGATGTCTTGATTTGGCTCAAGTTTCTAATGTGTGTCTTTTGTCCCAACATTTATGGTTAGTGTGTTTGTTTGCATTTGGTAACTATGACGACAACCTTTATCATCAGTAATATGGTATATTGACCTTATTCACCTGCAATGTAAGAGAAATTTCTTGGAATGACGTGCAACCTTGCTAAGTAAATCATTAAACATTATTAGCACAGACACAATGTGGGATGGAGTGTCCACGAATTAGCTGTAGGGTGAAGAGTTAGTCGTCGTGGGATCCTGTGCGCTGTCTGAAAGTATGATTGCTTGAAAATTGAGTCACACCTGTCATGTGACAGTTTGCTTTCATGTGTACTACTTGCCTCAGATGTGAGGGAAAATTTGACTTTCTGATTTCTGCGTAACTGTCACCACTCCTGTTTAGCTTCAGCTTGATGATACCCTTGTGATTTTTTATTTTTTATTTTGGTGTGACAGTCATACACTTGTCACTGCCTTTCTGTCATGAGTTTCGTATTCAAAAGAAGTTGTTACACAGGAACGTTTAAACTTTGTCATCAGACACTGAGTGTGTCAGTTTCGCCCTCCTCAGGATATGTAAAGGACACCATTCAAAATGAGTCCCTCCAAAAACAGAACTCATTTTCTACATAAACCTATGTAAATATTATTCTGTATCTTGTACTCTTTATGGAGTATTTTTATAAGTATAATTTTTTTACATATATATTTTGTTCTTGTACTTTTGCTTAAAATATCTTTAGGTTTGCCTATGTTGCAATCAGCAGGTACTCAGGTAGTCAGGTGCTTCTTGAGTCATGTGGGCAAGCTCCTCCAACAAGTTTTTGCTAATGAGAATGCAGTATGATCTTGTGTCAGTGTGACTCCAGGTAAATAGTGCATTGTGTGTAACTACATAAAAATGTGTTATACACATTTGTGTCACACAGTCTATGATATATAGACTGAAAATAGGGGCCTATTTTCAGTCTATATATCACTACAGAGGTAAAACCTATCTCCAGATGGAATGTGTGAGGATGCTTTGTGCTGAAAATGTTTCTACCAGGCTGAGCCCCCATAAGGCCACAGATGTGAACGATTAGATGGTAGTTGGTGTTCTTATGTCACTCCAGTGATCCGTATCTACCAGACTATTGCACCTATTGCAGGGGACAAGTCATGTGGTGGCACAGAGCGAGCCACAGCTTGCATTTAACAGAGCTAAGACTCTCAAACACATCTATTAATTAAATGCATTTAAACTTCAACACATCAGACAGTTTGTCAGGCGGCAGAGACCAGTGTGCGAAATGCGTAACTAAACACAACTTAGCTTTAAGAGAAGTGAGATATCGTTTTGGCAGTGTTGCTGTGAAATGTTCTCTCATGACAGGTCACATCAGCAGTCATCAGTTACAGAGCAGACTTCCCACATGGAAGACTATCCTGCTTCATCGGTGCAACGTGATAGTGATGTACAGTAGTACTGCTAGTAATTATGGCATATAGCTGGTGTAGCCATAGGCTGCCTGCTGGTTTTAAGACGGTTCTAAGAGAAACCACTGGCACAGAAACATTTAACCTGGATGGTGGTCAGATGGTCCAGTGGCTCTGGTAGGCTGATGTCAGACTCACTGCTTCCACTATTGCAGACTCCATGTCCCTTTGTTAAATCATTTTGTGTCACGGATGCAGGGATTATGAAATAAAACACTCATGGTTGGGTTTCCCAGTACATCACAGTGCGCACCTGATGTCTTGGATCTTTATATTACCCACGTATAATTCATGATCATTCTCTGGACATACAGTTGTTGTTAAGGTGTTGTGTGTCTTTGTGATCATATGGATTTAATTACACTATGTTTGACTATCATGACTTGTAACTGCATTGAAAGTATGTATCGGCTGCGTTTGGCAACTAATTGATCAATTAGATGTTTGAAATCTTGCTCTCTTAGAGTGTTGGTAAGTGTTGGTAGGTCCTACTGATTCACAGGTCTATACTCATTGACATACTAACTCATAAAGGTTGGCCTCTCAGAATGTTTTTCTTTACTTGGGTCATTTTTGTGATATGGTGATGATCCACCCACATCAGCACAAATTTAGTTATTCCAGTAGCGGGGGCGTCTGTCTCCTCAGACACACATTTTGTAGTTGCTTTTGTAATGAGTCTTGTTTGCACAAATGGAGTGAGTATGTCAAGAATCGAAATGGCTCATATGGCCTCTTTATATTAAAATAATCAGTCATTAAGTAATATTCAAATGATGCTGAAGCACATGGACACATGCAAATAAGGGGAGAGAGAACCAAAAGAGTGGGATCAGCAAAGGGCACAAAGAACTCCCTGCTGTCGCCCTCTCATCACAGTTTATGCGTTTGGCGGTCCAGGCGCGCTGCTGTTGCTGTGTCTGTGCTGTCCAGTGCGCACTGGGCTCCTGCGATCACCTGACAGTCTCATGTTGTTGTGTGAATTTAGTTCACTGCTATTCTTAGACCTGCTTTGGCTAGGAGAAGAGAAGAGAGAGGAGAAAGGGCGAGAGCTTTGGAAAGACTGGCAGACTCACAATGATACCCAGGTAGGAGTCGGTAATATTTAACCAGGTATGTGTACATCCAGTGGGTATGTTAGTGTTGGGGAGACAAGGCTTGCAGACAATTTTGTGTTGTTGTTTGTGTAAAATTTTGTCCAGACTACCAGGGGCTGTTGTCTGCTGGCCGTAGTTTAAAGCATCAAGCATTGTGATGATGACCAAGATGATTTATTTCATTAGAGGTCAATGTTATGTACTAAAGAATGCTTGTTTGTGTGCAACAAACAAGTGTATGGGAGATTGTGATTGTAGTTAGAGTCGTCGGTCAAATAGTTTTGTTTTTTTGTAAGAGCGAATAACCTGCAAGTCACTGAATAGCCTGAATACCTTTAAGACAGTGCTTATTGTCTTGAAATGTAACACGATGAACCGTTTCCAGGGATATCCTGTGAGACCAGCAAGTGGTGGAGGGAAATGAATACATTTTTGGTTCAGACAATGGAGGTTAAAGAAGTAGTATGGAGTCATGTGCTGCTTTTATGAATGACTCCTCTCTTCTGTCAGCGCTGTGACTGTCACAAGCTCACTGATGGCATACTTCCTCCTTGACTTTCACCTCGTCTTTCACTCAAAAATGTATGGATTTTGTTGTATTTTTCTCATCTCATCTTCATTCTCTTTGTTGTCATCCACTCTTCAGTTTTTGCTGTACTTTCTCTTAATTTCTTCATGTATCCTCATTTTTTTGTTCTTTGTTTCAGTTACATTTCTCTGTCAGAACACCATCTTGGTTTCTTTCCCTAACTTTTTAAAAGATTTTTCATTCTTTGCTGTTTCTTATTCTAAATAAGTGTTCTGTCAGCTGTTTTGGCTTTCTGTAATGTGCTTATTCCTCCTTCCCAGCATCTCTCCCTCTGTGTTTTCTCTCTGTTTGGTTTTAAACAAAGAGAGCTCTGAACCTGTTGTCGACTTATGCAGATCTTCTCTGGGTTGAGTCTGATAACAATGCATCAGTTTATTTTTGCAGCAGTGCATGCAGATTTGACCGGCTGATGATCAGGACAACGTAACGAGTACTGTTAAGATTATTTTCTCTGACCACAGTGTCAAACAAACCACACGATGATGTGCAAAGCTGAACACATTGAATGCAGGCAGACCACAAGTTACCATACTATGAGAACCACACCCACCAGAGGAGAAAATGATCGGCTACACAATACTTAACAAAAGACCCCACAAATGGAAGCAAGTTTTTGGTTTTTAAGTTATGCCAGAAGTATTTCAGGTGAAAGATTTGTATTAGCTTACACAAGCTGTCAATAGTGAATCTCACCTCACAGAAGCAAAACGTTTGTTGTTTTTGTTGTTTACCACTTGTCTCAAGTGTCATTGAGGTCAAAAGACACTGCACAGATAATTGTTGAAAATGTTTGATTTTGTTTAATAGTGTTAGACAGTTGGCTTTCTTTGTTTTTTAGATACTTGTGTCTACTCCATAATATTAGAAAAGTAAAACCCCGGGAAACAGACTGTTAGAAATTTGTTTGGGTGACTCTTTGAGAATGGTATCTGGTGAGAAAACCAGTAATACTTGAGGGATGCAGAGAGAACCTGCCTCACTGGACTCCAACCAGACCCTGGATCATCAGCATCAGTGTCCACCATTAGGTATGATTTTGTAGCATCCTGTCTCAGTCTCCTCTTCAGGCCAACCCTTAGCCTCATATTTCTTACAAGTGGTTTATGATAACCCTTTGCCTCTGCACCTCCTCAGGACGTGTTACACTGCTAATGAGATTAGCTCAACTGTTATCAGAAATGCATTTAATGCATTTTGGCTACTAATAAATGTAAAATTGAATATCTTCTTTTTGCCTGAAATTTATATGAAACTTTTGTAGTGAATAAATAAATGTAATTTTAATTTGTTGTTTTTATTTTAGCTTTATTTAACCAGGAGAAAGTCCCATTGAGTTGCTACAACTCGTCTCCCAGGAAGTCATTTCCAGGACTGACGACAGAGTTACACAATACACAAAGTACAAGACAAGGCCACAAAATACACCATAAATGACATACAGTACTACACACTCTGGAATACAGTAGATAAGACATAGGCATAGAGGTAAAAGCAGTTCATTTATATGTCAATGTTGATTTTAAAATGTTTTTAAATGTATGCAATTAATTCTAGATTTAAGGTGGCTTGAAGTTCATTCCAGACTTGTGGTGCATATGAATAAAACACTGTTTTACCAAGTTCTGTTCTTGTTGTTGGTGAGTTTAATAGTAATTTTTCTGATGACATAGTCCTTTTAGACTTTTAATAAACATTACAGTTTATTGGCAGCTTGGCAGCAGAGAACATCATAAAGAGATATAGTGCAGCAGTGTGCACACAGCAAACTGCATTGTTTACGAAAAACAAAACAAAAAATCCGATTGTGGTTGTGGACCTTCTGCAAGTTGACAGTGAGCTTCAGGGCTGAATACTGGGAAGGCTTCCATGTGCCCCTAAAACTTTTTCAAACGATTGAATGCCTGTCAAGGCCTCGTATGACAAACAACTTTGGTTTTACAACTTCACACGGCAGCAGGTTGCAGCACATGACTCCCTCCCCTCCACTCCCTTGCAGATTCATTCTGAACCATGTCAGCTGTCGTACTGTGACACCAGTGTTTGGTAAATAGTAGCTGAATGCCTGTGGATGTGCACACAGAAGCTGTGTGTCTCTCACCCTCACAGATGTACATATTTATGAGAGCTGTGCTCGGATAGATCTACCTCACGCGTAACCAAAAGATGGGACCCAACCCCCACATCAGAAGGGTAACAGCGCAAAACAGCAGGCAGTCATCAATTGAATAAAAATATATTTAGAATCTCAAGTAAAAAATATTTAAAATACACCAGGGGCAAAATACCGAGTCATACTTTCATGAAGAAAAAGAGCCGGTCGGGTGGATAAATGTGCAAGATACAAAGGATCAGGAGAGGGAGCAAACTACACATTCCTTTGCTGAAACAACACGTGTTCTATTGAACATCTCCATATTTCTTGCTGTTATCCATACCACATCCCCTACATGAAGAACAATCCCAGGATGTCACAGTTCTGCCATCCTTATAAGAAATAAAACAAGACACAAGCAGTTGTGTGTAGGCCTATGGGAGCTGACCCTTCAGTGAGGTCCTGCTTCATACGTGGCGCACCATGTGTCCTCCTGTAGCATTCAACAGCAAACAAAGATACATACCCAGAAAAACAATGTCTGCTTCACATGCTCGTGTTGTTGTGATGATGTAGCTATCGTCACACCCTACACAGCTGAAAACGATATCCCCGCTCCACCTCACTGAGACTCACCAACTATGTAAATGCTGTTTTTAAAGGTGAGCCTATGCTTGCTATTTGCTCACTAGTAAATGGACTTAACTGTTCCTTTCCCCACTCCCCATCATCCCATTTACTATAAACACTGGTGTTTAGGGAGCCTCCCTGCTCCCCAATAAAGGCTATAAATAGACCCATCTCTGTGCCCATCTGTCTGACCCACCTATCCATCAGATCAGACAAAAATCCTCCGCTGTCTGTTGCTCTGCTCCCCTGTCATATTTATAGCCCCCACTAAATCAACAATAGACAGTTACCCTAAACCAGGGGTGTCCAAACGTTTTGTAAGGAGGGCCAGAATTGATAATGTGGATGTGTCTGAAGGCCAACAGTCCCTGACAATATCAAAAACAATCAAAGATGCACATAAGTATGCTGTTATTGAATATTTTCATTTATATGCAACAAACAATGAAATTACCAAATGTAAGCATTTAAATGAACATATCAGGACATACAAATTTTCTGAACTTCCAGCAGTAATACAAAGAAACTCTTTAAAATAAAACTCAGTGTGATAACAGATATGTTGCTCTGATAAGAAATCAGCAGATCAAGAGTGAACCTGAGGTCTGGACCTCAGTACATATGGCAGGTCTGGTGGTAGGGCAGTGGTAGACATGCCTTGTCATGTAGGTGGGAGTTATGTAGTCTCAATCTCAAGCAATTCTTGTTCAAGTTCATAAGTCTGCTCACACAAATATGTGGAGCCAAACAAACTGAACACTTTCTTGAAAAATGTGTGCCTGTCTGGAAACTTGTTGTCATCCATCTGCCAGTAAAATGACACGAGAGAGCTGCAGGTGTTTCTGTGTAGTTCACTGTCAGAGTGACTGTCCATCAGCTCTAACAGGTGAGGAGGAATCTCATCACGGTCCACGGTGAAACGAGAGAATAACATTTCCTTTTTGTTCGCGGCAAAGTCCCTCAAGTGGGCATTGAACTCACCAACCAGGGAAGCGATGATCGCTGCTTACCGCTTTGTTTGCTCACTTGTATGGCCTACCATGACGTCCTACAGACCTCGGGAATGCGTGGTGCAGGATTCTGTTAGTGACTCTGGAATCATTGTAGCTTCGTGCCAAAGGCTGTGATGTGTACAACTAGTTGACTCACCACTGCATCTTTTCCTTGAAAGCGCATTCAGATGCTTTCTTGGTTGTTATGTCAACCAAAAAAATCCAATTCTACCATCCATTCGGTGTTTGACAGTTTTTACATCTGTTAGTCCTTTTCAGCCAAAAACTGTCCACTTTGCCCATTAAGAGAGAAAGTCACTGCAATGTGGTTCTCCTACTGACCCACCTCACATCGTTGTGATGGATCACATGTCCATATCCAACCTGTGTTTGAGTTCCTTCAGATTTTCAGCATGGTTACTCTCAGATAGGTTGTCGTATGTACTGACATGTACAAGTTTTAACAGTATAACAGACTATATATCAACTTTCAGTGAAAAAACTATTGTAATTTTCATCATTTCTTGAAGCAGTTTCCTACATTGTCAACTTTAGATTTTGCACTTGCTGTAGCCTTGTCAACAGAAAAAATGTAATTCAGAAAGCTAATTGTGGGCTGCGAACACTTGCAGAGCAGTCTGGAGTGACAACCACTCCCATACAAGAGTACCGGCATCTCACTGCATGGGCTGTGATTGGTCTATTATTCTGTCTTCTTCTTTGAGGGTTTATGACAGTTGACAGACTTCTGTTACACCACAATGCGTCCATGAGTTGAGAAAAGGAACTGCATGATCAATGTGTGTGCCATATGGAGAGCCAAATATAACCAGTTTTTAGACATAATGTATGGGCTGTAAAAAATCCAATCTTGGGCCGCGATTGGCTCGTGGGCCAGACTTTGGATATGCCTGGCCTAGACGGTACACAGAGCATGTTGTAAACATGCCACATCCTTCACTGAATTGCAGAAGATGACCTGAATGAAACCACAAGTTACCAAGCAAGTGCTATAGAGCAGAAGCTGCCAGTAAGAGGAGCTTCACTGCTGGACTATTACTTAACCATGCAGCATATAAGTAACATAAGTGGTGGTTTATACATTTGTTGTGTTTAAACTGTAGACAAGTTTATTTCCCTCCTCTCCAAACCATTCAGAGCATGCATTGCACATCACATTCATCTTCTGAAACATCTTGTACACCTGATTGACCTCTGATCGTATAATTTGTTTGAATGAATTTAATTGGAGTGCATTAACTATAATTTTCTTCACCATGCCTGTTTTGTTTTGTCAACCGTGTGATCCCTCTCTCATCTGTCCACTCTTCCCTCCATCTAGCTGGCCGATCCCCCAGCTGGAGCCCAGTCAGATCCGGCTGATAGTGTACCAGGACTGCGAGAGGCGCGGCAGAAATGTCCTCTTCGACTCCAGCGCCAAGAAGAGGGTCACCGAGGAAACCTCCATAACAGTGAGTTTAGCGCTTGTTTTGTGCATTGTTGTTGGTGTTGTGGACGATTATGAAGATGGAACAGTTGTTCAGGTTTTGTCGTAATATCATTCTACAGTTTCATGGCGTTCGAAGGACATGAGATGCACAGTAGCATTCCTATGGAATGGTGCAGGAAGCATGTCTGTCCTGGTGCATTTATTGAGTTCCTTCTTCTTCACTATTATTTTGACAGGGCAGTGGTCAATGAATTGATGGGATTTCTCTAAAAAGAGTTATGTTATCAAGTTAAGTTGATTTTTCTTTTTTCAACCTGTAAAACTAAAGGTCCCTTCTCCAAACATGTCAGTTTTCCAGGCCAAGACTGAAGAAAGATATCACACTTCATGTCAAACAGGTATCCTCTTTGTGTTCCTCAATGATTGCATGACACCCGGCGTTGCTTCATAGTGAACACACCCCATACCAGTCAGAGAAACACGATCACAACGACTGTTTTACTACAGCATAGCTGTCAGTACAGCACAACAATAGCATTGAAACATATTAATGATGTGGTTTATCTACCAGCCTCGCCCAGTGCTTATCCTGTCAGTTTTCTTTTAATAAACTGCGACCCGCTGTTTTCCTGGTCTTTGTTTTGAATGACGTGCCTGATGTTGTCATGCTGCTTCGTGTCTCTCGCCGACCCTGACCACTTTGTTCTGGTGCTCATAAATCATGGCCTCAGGGGATTGCTCAATTATAAGCAAGCAACATTCTTTCTTTGTCACATGACCAATCTCACGTGACGACCCACTCCCTGTCCGTCATTCTGTTGGTTTCTGCTGGCTGTTCTCAAACATGTTTAATTTTTGCTGTAACCTTATAACATTTCCTTGTCGTGTCTTCTGTCTCTACTCGCTTCTAAACATTTCTTTTATTATAATTGTTCTGTAACTTCATCTTTCCTTTCTTTCTCTACCTCATTCTGTCTTTACCTGTGTTGGTTTTTTTCTCTCTCAGCCCCTTTCGTGGCTCAGTTCCTTTTATTTCTTAACCGTCACTCCTTCTTCTTCAGCTGTATTTATTCATTGATGGGTTTTTATTCCGTTGTTTTTATCAGCTCAGACAAATCAGTTTAAGACAGATTGTCAGGAACAGCAAAGCACAGATGGAGAGAGACGTAGCAATAGAGAAACAAAAAATGGATGGTTGCATTGGCTAGGTGAGGAAAAAGTGCTGGTAAAGAATTAGCTAAATAGAGGAAGAAAGAAAAGGAGAAACTTCTGGTCCCGCAAAGAAATGGGCATGTGATACAGGAGAAAGAAAGCTGCAGGAAATCAAGAGCAATGAAGCTGGATTGGTGGAGGGAGCAGCAGAGGAGGAAGAGGAGGAGGAGGAGGGTGGGAATGATTGCAGTGCTGTTCGATCACGAGTTCTTGAGAGTCATATGACTGACAGTCACATGCTGCTGGCTTCTGTGTACACACCTCAAGTTGCACCTCGGCCTACACACACACACATACACACACATACACACATGAGTATGTGTGTGCGAGATTTGCACAATTACTCCTACGAGTGAGAAATTAAAGAACGTAAACAATAGCTTTGATGTTAGAGTTTAAACCAGAATGAAGCAACAATCCTGTTTTCACTCTGCTTCTTTTCCTCTGGTTTTCTTTCTGTTTTATACTGGAAACAACTCGGGTGATCCATTAACACAGCAGAGTTAAAGACACACACACGCACACACTCCCCACCCACCCTCCCAGATGCATTCCTCTTGAATAGTCTGCCAAGTTGAGGAGGCACATGACTCTGACTGATTGAGCTCACATTGCTTTTAGTTTGCTGTTGACACAAGTGGCTCTGGGCTATTTGTATATATTCTTTTTCTGACGAATTCAACTTTATTTGTGTTTCTTTGTTAATATTTTTTCTTTCTGTTGAGATGTTAAACTGTTGTCATCATGGTGGAGTTAAAATGCAAATGCCAAAGAACTATGGCTTATTAAATGTGAAAATTTGGGCTTTGGGCTTTTCTCTTGTGAGTGGACACAAATACTCCAGAACATTAAACACAAAGAAGTCTGGATGTTTGTGTATTTTCATGTAACTGTACAAAGTTCCATGTTTTCCTGAATGTCTGTTCTTCCAGTGCCATCAGAACAACCGTCTTCATTTATTGTTCTCTAAGGCCAACAATTTTTAAGATGTGTTGTTTTTCTCCTCTCCTTCCTCCTCCTCCACCTCCTCCTCCTCCTCAGGGTTCGAGGTGTTCTTCGGATGTGGTAATGCTGGGAGAAATGATGTTCGGTTCTGTGGCGATGAGCTACAAAGGTTCCACACTAAAAATCCACCAGATCAGGTAGATAGATTCAGAGATCAGGGATCACGAAAGACCTTTTCCTGAGTTGATGACGTTGATGTCCTTTGACCAGGAGTCTTGGTTTATGTTTAGTTAAGAATTCTGACTTTTACTACTTGTCATGGGGTTATTTTTCATATTTGAGTAGCAAGATGGGTAAGGTGTAGCAGAGGAACACAGGAGCAGGTTCTTAAGATGTGCATGGAATAAGTTGAAAGTGAAAGACACAGAACTGATGTTTGTCCCCTGTGCTATCAACATGTCAGATCGCCACCTCAGCTGATGCTGAGTAAGGTCTTCACCGCCAAGATGGGAGGCAGTGTGTATGGCAGCCTCAACACGTAAGCACACACACACACACACACACACACACACACACACACACACACACACACACACACACACACACACACACACATTTATGCATTTATTTTTTCACATGTACATATATTATATGAACATTATAAGTATATTCACAGTATAACAAGCTGGTGTTCTTGTTTCTACGCTTCTGTGTGTGCAGGTTACAGGACAGCCTGGAGTTCATTGGACAGGACAACAACACCCTGAGGCCTGATCAAAACACCGGGGCCAACAGTCTTCTAGGGAACATCGGTAACCACACACCACCCAACTGTTCAACCCTGTCATGTTTACATGAGTACACTGAAGAATCATAATCATAGGATGTGCAATGCATTTTCAATCAATTGATCAGTCAATCAACCTTTATTTGTAGAGTGGTTAATCACATAAGCAAACATTTCTAAGAGCTTTAGCAGACAGAAACCCAAAAGAACCCTACAGACAAGCATTAGCAACATGTTAAAATAGTTTATTATTTGGCACCAGTTCCTGTCAGTGCCTTTATGTTCCTTTGAAAATAACCCCCAGTAGAATCACGGGGGAGTTCTTGACTTTCATCGATCGCCCTGGTAGATCTGTTTGTTTCACTCTCACCATCAACTTTCCTATTTGCATACAAACCACGTTGGATAGACTCTACCAACAGCTCTCCCTGACTGATCCCCCTGCTTTAAACCTTGTGAAGAGTGAACTGGCATTGCAAGCACAAATTCTCTCCGTGACTTGGCTCAATCAGCTGCTGTCCTGTTTGTGGGAAGTATCTGCAGACCTGTTTTCCTGTGTAGTCTAGCTAAATGTGTGAAAAACTCCCAATATAAATTACAAAGAAGCTGTTGTTAAATTCTAATCTTTTGTGGTTATTCTTTTCATTATCACATAATATAAACCAGATGAACTTGTACAAATGAGAAATGTAAACTGTCTTTACTTGCTCAGCTGTGACTTCTGTGAATCAGACATCCCTTTCTCACCTGAATGACTGCTGACCTCCTAGAGGATGGCTGTTATTTCAGTCTAAAAATCTCTTACTAACTGTGGCTCATGTTTTTTTTTGTCTCTTTTCTCTCTTCCCCCCTTTCTCCTTTTACATGACGTGTTTGTGCCGCACAGGATTTTCTCAGCTCTGCAGCCCTCGACGGGCCTTCTCTGAACAGGGCCCTCTGCGCCTCATCAAGAGCGCCTCTTTCTTTTCAGGTTGGCGCTTAAAAACTGGCCATGACTAACGTGTGCCAGTTTGCATGCCTGTGTGGTGACGTTTGCACTAGTGGTAGTAATAGTGATGGCATGCAATTTCACAGCACTCATACAAAAAACTTGGGTCAGGTAGAAGCTGCAGACATAATTTCCTGAGATGGTTCTGGTGCTGGATCCCTTCAGTTCAATTACTGTGACCATCACAGAGCTTTTGGTGGTTTTCAGTGGCCTTGTGTTGTTTATTTGGCTCACGGCAGAGCCAAATAAAACATCCTCACCCATCAGTCTGTCAGATCCATCAAACAGATCATCAATAGATCTGCCAGCAGAATCTGACCCAGGCCTGTAGGTTTATCAAACAGAGGGTGTGCACAGGTTCTCACTGGTGTTAGTGGTTCTTCCTCTAGTCCTCTTCTTCCTCTTTTCGTGTTCTTATCTCACACCTTGTCTTGTAATCATCCTGCTCTGTAGCTTCTTTCCTTTTAGACAAATCGTGCATGCACACAATCAGTATTGTCCTCTTTTGCATCCATACAGTTGCAAGCTGTTCCAGATGGTTTGTGGTGGGCTGCATGCTAAACATTGTTCACATAGCAGAACAGTTAATAAAAGTAATATCCCCTGATGATCTTTTGTTAAATGATATTGGTGTTTTCCAGTAGGAACAATCAGCACCCATAAGTGTCTTTTATTAGACACAAAAATGTCTTGAAAACAAAATTGGAACTGACAGAGCAGTAATGAAATGAGGAACTGAAGAAAGCTAAACTCAGATTCCCGTCACTGGTTCTGTCCTGCTTATCAGAGCTCACACGTGTCAGTGTCGCTCTTCCGCTCTTTGGAGGTGAAACCTCTGAATGGCCTTAAACTGGGGTTAAGCTTGAGAAAAAATGTCAGACTACTGTCCTGTGTATAGCTCCTTTATGTTGGTTGTTCATATAACACACACACACACACACACACACACACACACACACACACACACACACACACACACACACACACACACACACACACACACACACAGACTTTTGCTGAAAAAGGAAGTTAGATGACAGCTTTAGCTGCTGCAGGTAGTGGCAACTAGTTCATCGATGACTCCTGTTAGGTGTTTTATGCTGTATACGCTTTGCTTGTGACACTTCCTGTTGTCTTGTGCCACAAAAGAATGCCGTACTAAAGTCCATGACAATCATCAATGACCCACGGAGTCGTGCTGGAGGTTTGAGCTGTAGATTGTGGTCAGATATTGTTAATAAGGAGCTCCTCAGGCCATTATTCTAGTTCCTTGTTGGTAACATTTTGCTTCCTCCTCATCTAACAGACTCTCTTCACTGGAGTGTGTTGTATATTTTTCTTTCTGTCATTTGACTCCCCCCATCTCATTCCCATTTCCCTGCTCTCCCTGCTGTCTTCAACCAGGCCACAGCCACCCCATGGACATGCCAGGCCGGGGGCTTTATGACGAGAGGGACAGCGGCATCGCCAGATCAGGTGAGTTAATGAGATCAGGAGCCAAAGCCTGGATTTAAATGGACTCCACATAGCTGCCAGCCTGACACCTGAGCTTTGAGCTACATTCACCGTTATCCTCTTTAAAACACGGGGTGATTGAGTTTAAATCCAGATTATTGACAGTTACACTTTTCAGAGGTTGTTATATTGATCATAGGAATTCATATGATGTTATGACGCCCCACCTTGGACAAAATGGATAAACAACCTCATTTCTATTCACTGTTCAAGGACAAGAGAGAGCAATTATATAAGCCCTGGTTACTTTAAGCCACCCCACCTCACTAATGCGGCATGCAGACGCACATGCATGTAGCTTTTTTCCATTCATTAAAATGACACACAGGTCTACCCTCTGGGGTCTGATGGGATATGTCAGGAGAGAAAGGTGAGCTGTAAAACACACCGTCTCTCTTCTCTCCTCCAGTCCTTCATGCCCCAACACTTTGAAGTATTTTGGCCTAAAACCTGTAAGGGAATAGGAAATCGAGGGTTAGATGACGGTGTGAAGGTGTTTACAGGGCCCCCAGTGCCCAGAAAACCTTGTGCAGTGGAATCTGACCCTTGCCCCTGACCCCCCTATGAACACCAACATGCCCCACTGGCATGACTGGTATGAGGGGAACTGTGTTTCTACTCAAACCCGGGTCACATGCAGAAGATTAAATATAGCAGCTCCCAAACCTGCTACTAGTAAATGTGCTTCTAATTCAAGCCTTGTCCTCTCTCTGTCACACACACACACACACACACACACACACACACACACACACACACACACACACACTGCTTGAGCTGTATTGCTCTTTATCTCGCTGTTTGTCTTGTGTACAGCTAGTCAGCACAGATCCCTCTTCATGCAGGCTCATTCATGTACCTTGTGATGCTTATCTGTCTCTTATGGGTTCACACACAATGATCACACAATCTCATTGGCTCATGTGATTATTGATCAAAACTGGTGCTGTAAATAACCTCGTGACCAGGGTTATATTCTGGGTGTATGTGGGTAGGTTGTCCTTATCAGTTTAGCCTGGTGTAAAACCAGGTCAGCCTAAACCTGCAGCATGTGACTGTCGACAGGCGGGTACACATTCAGGAGATTTCAGAGGTGGATTTCTTTCTGCCTCTTCTCAGTCTGTGCGATTGAAGGAATAACCCTCATTCTTATTTCTGCTGTCACCCACCATCCCCTTCCTTTGTCCTCCAACTCCCAGCTTCCCTGAGCAGCCTGTTGATCACTCCCTTACCGTCTCCCAGCTCCTCCCTGACCAGCAGCTGTGCGTCCAGCTACCAACGTCGATGGCTGCGCAGTCAGACCACCAGCCTTGAAAATGGCGTCTTCCCCCGATGGTGAGACGCTAGCGACCACACGTACACACTGCTGTGTAAAATTAATGCTCTTCAATAATGCACTTATTGAAGGGACGTGTACTGAAGAACACATGTAAACTCTTAACTCATTAGCTGCCAGCTCTTTGAACCAATGGATCCCCTTAGGTGGACTTTCTCTGACACTCCAGACATTTATCCATGTTTTCTTTCTTTTTCTGACCGATCCCAAGATGCATCACTCAGAGCGACACCGTGTTCGCTCGCGGGTGAGCTTTGACATACGCACAAATGTTCACATGTTGGATGCGTTTCTTTCGTTGCATCATTGGAACTTCAGTCTTCCTCTGATGCTCCATCCTCTGTTAAGTAACTGGATCAGTCTCCAAGGCGCTAAATTCCTTAATGAAGTCTTTTCTTCCTGCCCTGGACGTCTGTCAGGTTTCTGTAAAGTTTATCCTGGAAGAACTTCCTCAGACTCCAGACTCTGCTTCTATGCACTAATAAGTGCACTCCCAGAGACACTAGCGGCGCTGTGGCTGGACAGCATGCTGTGTCGGTCTCTGAGTGCTCTAATCATCGTGGCTCAGCTGCACCAGAACATCTTGTTTACCAACTAAAAAAAAAAAAGACTTTTCATTGCATAGATGTATCAGCGTGTCCATCACGTGCTCAGAAAACTGACCCTGAACATTTTCAAACTGCACAAATGCTTGCAGATATTTCACTTGTACCATATTTTGATCTGTCAGAGATCTTTTATAAGTTTATAGTTTTTGTAGTGATTTTTTTTTTTTTAAATCTGTTTCCTGCGCAATTGTTGAATCATGTAAATGTACCTTTTTTAAATGCAGAATTTTTATGTAAAATCTAATGAGTAGCTAACAATATTATCCTCCTGCACGACTGAAGTTTTAGAATTTATTTAATATGTATGTGAATAAATTGCTAGAATTCCTGCGGCCGTCACTGACTGCTTCCTGTCCTGACCAGGTCGGTGGAGGAGAGCTTCAACATGTCGGACGAAAGCGGCGGGCCGAGCCTGGGCGTGGCTCGGAAGAAGAAGATTGCCATCGGAGTCATCTTCATGTTGTCTCTCAACCCCGAGGAGAACAATCGCTTCCAGGATTTCTTTTTCTCCCACTTCCCTCTCTTTGAAAGCCACATGAACAAACTGAAGAGCGCCATCGAACAGGTGAGTATAAGACGGCTGTGATGATAGGGGCTTGTTTCCCATAATGTCTTTACTGATCACCTCCATGACTGATGCTGGAGATAAACCTGTCAGTGAAATCATTTGAGCAGGGACTTATGAATAGTCCCAAATGCATACCTCCACTCTATCTGTTGTTGTAATGAGAGGCGTTGCTGTAAAACGTCAGTGGTCATACCGATTATATCTGATGATCTGTTGACTGGTGTCTATTGTTGGTCTAGTCTACCTTTCATCCTCCCTCCATATTTTCCCTGTAACTTTGTCGGCTTGTGAGCCAAAAATTTCATTCATTCCTCACAAGGGCATTTTTCTTGTGTCACTCTCAAGGCCATGAAGATGAGTCGGCGGTCAGCTGATGCCAGCCAGAGGGCGTTGGCTTACAGTCGGATGGTGGATGGACTCAACGAGTTCAGGTCAGGCAACAACTCATCCTGTCGCTGTGACGGTAAACAAAAAGCTATAAAATCAGATTGTTTTCTTGATTTTATAGCTTTATTGTTCCATAGCTGTGATTATCCTAGAATATAACGTGTGTTCAGCGAGCTCTAACCTAGCAGGATGTTTTCTCTTGGGTACAACCACAATGTTCTGTCTTTTGATTGGATGTTTATGAGCAAATATAAATACACAGTTATTCAGTTTCTATGTACTGTGGTTAAACAACATTCTCTCCCTGGGTACATACCAGTGCCTGACATTTACCATCTGTTTCCCGGGGGCGGGTTCTCCGGGGTTAATCGTTATAAGATCCCGACCTCCACTCACACGTACATTCGATCTACTTCGCTTTTCTTTTTTGACCCCAGCATGAATGACTGTTTCTGTTTCTCAGTCTTCTTGTCGAGACATTTGTGGTAGTGATGGAATGATGTGGAGGGTTCACACTGTTCAGCATATCGTTTATCCCAGGCTGAGTTCCATTTAGGTGAAGTTGAATACACCAGTAATGCTGAGGTTCCTTAACGGAGGACACCAAGTCCTCATGGCTTCCTCTTCTGCTCCTCATGATGACACAATTTACTTACCCTAGAGGTATTTTCCACATGCCTTTCTATCACAGTGTGTGGTCATCAAGCAAAATTTAGGATGTTTTACCAAGAGTTTATCAAGCGCTGGACTGGAGGGCGTCCAAATTATAATCTCAGTAGTAACTAGTAAATATAATCTCATATTCGTCTCTGGGATGTAGTGGAGTTGAAGTGGACAGTATAAATAGTACAGTAGTGTACTTCAGTGTAAGTACGTTGTCAGAATTGAATTATGGGATGTGAAGGTGACTGAGGTGAAGGGTTTCTGTAATTCTGTCCAGCCACTGATGCCCTGTGCTTAAATGTCACACAAATAATGAATGAATCCTCGCTGGTCTTCTGTGTGAGGATAGTGTGATGTTTATTATGCCCTTCTGGAAAAACCTGAAAGATGACGCACGTCTTGTAAAATGAGGAAAAAAACTTCCTGTAGTCACTGCAGTGCACACTGGGAGTTCTGGCTCCGGGTCGTGTCTAAGGAAATGTATTTTAGTTTTTAGGAGTGACCAGTTGATCCTCATCTCTCCATCACAGCTTCTAATATTTATGGACGAGGACAGGAGATATGAAATCATAAATTCTTCCTGATTATGTTCCAGAATTGTGGTTGTGTGTCGGTAATTTATGATGATGGGCTGTATTTGTACTCATAAAACACACAAATTTATTTTGTGGACTGCGTGAGCACACATACCTGTCTCCACCACAACTTTCTCTTGTAACACACCGCACACACACTGCAGTGTAGGCAGCAGAGCCTCTCCTTGCTGCCGTCATATGCCTATTGGCAGCCAGCCACGGCAACCCAAGCCCGTCGAGTGGCAACCCTATCTGCCTGCGCCACCGGCCACGAGCACCAGAATAGTAAATAATATGTGAGGTGCCAGCAGGAGGAACGCGATTACCGAGGACAAACAAAAGTATCTGCAAAGCCTCACCTTCAGACCGCAGGCCAGCAGACGCGTGGTCACCTTTACCGTTAGAGGGTTACACCTCATGGAACATTACAGGAGGGAAGGGAAAGAAACGGCCACCTGGGTGGGTTGTTTGGGGGGGGTGGAGAGGGGTTCAGTAGGGACACAGAAATCACCACATGTTCACGCAAAGATAAGCTGCACACTTTGCAAAAGCATGTGTACATAGACATGACAGCAGCTTATATTGGGGTCACATTAAAGGAGCAGTCAGCACAAACAGTCCACCGGCGTGTGATTCTCATTTTACCTCATAAAAAACAGGCTCCTCTCATCCGCTGGAGAACACACCTCCTGAGTTGTTCATCCAGCTCTCCTGACGCCACATTTTTAGGTCTTGAATTGTAGACAGTGGTCTGAAAAACCTTTAGTGAAACTATTGGTTTTATCCCGGATTTGACTGAGGCTTATTTAAAAAAAAAAAAAAATCATGTATAAGGCACACTGGATTATAAGACACATCTGGTTATAAAGTGCACCTGAATGGCCTATTTCAAAAACAGTTTTTGCATATAAGGCGCACTAGATTATAAGACGCACTGTCGGTTTTTGAGAAAATTAAAGGCTTTCATGCGCGCCTTATAGTACGGAAAAGACTAAGTTATTTTACTGACACTTTTATTTTGAATGACCCTCCTTTAATTTGTTTGTAACTGGGATGTGTGTCCTACAGAGAAGCCAAGGGGCCTTCCGATAGCAGAAGGAACCTGGAGCGAGTTTTTACTTTCCGATTTGATTTGTGATATCGATTTGAGTTTGCAGGGACTCAGAATAAGTGTGTTAAAGCGTCTCTGAGCCGTCCTTTGTTGGGCTGTGTGTTCCTGCCGCAGCTGCGGTCTGTGTGTCAGCTCTGACTAAAAACTGCCTGATCCTCCGCATTCCTCCGGCTGCAGAGGTTCCCCTCTGTCCCGGGTCAGACCTTGGCCCCCAGCCGAGACATGCTAGCTAACATACGCCCCTGCGTTCCATGGAAACTCCAGTCCCTCTCAATGGACAAATGCCCCGACTGAGCCGCACACAGCCGCACTTTACAGAGCAAGAGACAGTTTTGTGTGTGTTTGTCGGGCCGTTAAAAACACACACACACACACACACACACACACACACACACACACACACACACACACACACACACACACACACACACACACACACACACACACACACACACACACACACACACAGCCAAGGGTCCTGCAGCTCAGACAGCAGCGCTCTGTGAACTGAAATCTCTTTTGTTTACCCCCAGAGACAATGACGCGTCTGTTCTCTCTGTTTTCTCTCTTTCCTCTCCTTTCGTTTGCTGTCACCATGTCCTCTCCCATCTTTCATCCCCCCTCCTCCTTCCCCATTCTTGGTCTCCAGGATGACCATCTGCGACCTCTACACCATGCCCCGCGTGGCTGAGCCCGTCTGGTTGACCATGATGTCTGGAGCGTCGGAGAAGAACCTGCTCTGCTGTCACTTCATGAAGGAGTTCTCCTTGCTGATGGAGCAGGCCTCCAAGAACCAGTTGAGTGTCCGCTTCGGGAAACGCGAACAGAGTCCCAGATAGGGATTCCCAAACACGTTTATCACATGCTGCACACAGGGTCTGTTCTGCCTCCCCCTTCCTCACACACTCTGAATGTGTCACCAGTTTTTGCCTTCGTGAAAGAGGAGATCCCTGCCAGCCTCTAATTGCTCCTTGTTTGGGTTACAAAGCCACGTCAAGCAAACCACTGCTAATTGTGTCTTCATGAATTGGTAGCAAGGCTTTTATTGAACATTCAGTGCAGCGGGTTTAATTTGGTTTCAGTACACTGAGCTACATTATGACATCAACCAGCATGTTTGAAAGGGATGTCGTTTCTAATAACCATCCCTGAGTGGTGCCGTACAAATCATCAGTCCTGTAAATAAACTGAAACTAATGATTTTCTGTTCAGTTCGGTTACCTATCAATGAGTGAATGAATCTAACCTGTTGCAAAGTTGTAATAGCTTTAATAATTGGACTTTTCACAGCTGAAATATGTTTATTTAAAATAACTAAAGTAATTAATGCAATATATTTGTCATTTAATCGCTCTTTATTCAAGAATTAGTTGTTTTAATTCTTGAATGACACGTCTGTTTCCTGTGTAGATACACCAAAAGAAATAATCAAATATTCTACAAACGAACAAGCAAATACAATGAACTCAGCTTAAAGGGACGGTAAAGTTAATTTTAAGTGACATATATGTTATTCATCATTATGAAAAATTGAGGAAAAAATAAATTTTATGTGCATCTCGTCATCCGTTCGGTCAAAAAAGCTTAAAATCTGCGCCGCAGCAGCTTCCGCATTCCGTGGGCGTCATACGTCACTGTAGCCCGGCAGAGCTTAGCAGCCAATCGCAATGGCTGCTAAGCTCTGTTGGGCCTTAAAATTAACTTTACTGTCCCTTTAAATACCCATTCTGTTTGCGTAATAAATAATTTTAATGAGTTACAGTAGTGATTGTGTTCAGTGTGTTTCTGGTACTGAATAACTCTCCTGAAGCAAATAGAATTTATAATAAACATAAAACACAGAAAAAAACAGTTAAACCTTTAACCTTTATCGTGACAAACAACACACTGCTGTAGTGTGTGTGTAGAACACACTGCTGTGGTGTGTGTGTGTGTGTGTAGAGCACACTGCTGTGGTGTGTGTTTGTAGAACACACTGCTGTGGTGTGTGTGTGTAGAACACACTGCTGTAGTGTGTGTGGAGAACACACAACAGCTGTGGTGTTGCTGTAGAAGCTGTTTTAAATGCTATAATCAGTTATAAAGGCTGCACCCTACGTCCCTACGTGACCTCTGAGTGTCTGTATAGAAACCGGATGTCGGTACATCCACCATGCAGCTACTGCAAGTGAAGAATGGTCTTACTTATCACATGGTGTTATCGTGTCAGCGTTCCCATGATGCTGTAGGACGGCTGCAGGGCACGTAGGCCTCAGAGCACATGACTGAACTCGACTCAGACCACCGTTGAGTCATGAGACAGGAACAGAAGAGGATGCTTGTGGTCAGAACTGAGAAGTGACTCATGCCAATAGTAGTGTGTGTGTGTGTGTGTGTGTGTGTGAGAAAGAGAGACATCAGACATTTTTCTGTGATATGAGACTCCGACCTAAACTAACTTTTGACCTTTGTGCAAACAGGAAATGAATGTTTGGTCGCTTCTCTTCTCTGACCAACCCGTTTCTGAATTCCAGATTCCTCCCTGCGTTACTGACGGCCATCCTGACCAATCATCTGGCTTGGGTGCCCACCGTCATGCCCAATGGGCAGCCTCCCATCAAGATCTTCCTGGAGAAACACTCCTCCAAGAGTGTTGACATGCTGGCGAAGATGCATCCTTACAATCCCCTCTGGGCACAGCTAGGTGAGGCCTCAGACACTAGTACTAGTACAGTAGTAGTACAGTAGTAGTAGTGTGTACTTGGGATGTAAATAAAAGGCCTCTGTGTCTTTTTATTTCAGCTGGAGCTTGAATCCATCCTGACATCATTCATTACGACACAAAGACGAGGCAGAACAAGAATACGTTCTGTGCATGCAGTCGTTTAGCTTTCATTGTGTTGGACGTTTATATTAGTTTTAATTTCCAGTAGAGCTTTTGGTTACTGCTTTTTGGTACCAGTGTCAGTAGTTGCGTGTAGTTTAAGATCATCTACAAAGACATACAAACATCACACACAAGTTTTTATTTTTACTATTCTCCTCAAGCCATATGGTAAACAAAGAGTATCTAGTGACACCTAGTGTTAATAGTGGAGAGCTGCACCCTAAGCAATCGATATCCATGTGGAATCTAATGAAGGAATTGAGTTTGAATCAAATAACTCGTACATACCTTCCTTCATTTTTTTGTTCTTTCTGAATCTTTTTCTGCTTTAAAAACCCAAGTTTCGTCTTTGTAGGCTAAGAAGGTGAATGACAACAGGACCTAACCTATTTAACGACACAGATTTGTCATGTACCTGTTGAGGGATGCTGACGTTCACCCATGTCTTCCTCGCTGTGTGCAGGAGACCTCTACGGGTCCATCGGGTCGCCGGTGCGACTGTCCAGGACGGTGGTGGTGGGACGCAGACAGGAGCTGGTCCAGAGACTCCTTTACGTCCTCACTTACTTCATCCGCTGCTCCGAGCTGTTGGAGACCCACATGCTGGACAGCGCTGAGGATGAAGCCATTGTGATGCCGGGCTCCCTCATCACCACCTCCCTGAGGAAAGGAGAGGTGGAGGAGTCGGACTACGTCCTGGTGACTGTCCACAAACCCAGCGGGGACTACTTGTCCCAAGAAGCTCAGGACCAACAGGCGGAGGCAGAGGACAGCAGCTACCGGTCAGACAACAGCCTCCAGAGCAGCACCTACACAGACACGGAGGCTGAGCATGGCGCCGGTGACACGCCCAGGGAGGACGACGACGATGACGGTGACGACGACGAAGAGGAGGAGGAGGAAGAGGAAGAGGAGGAAGAGGAGGAGGACAGCAGTGAGAGTCAGGTGTCCAGGAGCAGCGTGTTACAGACCGAACACATCCGGGGCGACGGTCCCGTCGTCAGGACGACAGACGTGTCAGAACCCCCCGAGCTGCACAGGGAGTTGAGCATCCCGCTGGCGGTGGGGCCCCGACTGGAGACGGTCCTGCGCGTCTCCTCAGCCTCCCCCAGGGAGCAGGTCTGTGTGCTGGATGCGGAGACCAGGACCGATGCAAAGCGTACGTTTCCAGCTTTGCCCACGAGTCCACCCCCACCTCCTGCGAGCGACTCCTGGACAGAAGCTGACCCGGATGAGGGCTTGGGGGGCCAGGTGCTCAGAGTGCCGACGCCTCAGCCGTTGGGGATCAGTCTGGAGAAGAAGCCCCCCGATAAGAGTGCAGCCGCTGCGGTGCCGGTACCGGTGATGCCGGGCAGCACCTCCGCGGGGCCCATGGCTCTGGATCTAACAGGAGACGAGGAGCCGGCCACAAAAGTCACTTTCCTCATCGGAGACTCCATGTCGCCGGAGTCTGACACGGAGAGCCGCAGACGGAAGGTGGAGGAGGAAATCAAAAAGCACAAGAGAAACCTGAAGGACAAACATCTGCTTCACCAGCAGCTGCTGCTGCATCAGCAACACCAGCAGGTGGAGCCGCTGCTCCGAGGGACGGATTCCAAAACCAGCAGCGCCGCCGCCGCGTCAGAGGACCAAATCAAGCAGAGCGGCCTGCAGCGGGTCTCCAGCAAGATGCCGCAGTGGAGCCAGAGCTGCATGGACGACTTCGATGAGTATTTCAGTCTGGAAAACCCCGTGGAGACGCGGACGATGGACGATGTGGTCAAACACCGGGAGGCCAGCAAAACAGACAGTTTACGCAAAGAAACGCTGGACCCCTCGGGGGGCCAACAGCCCTGTGGACTCAAGGGGGGAGACGACGGCTTTCGGGGTTCGGGTCTGTGTTTACATTCAGGAGATGGAGAGGTGGGATCCAGCAGGAAAGGGGACCCCCTGCTGGACGCCGAGAGGAGATGCAGGTGCGACTCCGCCGATTCGTCCGACAACCGCTGCAGGGGCTGGTCCGCCGAGCGGGAAAAGGGGCTCCTGTCGGTCCCCGTCCTCCATGATGGGAGCAGCGGGGGCAAAGAGGACCAAAAGCAGAAAGGAACGCCCCTCAACGACTGGGAGATCCCCCGAAACGAGAGCTCAGACAGCGCGTTGGGGGACAGCGAGACGGAGGAGACGGAGGACTGGCAAGAAGAGGTCTTGGTCCCCTTCCCTGGGTGAGTGGGGGGCCGATGCAGTCGCCGCTTCCTCATGTCGCTAACGTGTGGTCGTTTTGGTCACATCTCCTGTCTGTGATCCACAGGTCAAAGTTAGTGGAGAACTACTCAAAGCCAAACATCGCCAACTTTGGTCGGTCTCTGTTTGGGGGCTACTGCCCCACCTACGTGCCAGACTTTGTTCTTCACGGGATGCCGAGCGACGAGAAGCTGCGGCAGAGTCTCATGTCTGAGCTGACTCACGCCGTCCAGGTAACGCCAGTCAGACAACCATCTCCCCGTGTGTCCATCGTGTGTGTGTGTGTGTTTGGCGGGTTAACCACGGATCCTGTCGTCTGCAGCACCCCGTTCTGGACGAGCCCATCGCCGAGGCCGTCTGCATCGTAGCGGACACGGACAAGTGGACGGTGCAGGTGGCCAGCAGCCAGAGACGAGCCACCGATCTCAGTAAGCTGGGGAAGGAGGTCCTGGTGTCCAGCCTGGTGTCCAGCTTACTGCAGTCCACCCACCAGCTCTACAAACTCAACCTCTCCCCCAACTTCGTACGTCTCCCCTCGCTCTGCTTCAAGCGTCGCTTTCACTGATCGTCTGTCTGCTTGTAGGAGTCACTGCTGGCGTTTTTTGTGCTTCACCAACCGTCTTCCTCTCTCCTCCTCTCCCTCATAGTGTATCATGCACCTTGAGGACCGCCTGCAGGAGATCTACTTCAAAAGTAAGATGCTCGCTGCGTATCTGAAGGGCCAGACAAGAGTCCATGTGAAAGAGCTGGGGATGGTCCTGGGGTAAGCTGTCAGCTAATGTGATATCTCTTTAAGTTGACCTTTGGAGTCCAACAAAAATTAAAAAAAATAATTCCTCCAACCTTTTTAGCACAACAGACCGTTTTAACGTCAGACAATATTTTCATGGACCTTCCTTTAAGGTGTGGTGGATAAATACAACAAAATTAAATGATAGACCAGCATAACAACTATTTTTCTCTAAATAATACTAATAATAATAACATGAATCCAGTGTGTTTTAACTTTATTAACAGCGTCCTCCTAACATCGCCAGGGACCGGTACCGGTCCACGACCCGGGGGTCGGAGACCACCGATCAAAAGTGCTTTGAAATGATGAAAATAAGCTGGTTCAAGATGAATCAGAAGTGGGTCCAGTCTAATGTTGGACCAGAGGAAATGGTCAGTTGTATCTTGTAATGTCTTTGTTTTGATGTGGTTGCAGCATCGAGTCCAGTGACCTCCCCCTGCTGGCGGCGGTGGCCAGCACTCACTCCCCCTACGTGGCTCAGATCCTCTTATGAGACCGCAGCGGCACGGAGGTCCGAGCAGGTGAGCCGCCTGAGGAAACCACTCACACGTGTTTGGGGCGGCCTCTCCCGCCCCCCAACAAGCCGTCCACACTCAGCAGCTGACCTCCAGCCTGGTTCCCTGACCTGCGTGCCACGGGGGTTTCGTGGGAAGCCCCCCCCCCCCCCCCCCAACTGCCACCGCTGCTGAATTTGTTGTAATGTTGACGTTCCGCCACTAGGGGGAACTAGATGCCACAGTCCCACAGATGGAGCGGGCTCTGCAGGAGACTGAAGCATCTGGAAGACGACCTTCTGTTGTTTGAATGTTTCTTTTGAAGCAAGAATCTTTTTTGGACAGAAAAGCCAAAGACTTTTTTATGTTTTTTTTCCTGTTTAGAATGAAACTTTAAGACAACTTTGGTATAATATCGTTGGATTTTATTGTTTCTTTTTCTGTTTTCTGTACAATCTTAAACATGGTCCTACAAAGTGGTGGACTTCAGTTTTAGAGGAAGCAGACGGACATTTTTAAATGCAACTTTTGAGGTGATATAATTTCGAGCAGCATTCATCTCATACTTATTATGATATTTGTTTACAAGCCAAATTTTTAGTGGAATCACTATTCAGATTCGATTTAAAAGCCCATATTTGGCCTTAAGGGGGTTCATTTACTCTCTGAAAACATTTTCTTTAGTTCCAAAAACTGGTTTTGAAATGGGTAAAAGTGGCTTTGACTTTCTTATCATAGGTACAGCACTACCTCAGACCTTCATACGGGCAGTAGATGACACACACTTTTCTATTTGCCCTACAGAAATCCCTGAGGTGTACTTTTTAAAGAACTTTAATCAGAGGAATATCGGCGTCAACTGTGGAGACTTTATGCTGTGTTTCTTGACAAAGGGAAGGCTGTTAAATTCTTAAAATGATCATTATGTAAAATTCAAGGGAAAGTGAGAAGAAGTCCCTTACTACTGTGGAAAAGCTAAATCATGCATAATTTCTGTATATTTAACACCTAAATGCTGAAATATTCTAAATGTTCTAGGTTCTGTTTACGACTTTGAATTTTGCTGGGGTGGAGGAAGATCGTAGGCCTTATGATGGATTGAAATAAGCAAATGGTTAACACTATTTTCAAGCATTTCTTTGAAAGTTACAATAATGAAAACACAATGCAAAGCTAGAATTGTATCGCTTTTCCATTTTTTTTTTTTTTTTTGCTTGACTGTCAGTAACATCAGTAGGTACATTATATTTGGTCAGATGTTGTAACCAGGGTGCGATTTTTAATTTCCAATTATTTTTTTCTGTTGGGTGTTATTTCAATCTCAAGTTGCTTTCGTAGCTTCTGGTTTTATATTCTCTCCTAGGTTTAATGTGTAACCTGCAGCGGGGCCAATAGGACATTTTTTATCGTCATTATTGCTTTGTGTTGTCGTCTGACAGCAGTGGGTCAATCCATATTTTATTTGTCTGATTGATGATAAAGTAGATTCAACCCAAAATTCCCAAATGACAAACATCATCAAAAGTTTCTCCACACAGCAACTTCACAACAAATGTATTTTGAAGGAATGAGACTTTCAGGCTGAGGGACAAAATTTGATTTACTTTTGGAAAGTAGTTTCCAAATATATCTTTAAATCTTTAGGATCTGGCTTCAGGAACACGGTGTGTGGACATGTATGCTGAGATTAGCTTATATTGCTAAAAAAGCAGCAATAACTAGGAACCCTGAGAACAACAGTTTCTGTCTGTGGGCTCCGATCGCACCCTGTGTTTGACCCAAGTCTTAAAAGAGAGCAGGAATCATCACAAGCTCCTGGAACGCTTCTTCTGCGGATGAAATGGATTTTACATTATTACTGTATTGAAGATGTGCTGCTGTATCAGCCTACATTTTGTACAACCCAGCCATTATTTAAAAGGTATGAATTTATATCTTTTTTTTCTCTTTGTACATAAATGATTGAGGTACCCAAGGTGTTCATGTAAACTGTACATACGCGGTTTATTTCCATGTGTTTGTACAGAATGTCTTTTAAGAATTGTCTCCTCAAATTATTTTTTTCCCAATTTTATGGGAATGTTGTGCAATAAAGATGCCGATCTTAAGAATTTATGTGACTTGGAATAATTTGTGTAATGGAATCAACGGGAAAGGTAAAGGAAAATAAAGTCTTGCTCTTCTGTCCCTTCAAAATTCACATTCATATAATTCATAATATTCAGTGTGTAAAATGCCAGGTTAAAAATACACTTAATTAATTATACGTCTGTTTAAACCATGCAAGAATATTATTTATGTTCAGACTGCCGGTGGTGCGGCCGCTAATGTGCAACATCTGGATCACACATTTTTCCCACCTTTGAATTTGCCACCCTGAAACGACGGTGACTCCGCCCCACTGTCAGCCCAGCGCAGGTAACACAAAACGAGCACACAACACAGTTACGCAATTAAAGGAGCGTCCCTGCCGAAAGCAAACGCAGTGGAGAACGTCACTGAAATCCGTCTCTGCACGTGAAAAAGCAATAATAGAAACATGACAGAAATATTGGTATGATCCATAGGAGGGGAGTCGGGACGCAGCTTGACGTTTTAACTTGAACAGAGCAGGTTTAATTTGATTAAAAAAAACACATGCTTTAACGTTTGTTTTTCACAGTAGCAAAAAACGTGAAAGTTTTGAGTGACCGGCTGCTTTAAGGTGCACAGCAGTAATCGGATTATTCCACATTTTGAGCAGCAAAATGACTTCATAGGTGTCAACAGTAAGAGGGAGGCTCTGCTGCATTAAAGGACTCTTACATAAAAACGTACATTTGAACACCAACACTGGCAAGCGCAGCGCATCGCAATAAAACTACACTACTGTGTACTTACAATGACATTTCCAAAAAATAAAATACATTACCTGTCATATAAGTGGAAGCTTGTATTAAAAAAGTTGCAGTCTTAATAACTGGTCATATGAGACAAAAGCGTCTATCTCCTCAAAGAAGGCGCTCCTGACAGAATTTACAGTTCTTTATTTAGCTGCACGTGTGAGGCTAACGCATAGATGTGGTCGTCTTCAACCCGTATTTTAAGAAAATAAGACTAAAAATATTAATAAATCAGAATGTGATGTTATTTGTGATCCTGATTCCTTTTCACCTTGAATTAAATTAGAAAAACAACGTAGTCTATATATTTCAAGTCAGCTTTTATATTTGTATTCCTATTCACATTCAGCAATGTAGTGTTTTGGTTGGAAATCACGGGTACAATCGCTCATGTGGCACGAGTTCCCTTATTACCGATAGCACGTGAATGCAGCACTGCTACGGGCAGACAGATGTCGTCAACTCTCCACAGTTCGATCTGGAAGAGGAGGGATCTAAATCTGAACTCCTGGATCTGACGGACGCTACAAGCCGAGGAGGAGATTTACTTCACCGAAGATGTTAATAATTCAGGGCAACAAATCCCGAAGGTGTAACTTTCTGTCACACTTTAGCTGGAACTACGCTTTTATGGACGCGCAGTAGTTTAAAGTGAAGTTTAGTTTCTGTGGCGGAGCTCCTGTCGGCCCGGTTCGGAGTAAACTCCATCCATGCTCGGCTCGGGGAGGACGCGATCCACGGGGATGTGAGTTTGTTCACCAGGGAGTCGTGAAAGTAAAATTAAAGTCACCTGAAGCGTGTACGTGGATTGAGCCGAAGTTATGAAAATGACCGGAGCTATGGAAACTTCTTTCAAACTGGCGTTGAAGAAACCGCCCTCCCTCCGGACGGCAGAGGTAAACAAAACCATCGCGTCTTTAATTAGCATCGCCTTGCTAATGTTAGCAAAGATCTAACTGTTGCTACACATCTGAGGAAGTTTTCTTCTCCCACTTGTGAGTTTATTTAGACTGAAATGAACTCAGAGTGAGTCATTTGTGCACAAACAGTTTATTTAAACAAATTATCCTGTCACAGACCAGTTTGTACACACTGTACACAACTTTATTGACAGTAACAATCACCAATCAGGCTTGTTGCCCCCCCCCAATCCCCAACAGCTAACAGCCTGCAGGGACAAATAACAATAAATAATAAATCTGAATTTATTACTTATTAAAGTTACAAACATTTCAGTTGCACAGTTGCACACATTTCAGTTGTTTCTCTGTTGAGATATAAATCTTTTGAATTTGTCAGGTTATTAAACCCACAGAACTCCATCAATCAAGGATCAAACTATCAATGAATAAAGAAAAATAACATCAGACACAAGTTATGACATTAACTTTGTTCACAACGTTTTTGTCAGAGTTAAAATGGGCTGAATTTCTGCATTGTGGGAAATGTAGCACACTTTTGACCTATTTATTTTGAGACACTCTGACCTTTTATGCTCTCACGGGCCACACAAAACAATGTGGCGGGCCACGTTTGGCCCCCGGGCCTTGAGTTTGACATGTGCCCTAATGTCTTCAGGACAAGATGAAGAAAAAAACAAAACCAAATTGGTGTAAAAACCTCTGTCAGCTCACATATTGCCACATTTTTAATGTTCATTCATTTCCAAACTGCTTCTTCCGCTTTCGTGGGTCAAGGGGGTTGCTGGAGCCATATCCCAGCTAACGGGCGAGAGGCGGGAAGACGCTCCGGATATAATTATTAGCTACATCTATGGAGTGTGACTGCTCAGTGCCGTCTTGTGGAAGCACCTGACGTTGATGGACACATAATTTAAAACATTAATTTTCTTCTGCAGAGAAGAACAAAAGGACTTTTTTCTGTGCTGCTGCACAGCCTCATAAACTATAACCCTTCTTAAACGTCCTGTTCAAGGCGGGACTTTTTTCTATGTCGCCTTTGCGTGTAAACATTACAGAGAATTTATGGCAAGTCGTTGCTTCGCCTCTTAGCTGGAAGTGGAGGTTTCAACACGGCCACATGGATGTCTGTGTAAACAGAGTTAGCTGGTAAAGATGGTTACTTGGGGAGTAACACCATTCCATCCAAGATGACACTCTGGAGTGTTGTTGTGCTGCTGTTCCTGGTTCCATTATGTTAGAAGTGGGTCATAGATGCTGCTATAAAAAATTCTAGGTATTTTTATCTTCTTATGTCAAGATGGAAATGTCTGGGGCTCAAGCCAGGAACTGAGTTTTCAATGACTTGTGTGCATTCAGGGAAAACTTCATTTTATTACTCTGCATTCTTGAAACTATGTATTGAAAACTATAGCAGCACATCATCACGGCGTTCCAGCGGAGAGCTGATGCTGAAGCCCAGGAGATACTCTGTAAACGTCAGCTTGAATGAGGCCAGTTAAACGTAATCACCGCTGCTCTCTCATCCCTCCTCCTCCTCCATCGTGTCCTCCCTATGTGAAGCTGTGGAAACACAGCTGGCTTGTCATGCCTTCAGTACTCTCTACCTAAAAATAGCTCACACAGTCCAGCTTCCATGATGGACTGGAGGTAATTGCTCTGAAGCGCAGGAGCTTTTCAAACCTCATCGGTTCTGAGGTGTTTCGATATCCAGCGAGCCTTCAGCTCGGCGTGACGCTTTTGAAAAAGGCCTCTTTTTATGGCTCTGATCCTCTGTTTGTTTGTGGGAGTTTGGTCGATAGAAAGCCTCTTTCACACCTTCACAGAGGGCTTTTGTGTCCTGCTGAACAAGCCATAACAGCCATGTTTAGTCCGCTCGTAGCTGGAAAGTTGAACTGCAGTTCATGGAGCTGATGGGGGAACAAATGATTCTTCAGATCATCCTTCAATTTGCCAGAAGAGCCGTGTTTTCTTTGAGGATGCTCAACACTCTCTTTTCCTTAAAACTAACACCAGAGACTTTTATATTCTTATGAAGTCATAGATTTAAAGGTACAAGTAACATCAACTGAGCCAGTGTAGCATTAGCTAGCTTTAACTAGCCTTCCACCGTACACCCATATGGAATCATTAAACGTCTCCATACTGAGACGTGGTCAACAACAACGAACGAAACTCACATATGAACTTGTTAGCATGTGATTGAGCATGAGTGTGTTCCCTTGAGTTACATGTTGATATGTACACTAACAGCATTGTGGGTGAACCAGAGGCTGTTGACTTGAATGAGTCTGGATTTGTTCGCCGACTCAGGAGCACTTGTTCCAGAAACCTCTGCTGATCTGAGTGTTGTCTGCTGTGGTTGAACCTGTGGCAACATCAGGGCTGAAGGCAGCGCCAAGATTATGTGTCAAACTGACCTGTTTGAGAAATGTCAGGAGATTTACTAAAAGTCTACAGGTGTAGCATGGATATGATGTTTATTTTAGCACAGAGTCGGGTGATGTTGTGTAGAGTAGGGTGGTGTCGGGTAGAATTGGGTGGTTTAGTGTTCCCTCCAGGTTCTCTAGTCTTCCTCCTACCAACAGAAACATGGAGTAGAGCTGAACCGCCGACTTTACATTAAGTGTGAAGGGATATTTGTCTTTCTGTGTCTCCCTGTGAACTCCTTGACTTGTCCAGGTTGAACTCCTTGATTTGTCCAGGGTGAACTCCTTGATTTGTCCAGGGTGAACTCCTTGACTTGTCCAGGGTGAACCCCATGACTTGTCCAGGGTGAACCCCCTGACTTGTCCAGGGTGAACTCCTTGACTTATCCAGGGTGAACCCCATGACCCTGAACAGCATGAGTGGTTCCACAAAGCCCTCACCCTATACCACAGGAACCATTCACATTCGTGAGTTGACTGTGAGCTGTAGACATGAACAGAAGATGCTCTTTGACTGAAGAATATGGTCTCTGAGATATCACAAATAGTGTCCACCCTGGTAGGCAGCCTCCACATGTTGTGTTTATTGAGAAGTAAATCCAAAGGGGTCGTGGTGACTGAGGAAACACCAACAAGGTGAAAACCAAAAGGCTTTCAGCAGGAGGGACTTCAGGACTGTTTTTGTACTCTTCATGGTCCCACAAGTTGTTCCTGTGCAAACATGTCAAATTTCGTTATGTTTGAATCCCTGAAGAAGACACGTGGAAACACCCTGTGGTCATCAGTTTTTGTCTCAGTAGCAGGAAAGAACTGTCACCCATTTATCAGTCTGAACGTCACACCAGTGTCTCCCACCAGCGTTAATTCTTCTTCTGCGTGACATGTCACAGATAATGCAATGTCTTTAGGTCAACTTCAATAATGGTCACCACATGACAGCAGGAAATTACTGTAGATGTTTCACTAGACCTGCTCCTGGTAGGGCCCGTCATCCTTCACGCTAGGTGCGGTAGGTCTGTTTCTGTGAACGTCTTGGCTCTGAGGCTAACGTCTCAACTCCTACCGCAGGTTTTATGCCTCATCAAGCTTTCTCAGTTTCTCCGGTTTTCCGTCCAACTCTTCCTCCCTGCCGACACATCTCAGCGTCAGGCAGACAGACAGCAAATCATGCCGGGTGATTTATGGTAATCTCAGCTACACCGAGTACAGATCGGACATTGATGGGAATTCCAACCATCGCAAAACCACAGGCTCCCCAGGGAAGGTGAAAATGAGGGAGAAAGAGAAAACAGACTTTGGTAGGAACTTTCTTCTGTTTAAGCTAGCGGTGGAGTCGCTCTGAACAGAACAGAGGAAACACGCTGGCGAGTAAGGCCACATCTACCGAGTGTGATCAGCCTCAACTAATTCATAGTACAGTACTCGTGCTTCTTTTTCTTCTTTTTTTAAGGTTTGTGCCAATTGTCAGGTATGAACACAGTCCATGGAGAGAAGTCTTGATGTGTTGCTCTCTTCTCTTTGAGGCCGTTGGCTTCATTTCCAATCCCACATGATTCGTTTTAGGATAGTGTGATTACAGATATTAATTTAGAATTCATATGTGATTTAGAGCTGTCGACATTAATGCTTGTGATTCATCTGGAAAAATGTCATGTGGGAATTCTTATTTAAGGTAATTTAATCAATGAACCAAATTTCACCCCAATTACTTTCTGTAATGCCACTGAAGCACAAGTGTAAAGTTTCATTCCCTGAAGCGTGAGGAGTTTGAAGACAGGAGCAAAGAGTCTGCTGTCTGTGACTGTACACAGTGTACAGTGTTACTGAACACTAAATAAGTATAAAAACATATAATATCATATTATAAGCCTGCAGAAACCCCCGTGACCCACAATGAGGAAGAAGCAGCTGAAGACGAGACGGAGACATTTGTCTGTACTATATTAAAAAATAGAATTCAATGTTTGTGAACTTAAAATGGATTCATATTCACCAAATATTATTGAAAATGCATTCATAAATAAAGTACAGAACAGGAATGGTTATCTTCAGTTTAGCCTGGAGATGAGTTCATTTGACTTACATAATTTTTTGACTTATGTTGCGTCTGCTTTAACCAATTAATGACCGAAGCTGGAGTAAACCTATACTGAGCCTTGCAACCAGTGTACCTGTCTCCTATTCCTCTTTGTAAGTTTAAATGATTTCATGTAAACATTTCACAACGTGAACATTGTTTGTGAACGACTTCTGTGTTAGTGTTTTTGGCCCTGGATATGTCCTCTGTCGCGTCCTTGACTGACACACCCTGAAGCAGGGTCAGTCTATTCCAGAATGAAGACCGAGTGCTGAATGTGCAGTGATAATAAAACAGGTTCTTCGTCAAAGCATTTGATTGTTTCAGATACATTAAAGCAAGTCTGCACAAAACATGTCTTGCAGTCGACGCGGAGATCCCACGAAAACGATGAACGTTTCATAGTATTTTCTGAAATTCTGAAGGTCATAAATTGTGAAATTGGATTGGTGTATAATGGACTGTGATTGGTGAACAAAACCCTTCATAGTTTAGCAGAGATGTTTTCTGTATGAAGTCGTTCCAGGGTGTTGACTTTTGTCTTTTAATTTATTCCGTGTTATTTAGTGCATCCATGCTGTTCTTATTTGTGGTCATCTTGTGATGATGAGCTTAATGTTCAGAACTAAAATCGATTAAATATTAAGGGTTGCAAATGATCTCAAAACATGTGCTTCAGATCATGCTGCTTTAAGACACAGATGGGATCATTATTCATATCAGCATAGACTAAAATTGGATAAGTTAGGGTCATAATAATTTGATAATTTCTCTCTTTGGCTATGACTCTTTGTTTGGCCACATACGACCAGTAATAGTCCAAAAACAGTGAGGGCTACTGTCCCACAGATGGACAGGGACTGGACCAATAAACAACACAGTGTTGTGTTCCTTCCATTGTTATTCTGGACCAGAGTGAAACTGTGTGTTCACTATGGAGGGTCATATTTGTGGAAAAGTGAGCTGTGATCCTGGTCCAAACTCAAACCATTCTGGGTTCCTGTGCTGCGTCATTGTTCTAGTGGGTTCCATGTGTTCTCCTAAAATGTGAGCAAACATACATGTTCGCACACAGCCAGGGCTAAAACCAGTTTGACACCAGTGACGTCTTGACTGAAGCCTGAGGCCTCATTTTTGAAGCGTGGCATTGGTTCAGTCTGACTTGGACTTATTCCTCTTTGCCCCCATTGGGGCATAGGGTCTACAATCTGCCTCCATTGTTTATTGAAGGGTCTTGTTGAAGAGGAACACTTATATATATTGATCACTTTGTAAAATAAGTAAAATACGTGTTTGTTGCTCAGCATATTGCCTCAAGATTTGTTGAATTTGTTTTCAGTGTACTTCATATTTGAATATTCTGAGTCATCAAAATCTCAGACACCCACCCTTTAAAGGCAACCGGCCTACAGACTCCTTCTCAGTAAACAGACTGAATGTTAGTTGTTACCTGATACATTTCCAAACAGTAATTTGTTAGATCTTTTTACGTGTATATCTTTGCCGCCAATTAGATCAAGGTTGACTGCATTGGGATATAAAATGGATTTCACGTTTGTTGTGACATGTTTAAGAACTGGGTCACGCCAAGGCTTTGTTGCTTTGCCTTGAGGACAAATGTGCAGAGGTGGATCAACCGGAAGAGACGCGAACCCTCCCCACCTTGTGTTTAAAGAAAAGGACGCATGTGTTTTAGCTCATGTCTTAGCTAAAATGTTTAAAAGGCTGCTTGCAGAGCTGCTGAAGGTCTTTAGTCCTTATTTTGTGTTTGTTTCTCGCCCAGTCAGTAGGCGTGGTGACACTTCCTGTCATGGTAACTTAGTGACCAGCCACATGACTCATTTGATAATTGAGTTCTTTGACAGGCATATAATTGGAACAATGGAGAAAAACATGAAATGAATGGGTTTTGAGAGTGTTGTACTTCCAAGAAGAAGACGGATGAGAGGTATTAGTAGATAAACGATTCAGCTGGGAGATCTGTGAGACAGGACATACCAATGCTTAAGTTGAGAAAGCTGTCGAGTCAGAGCGATGCCACTCCAAATAATCAAAAGCTGGGCTGAGAGAATGAGATGAGAGCAGCTGAGACGGATGATCAATTAAATTTGATGTGAAACTTGAGAGTAGTCAAAAGTGTTACAAAAGGAGTGAGAGGTTGGGTTTACCTGGTTTATGAGGTGAAAGAGTGCATTTAGAGATTCAGAGAATCAAAAAGCAATTTCACGACTAATGGCACCATTTTCCAGAAGCAACGGACACCTTCATGGGGGAAATGCCAGCATGTATGAGTCAGCATCAAGGTGGAGCACAGAACAGGATATAGAATAGAGTCTTGTTCAGAAAGCAGCTCAGAGCGGGGCTGTTTGGATCGGTCGGATATTGATCAGGAAGATTTCAGGAAGACTCCCTGAACACTCAGGATATCCAGTGTTCATAGAACATCCTTGAATTTTCCATCTTATGTGACTCAGCTGTTAATGTGCGAGCACTTGTATAAACTGTTATTGTGTTAAACGTCTGGACTCCTGGTTTATTACTTCAGACCCCTAAACTAGTTTAGTCTTGTTGCCATCAGTAGCTGCGTGGTCACCCCTCCTGAGGAGCAGGTGGTGCCTCACATGGTGGAACGCCGCCATTGCATCAATGTCAGTGTGAATGTAATACACTTGTCAAGCACTTTGAGCGGTCAGCCAGACCAGAAAGGCGCCATATAAGTGGAGTCCATTTTCCATGATGAACCGTTTGCCTTCATTACTCAGTGCAACTGGGATGCAACTGGGATTGGTCAGAGGTTGGACGTGTTATGCTAGTAGCAGCTAATTTAGCCTCCAGCTGCAGAGTCATTTTTTCTCACGACTTTGGTGACATCACTTGAGGCATAATTAGAACACAAAAAAAACTTCCTGTCTTAATGTCCCGTTACGGTCGCCACGGCGTCTTGTCCTTCTTAGATGAACGGTTGTATTTGTTTGGCAAAGTTTTTTATGCTGGATGCTCTTCCTGGCACAACCCTCTGCATTTTCTCGGGACCCCCTAAAAAAACCAAAAACCAGTAGTTATAGTAATGAGCTCAACTCAAGGCTTTTACTTTGAAAGTCCACATCCAAGACAACAACCATGCATGGGTTAAAGAATCTCATGTTCACCAACAGGCATCATCAGCGTGTTTGCGACAGTGTTCGCTGCTTGTGTTGCCGCAAATAAAATTCTTCCAGTTAAGTTTCTGCAAACCTGGCATGACGTAAAATCAACACGACTCCACACACACAGACACACACACCTATAGTACACACACACACACACACACACACCTATCGTACACACAGACACACACAAGCTCCTAACAACATCAACACACCTGAATGTGCCAACAGACTGCAGGCTTGACAGAAAGCCTGACATGAAAAGGATACAGAGGAGTCGGTGTGTGAAACAGACCCAGAAGGGAAGCCGGTGTGTTTGTGTTGGTGTTTCAATGGGTGAATGACCCCCCCCCCCACCCGACCCACTACACTGAAAGCCCTCCTTGTAGAGCTGCTGGAGGCCTCTGGAGCCAAATGAAGGGCCCGAGAGCAGGAGGGCAGGCAGATGCTGACGAACTGGGGCGATTCCAGTTGGTTCTTAACTCTGCTCTGATCTAAAGCCACACATTAATTAATCAGCCTGAACCAGATTCAATATCTATTTTATTGAGAGACTTCCAGCAATATTTAGTTGTTTTTTAGTTGTTGCAGGAATGTTTCAGCTTGTCAGGTGTGCGAATTTGACACAAAGGGAAATAATACAATATTTACAGTGTTTTATAGATCATACAATACAGTAGGACCTCGAAATATGACCACAATCTGAGATGCGAGCCGTGCTTCAGGACACCTGCTAGTCGGCGGATGGATACAACATCAGTGAGACCGGATCTCGTTCTCGTTGGTGGAGTAAAGATGTAGCTTGTGTGTTCTTATGACTTTGGAATTTCTTTTCATACTTGAATAACTTATGTGTAATTAATTCTACACAGGTAAAGTTTCTTGTATATTGGTTGAATAAAAATATTATTTTGTCATAATTTAGGGGGTTTGGGGAACTTTCACAAGGCTGGAATGTATTGAAATGATTTTAGTTATTTTACAAACTCAGTCATGGAATGGATTAAACTCCTATCTTGAGGTGCTACTGTACTGTAATTCCATGAATCGAACAATGGAGACTTAATTCTTGTAAGAGCATTAACATTCTATTTGTGTCCACGGCCTTAATGATTCTTCAGCCTCCACTGTTTGCTTGACTTATTGATTTTTGAGTTTCCCAGTATTCCAGATTCTCTTTTCGTCCCTCGGCCGGCCTTCATCTCTCCTGGTTTTTGTTTGAACGTGAACGTGTTCGCGTTCCCTCTGGGCATCGCCATCCTCGCCGCTCAGCAGCCTGGCGTTCCCTGTGTGGGTGTATGTTTGTCTACGTATGCTTGTGCACACAGTGGAGGTGCCACTGTGTTCATGTGAGTCATGTGCTGGTACATTCCACACATGACAGCAGGCGTGAACGGGCAGATAGCGTCAGCTCTGACCTGCTCTGTTTGGAGGGAATGCAGTCCGAGGGTCAAACGGTGACGGGTATTTGAACATCACGAACATGTGCTGATCGCGTTTTCCTCACAAAACCACTAAGAAGTCCTCAGAGTTCCTCTTCTGATTGCTTTGTATCCCTTATTGTATTAAATACTTTTTAAGGTTTCCAGGATATCGGATAAAACTGCAGTTTCTTGTCTGAGTTGCAAGTATAAAGGTTTGTGTAATAAAGATTATGGGATGTTGATGGTTTTCTTCAAAGCCATATAGTTGCTCTGGGGTTATTACTTTGGTTTGACGGTTTCATTTCTGAAGAGAAAAAAGCCACAAACAACCAGCAGTAAATGTTGTTGAATTATTGTCAGCTGAATTGTTTGAGCACTAAGAGATTAATCCCTCCATCCTTGCCCTTTACCTTTTTGGATTCCTTCCCAACTGTTTGCCAAAGTGCCCTAAACGTAGTTTTATTGCCTTGCAAAACTAGTGTGGAATGTGTTCAGCTATTAGCAGAGTCGTCTAGCAGCGCACTTCTGTCCAGACTTAAAGGACTTGAGTTCCTTCAGTGGAACAAGTTTTACCATTAAGAAATAATCTACCAAATGTTCACTGGAATAAAGTTTAATAAGTAACATTGTGGATTTGTCTGGGCGCAATTTTCTTTTTTTTTCCTGTTATGAAGAAATTACGACCGATGTTGGCCAGAAAGTACTGAAAGTTTTTGTCTGAAATCAGAATACATTTTATTTTTTCAATAAACCATTTCAGATGTCAAATAGTGAAACAGAGATATTAGTGTACAACACATTTGTTCGAGTGTGATTTGCTCACTACAGCGTCTGATAATGATGCGTTGTAGCAGGAACGCCAACTGCTGGAGGTTTGTCCTTCTGCTTCCTACTCAGCATCTTTTCCTTTGTGAGAATGTTTTAGAGCTGCTGTCATCAAATGGGAAATGAAATTTTACTATTTTTTTGTTCAAGGAATCAAAGAGAAGGTTTGATCCCAGTTTGATGTTTTCTATGTGTTGAGTGGGATTAGACTTATGGAGCACTTCTGCACACAACATGCAAAGTCACAGAAATCCCCATGAATGTGGATCCCAGATGTCAGCAGATGTGCTGCTACTTCATGTGTGTTAGCCGTGCTGCTATGCAAGCTGTGTTTTTATAAGCCTGATGTCATGCATTTGCAGGAAAGAGCCACTGAATTTTAAAGAAGATGTAGTTTGACCTCCTCCCTAGTCGTGTTAAACAGGTTAAGGTTTCCAGGACTGTTTGATATCACCTCAATTTAATATCAACCTTAAAATTCCTTATAAATGACTTGGGAAGAGTTGCTCAAACAACTATTCTCTCTTTAAACCCACTTTGTTTCATTTACAATATTTTCTTCAATAAACAACAAACAGGAAGTCACGCATTTCTAAGAAACAATAATTTAATTTACACAACATTCAGAATTATAAGAAGACGGCAATAAAAAGTGTGTAAACGAAACTGACAATATAATTCAGTTAAATGAAGCGAAAGAGAAAGAAATGATTGAAACCTTCTTATGACTGCTGTTCTCTATTCATTAATGAGACTTGAGCCAAGCTCTCTATCCCAGCTGTTCCTACCATACAGCGTCTGTCAGATCAGCTCTACACCCCCCCAACACGCTGCAGACACGCCTGTTCAGTGTGTCACGAGTGGCTCTTAACCTTACAAGTCTGGATTCCTTAGTCTGTTGTCTCTGCAGTAAAACATGTCCCCTTGTGTGTGTGTGTGTGTGGGGGGGGCACATGTCAAACACGCTGGCCTGTAAATCCCTCAGAGACGAGGTTGTGATCAGCAGCGGCGACATACCTCACGGTAGCCAAGCAGCGCCGATACCCGAAGGAACACCAACTGGGAAAAAGACGCTCCCGTCTCTGTGTTTTCCCAGTGGTTGGTGGAAAAGTCTGTCTATAGGTGTGTGTCCTGTGTTCTGCTGAGATGACTCAGGACTTTAAAGCTTGATTGATGTAAATCTGATCATGTGTCTTGATTCTGTAAAGCAGCGATATATTAAAAACATGTTTGGACGCTGATGTCACTCAGACAGCTGCTGTTCATTTGTTTCAATAAAAGCCAGTTGGGTTCGTCTAATTAGAATATATATATATACACACACACACACTGTTCATCATTAACAGACATGTCTGGTACCTCCTGTCTATAAATCACCTTGTACTATAGAACCTCGTGTCTCCACGGATTCATACTGCAGGTGTTTTTCTGCGCTGGCGTCGTCAGGCTAGAATCTTCCACAGAATATTTCCGTGATGAAGACACAACTCTTGACTTCATCGTTTGATATGACACAGCGATCTTATTTGGTTGGAGTCTTCCTGTTTTAAATGTTGGAACTCTGCCTTTCTACATGCTTTTCATGTGTTCTTTGGAGGCAGCTTTATGGCTCTTGGCTGAGGCGTTGGGTTCACTCACCTGCTCCACATCCTTCAAGACTTTGTATATATTACATTTTCCGGCTTTGGCCCGTGGAGGTGTAGCCTCACCTAGGGATTCCTGCTCTCTTACTGTTATTCCCATCTGTGGTCAGAGCTGCTATGACCTGTGTCTGACCTTGACCCTCAGGAGTAACTTCTAAAGGAGGCAAACATGAAGCCTTTGTTGGGGCCAGAAGTCTTGTTTCTCCAACCGGGAAAAGGTTTTAATGAGGAGTGAAGCTCCGTTACGTTTACGAGGACAACACCAACACTATCCTAAAGCAATGATCGTATATTATCGATTAAAACACCTGTATTTTGTATTTTTTTACTTTATTATTTATTAGTATTATTATTGTTATTATCATTTCTTTTGTTATTTTTTATTATTATTATTTTATATTATTAGTATTTTTTGATTATTTGTTTTAATTATTTGTTTATTATTTTTATATTTTTGATATTTTTCTGTATTTTCACTTATTGAACTGGTTTGTTAGAAGATGGAAAAAGATTTGATTTTGTTTGTCATTTCAACATTTTCCTATCGGGAATTATTGATCAAAGTTTTCATTCATTCATCTGGTTTTTTTTTTTAAAAAAACAAGAATTTTTTTATATCAATAATGGAGTTTGGTTCATTTTAGTTTATTAGGATGAACTCTGACCTTGATGTTTTCCTCTCAGGTTCAGGAGAGGATGGGAGAAAATCTTTTTCTGACTTCTGGAGCTCAGAAGAAGTCTTTTATAGAGCAGGAATATTATGTCTCCCATCATGAGCCTCAATGTTTCACTTCACATGCTCGACACACTGAGTCTGACAGCTTATTTTAACTTTCAAAGACCGACATGGGCTGATCTATTGAATATGGAGCTAACGGGTAGAGTTAGTGAGTTGTCTTTCAGATAAATCCACCAGATTAGAACACAATACTTTGTCCACTGAAAACATGACAACTGCCACAAAGGATTGTAGTGACAACACTCCTTCTGAGAGATTGAAGCTAAGATTGTTTGCATTCTCCTTCTCACATATTTGAAGACAAGTGAAGACTAAGAATGAAGCGGGACAAGAAATGACACCTGCAACTTTCTTCTACCTTGTTTTTGACACACAATACTACCTCATGTGTTGATTTCATTGCTGTGTATAGATATACAGGTATATGCTATCAGGATACAGGAATGTAACATGTCTGAGGAAGTCTGTGCAGGAAGTTTACGTCTACAAAAGGCTCAAATTCCCTTCATGTAATTCTGAGGCCTTCCTCTTGAGGCTGGAGGATTGAGCAGCGTGTATTCCGCTCAGGCACGAGCGGTTCCATTTACAAAGGCTCTAGGGTTGAGCACGTTGTGTAAATTGCACAAGGGGATGATGAACTGCATGCGAATGTAATCACGTACCACGTGTACACGTAGTATGAGCAACACGGGAGTGTTTGAACACAGTCGTGACGATATTCTGAGTCACTCTTTTGCTCAATCCCTCTTTATTCAGTTACTGACTCACTTTTTTAGTTATTCATTTGCTTAACTGCCACATCACGCAGCGCGTTGTTTGTTTGTTCATGATCAATTATTAATTCATTCTCTGACATCTTGTTCTGCGGTCTTGTCCTTGATTGGTCGGACGCTGGTCAATGCTGCATCCTGTTTTCAGTTCTCTCTGCGTTTTGCGTTCTCAGTCAGTCGTTCTCAGGAGCTCTCGTCATGTTGTGCAGTCAACACCTTTGTTGACAAGTTTGAAAAGAATGCAGGGCATTCACCCTTGGAATGCTGGGAATGTGATGGCGGGATGCCACGAACTTCCCGCCTTCTTCAGCAGCACAACAGGATTTAACAATGACTGTAAAAATGGTGAAGATTGAAGTATCGCCTTGAGAAATATTTGTTCAACCTCACAAATTGATCACATTTCAGAGTCATTGTTCTCTCATTAAAGCTGCACTAATATGTCAGCCAATGGGATGTGTGTTCTGGATATATGTTCTACTTGACTTGTTTCAGGATTAAGTCGCAAAACTTCATCCTGAAACCATCTTCCTTGAGACTCGATCTGTGTTGGAGTCTCACCCTAATCCCTCCTTCATGCGTTTTATTCCCTGGACACCTGAACAGCACCGCCGGCGTGTTGCTGCTTCCAATCCTTGTTTCCAACCCTGTGAGCACGCTGTATAAATATACAGCGTGCTCCAGTTTCATATCATTTAGCCCATTTATCACGACAAAAACAGGAAACTTGAAGAAGAACTTCAATCATCCTGCCATGAAAACAAGCATCGCAGCAACAGGTGACCTCTGAGCGCCGTCGTCAGGCACACGTTCATGGATGCAAAGTGAAAAACTCATCGTTTTTGTCACTCGTGAGTGATTTTAAAACCCAGCGTGTTTCCCAGCTGTTTGATCTCCCCTAATGCCATGGCAACTGCAGAGGAGGTCACAGTCTGGAAGGGGAACCCGGGTTCGGGTCGCTACCCTCGTTGGGTCTGTTGATGACTGTCGGATCAACTTTGGTCGTCTGGTTAACGGTTTGGGACAAGTCTGGTTCATTCTCATGATTGACTTAGCTGTGAGCAGAAAGAGAAGCTAACTAGACCTGATGGAGACAGACTGATCTCTTTATAAGGAAACAACTTCCTGTGGGACGCTAAAAATAAGCTTTTAATTATAGTGATGTCAGTGATTACTTACTGTATCTGTTGACTCTGCATCTATCTGATTATTGAGGTATATTAATGTGTCATTAGGTCTCAGCTCATTTAATGTTTCTTTAAATGTTTGTCCTGACGCTGTTAACCGCGGGGGTAAGTTTTCCACAGCTGGTTGTTCTGTATCAGGCGGACTGGGCTCCCTCAGTTTTTGTCATTCGGCTGCTGCTCAAAGCAGAAACTATATTTGTCCAAAGCCTGAGAACATATCAAGTATCAGGAGCTGAATGAGTGAGGAGTGTGTTTTTCTTCTTTTTAATCTGCTGTTTTCCTGCTCAGTCAGGCCGTCTCACGCCCAGTCCGTCCGCTGTTCCCTAGAAGTTACATTAGGTTGTGTCTACAGATAAGGAGCCATTCAGCAGCAGGCTTTTGTGTAAGGACGGAGGTTTGTTGTGTAACTTGGCTGATCATTTTTCTTCCCAGTTTTGTGAATCAGCGTGACAAACTACCATATTTTCCATGCAAATAAATCCAAACCGCCCTGTGTGTGTGTGTGTGTGTCAGTGTCGGTACATGCTAATGCACACACTTGTATTGTCTGGGGGGCGGGTAACCCCTGACAACTCAATCTAAAGACTTTTTTTTTTATCCCAAAAAAATTTTAACTTATTGAAAAACAATATTTCATACACATTTTACATTTTTAAATGTAATGCTTTAAATCCAGGATTCATTACTCTTTACCCCCCCAACCAGCACCTGAGAGTGCTGTTCTTCAGCATTGATGATTCCTGTGGAATCATAGATAATGATTCCACAGGATCATTTTGTCTGGGTCCTGGCCGGAGTTTCTTCCTCAATGAGGGAGTTTTTCCCCGCCGCTGTCACTTATGCTCGCTCTCGAGAGTTCATTTGGGTTTTTCTGTCTGTTAAAGCACTTTGAAATATCTGTTGCCATGATTAAGCGCTTTATAAATAAAACTTGATTGATTGATTGAACTTGATTGATTGCTAAGTTTCACTGATGTTTATCCAGCGTTTCAAATTCACCGTGTTTCTACATCTGTATGAAACTAAAACCAGCTAAAGCAGGGGTTTACTCTTCGTGAAAGCTAACAACCCCAAGTCTTGACTGTGTCTTCCACCAGCTTCTCAGCTGTGTATTGGCGGGTTGGGGGGGATTATTACGAGCAGAGCGGCGCTGCCTGTCTGAACAGATTGGTAAAGAGATCAGCTCTGGATCTTGGCTACCTGACAGCTCGCCTGTGGCTAGAAGGCCGCGTCGACGACGACGGCTACGACCGAGCCAAGTTTGTGCATGCATCATCCAGAGCTGCGGTATTTACATGTTTTTTCTTGTTTGTTTCTGCACATATCTGTTTGCGTCTGGGCCTAATCACCACCCCCACCCCCCAACATACTCTGCCAGTCAGCTGAAATCTGTCTGGCAGGAAGCTGCCAGACAGATTCAGCTCCATTCACTAACATCTGCCGCTCTGGCCAGACGAACCTCCCTGGGAGATGCGTTCTCTGCTGCTGTGAGAGAGAGTGATGGGTAATGAGGGCAAAGATCCAAAGGCACAAGCATGAAAGACGAATGAGTTTAAACATCCCAGTCAATGAAAAGCTGGTGTCAACTTGTCAAAACTTCAGGCTGGAACAAACAAGATTAAGTATGGAATAATGTGACATCTGAGTCAATGAGAGCATGCTACAAAGGTGCAGAACACAGTCTTGTCAAGCAGGGGAGTGATAGATGGGTGCAAACTGAGCTGCTAATGAGAGGGAGCAGGAGGGAGTGCAAAACACTTGTGAAAATATTTTTAGCACATCTGAGTACTTGTTTGAAATTTGTGTAACCCGACTTTTAGATCAGTGCAGTGTAATTACAGCTGGCACATGGGAATGTTGACACAGCTTTTAACGTGGAGCTTTTCTAATGTCGATTGGAATGAAGGGAAGCCATGAAAACAACAGTTTCACTTTCCTGTGTGTCAAAAACCCGCGGCGAGACGCATCTGGACTTCATTCAAGGGGGAACGTGTAGACAAAACAACAATGGTACAGTAATACTTCTAGATACTGTGGATCTTTACATTTATAGTACAGTAGTACCTCTAGATACTGTGAATCTCTTATAGTACAGTAGTACCTCTAGATAAAGTGGATCTCTGTTTATAGTACAGTAGTACTTCTAGATACTGTGGATCTTTATGTTTATAGTACAGTAGTACCTCTAGATATTGTGGATCTTTATGTTTAAGCACAGTAGTACCTCTAGATACTCTGGATTTTTAAGTTTATAGGACAGTAGTACCTCTAGAAACTGTGGATCTCTGTTTATAGTACAGTAGTACCTCTAGATACTGTGGATCTTTACGTTTATAGTACAGTAGTACCTCTAGATACTGTGGATCTTTGTTTATAGTACAGTAGTACCTCTAGATAATGTGGATCTTTGTTTATAGTACAGTAGTACCTCTGGATGCTGTGGATCTTTGTTTATAGTACAGTAGTACCTCTAGATAATGTGGAGCTTTGTTTATAGTACAGTAGTACCTCTAGATACTGTGGATCTTTGTTTATAGTACAGTAGTACCTAGATCTACCTCTAGATCAGTGGTTATTAACCTGGGTTTGATCGAACCCTAGGGGTTCGGTGAGTCGGTCTCAGGGGTTCGGCGGAGACGGACGTCAAGACAAAACACCCGACACATCTGTCGGGTGTTTTTGCCAAACATACACGAATCACTGTGTACGTTTGACACATCGTGTCAATTTGTGATGACACGCCCCACACAGGTGATCATGTGAGGCTACATCGATTAGCCTACCTGTGCTACAGGGAATTTTGCGCACTGAGTAGTCGATTTATGCCTGTCACGATGGTACGTCATCTGATTGCTTTCTTAATATTGTAATTCATAGTAACTATGTTGAGCAAAAAAAAAGAAAGTGGTCGGAGGAATATGTGCAACGTGAATTTACATATACTGTATAACTGAACGTGATGGGAGTCAGCGTTTTGCATGATTTGAATGTCAAGTTGATTAACTCTAGTCTGGCACTGGCAAAAATAAAGAAACACTTCCTTAAGCTGATGGAAAACAACAGAAACAGACTTTGCTGTGAAAATGACATCATAGTAGCACTTGTCAAGGTGAAGCCACTCATATCTGAACTGGTCTCTATAACAACAGCAGAAGTCACACTGATTTACAGGCAGGTCATTTCATATGAGTTCATGCACTGTCTTGGTTTTGTTCTTTGAAAAAGGTGACATTAATGCACAATTCATTAAATACATAGGTAAAACATATACTGATGTCTTAAATTTGAAAAAAAAAATTTTTTTTTACTAAAGAAGGGTTCGGTGAGTGAGCATATGAAACTGGCAGGGTTCAGTACCTCCAACAAGGTTAAGAACCACTGCTCTAGATACTGTGGATCTCTGTTTATAGTACGGTAGTACCTGTAGATACTGTGGATCTTTATGTTTATAGTACAGTAGTACCTCTAGATACTGTGGATCTTTGTTTATAGTACAGTAGTACCTCTAGATACTGTGGATCTTTGTTTATAGTACAGTAGTACCTCTAGGTACTGTGGATTTCAGTTTATAGTGCAGTAGTACCTCTAGATACTGTGGATCTCTGTTTATAGTACAGTAGTACCTCTAGATACTGTGGATCTTTGTTTATAGTACAGTAGTACCTCTAGATACTGTGGATTTCTGTTTATAGTACAGTAGTACCTCTAGATACTGTGGATCTCTGTTTATAGTACAGTAGTACCTGTAGATACTGTGGATCTTTGTTTATAGTACAGTAGTACCTCTAGATACTGTGGATCTCTGTTTATAGTACAGTAGTACCTCTAGATACTGTGGATCTTTGTTTATAGTACAGTAGTACCTCTAGGTACTGTGGATTTCTGTTTATAGTACAGTAGTACCTCTAGATACTGTGGATCTCTGTTTATAGTACAGTAGTACCTGTAGATACTGTGGATCTTTGTTTATAGTACAGTAGTACCTCTAGGTACTGTGGATTTCTGTTTATAGTACAGTAGTACCTCTAGATACTGTGGATCTCTGTTTATAGTACAGTAGTACCTCTAGATACTGTGGACCTTTGTTTATAGTACAGTAGAACCTCCAGATACTGTGGATCTCTGTTTATAGTACAGTAGTACCTCTAGATACAGGTTCAATCCATTAGTGTCTGAGCTCTGAAACTGAAATAATTTTAATCCATTCAAAACTTGTAAAAAAAAATCTAAATCATGAGGAAAAACGTATTTTTATCAACCAACAGACATGCAGACTTTACCTGTGTAAAATTTCTCCATCCGCCAACTAGTGGTGTTGTCCTGAATCACGGCTGAGAACTCGGATTTTCTTCTTATGTTGAACAAAAATATGGATGGAGCGACTATTCTTATCTCAAATCTCTTGTACTGTGTATGAAATATAAATAAGCCAGTAGAATCTTGTGTGTCGTGGGATGTTATGTGTGAAGGTTCCTAAGCTGACTTCATTAATTTAAAAAAAAAAAGAAAAAGGAAAACTGCAGCTAAAATGAAGGGTCATATTTTCCATTTCTGTGTGTGGTAGAGTTTTTGTGCGTATGTGTGTGGTTGTTTGGTTTGGCTGATGGATGGGGGGGCTGGGGTGTGTGTGCTGCTTTCTGGGGCCAGACGAGCTTCTCACCCTGGTTTCTAGCAGGAGTAAAGAAGCTGCAGACTTTCCCAACACAAAGTCTGAAATTATAGGACAGCTCCTCCAAAGTGAAAGCGTGATGTTTTTATATACAGCGTGGTGGAGGGTTTGCCACCCAACTGGCGTTGTTCCTAGGGAGGGAGGGGGGGGGGGGCAGTGACTCATCAAGTGTGACCCCCCCCCTCCATTTCCATCCGTTTGAGCCATTCATTTTCTGCTAAGCTGTGTTTGAGGCTTTTCTTCAGCTCCACATGTTTTACTGGTGATTCACAAACTTCTACACTGTAAATGTGGTCGTGTCGGTCCGGTTCTATTTTGTGCCGTTGACTAACTCCTCTTCTTGCTTCCCTCTCTTTCCATAACCTTCTCCACACCGGCACCACCGCTGTCGTCATTCGGCTTTTTATGAACTCTTGAGGATCCAGGACTGGCACCGGATTTGTTTCCATCATGTTTTTTTTCTTTCTTACCACACAAAACGGTGTCTCTCCGTGCTTTGAACAATTTGCCAAAGGATCAAATTCATGTGTGTTTAATTCTGCAGGATCCCACTAAAGTGAGCGGTTTTTAAGCCCCTCACTTTGACCCGGTTTGCTCCTGAAAACGGTTTCTTTGTCAAGGCTGAGCCGTGAGCATCGAGGAGGGATTTAGGATGTAAGCGCTGAGATTGTGCTTGAAAACTCACACTGATGCTGACAGCGATACGGCCGTGGATCCGGGGATGGGATGGATAATGATTCCACAGGATCATGGCTGACCTCAGAGTCCCCTTTAGGCTTTGACCTCCACGGCTTTAAGGATATTCATGTAATACCGAGCTTGATGCGAAGCTTTCACTTCAGCGTTTAAATGCATGTTCAGGAAACTGCACCCAGTGATGATGATGATGCATTTGAGGTTTAATAAAGAATAAACTTCCCGCCATCGTCTTCACATAATGTATAGACATAAATCTACTAATTTAATTTAGGATAGAAATTAAGAGCAGCAGGATGTTTCTATACTGGCCTTTAACTCATTAAAAGGTACCTAGTGCACAAATAACAACTCAAATTCCCTCCAGCTCAGGAATGAAATCCACGCCCCCAGAGCCAGCATTTAGTTTAGTCCGACAACAAACATTTCTCTGTTTATTTTGTTTTTCATTTATTTAAATAGTTGTGTAGGAGTGTCTCAACATACCATGGATTCTGTGTCAATAGGCCTTCACTTGATGGGAAAAGGGAGACAGTTTGTGGGTGGAACAACAGCCACTGTATTACAACAGCTTTCCTTTCTGTGACTGATCCTGGGTCTGCCACAGCGTGTTTGTGTGTGAGGAACAAGAAAACATGTCAGGGAACACGTCAGGTCTGACCGATGGTCTGCAGCAGCCCTTTACTGATGCAGAAAATAGTCACACTCTTTTTTTTTTCTGTATGCGCTTACCATATATCGTTACCCTTCAGCAGGTAGGGCCAGCACAGTGACCGTGTGACCAGCAGGTGGCGGTACAGACCTGTAGTCACAGTATAGAGAATCCAGATTCTAAATGTGTCTGCAGCCACTTTCAGAATTTACCCTTTTAAAGAAGCTTTTTCTGAATGGAGGTGTAATTAGATCCTGTTTGGTGCGCCGTCGGTGCCACCTAACAAAGACACGTATCAGTAATCACAATCTGACTCACAAATGTCATGTTTATTCACTATGAGTCAAAGTCAAAGTCAGCTTTATTGTCAAGTGTACCATATATGCACGACATACAGCACAGATGAAATTGCAGTCCTCTCTGACCCATAGTTAATAGGCAGTACAACACAGGCAGTACAACACAGGCAGTACAACACAGACAGTACAACACAGACAGTACAACACAGGCAGTACAACACAGGCAGTACAACACAGACAGTACTACACAGGCAGTACAACACAGGCAGTACAACAGGCAGCACAACACAGGCAGTACAACAGGCAGTACAACACAAAGCCTATAAGGCTTTTTGATTTTCAGTCGTTTGAAACTAAATTTGAGAAACACACAACTGCGGTGTGAGGACGGAGTGGGATTGAAACCTCCAAAAAGGAAAATGGTCATTAAAAATTGATATTCAACGTACATCACATTCTCCAAAACATTTTTTTCCCTTAGGGTTTCAGTTTTGATCATGATGCACAGATTTGCATGAAATGCCTCTGGCTCAGCTGGCAAGGACTTTAATGGCTGTTCCTCTTGAGGATGTGATGTGAGGAGGTCCTGATCACATGAGGTCATCAGGCCGCAGCACGACCCTCTGGGGAGGACGAGCCAGACGTCGGATGTCACTGAGGAGGGTTTCTACGCTGCTCAGTGGGCCTTGAGCCGCTAACATGAAGGATGTGGGTTGGATTGCTTCACATTCAAACCCCCCACAAAGGATTTGAACTTCATCAAACAGGAACAGGAGAAATGACGTATAGACTCATTATTCTGTCTGTGTTTAGATCAATCCAGGTTTCAAACGTCGCCATGGGACTCAAGTGGAGTTACTGTCTGGAAACGAGCTTGAATCCTGTCTCGATTTCCCAGCATACACCAGATTGTATGTTTTATTTTATTACGCTGGGGTCATTTCCCTTCTGTCGCCCACCGTATCCCACCACCACACCCTCAGCTTGAGTCCCAGCAGTGCATATTTGAAGCGTTGAGGGTCCAGCGAGGCAGAGATCGGCGTGGGCAGTGATCACATTACCGTCCTCTCTCTGATTGAAACGCCAGAGCGGAGATGCTCTCCTGACATCCTGCTATCTGTCCGTCTGGGCCCATTGATGACCTGCTTTTCACCAATCAATACGTGAATCTGGGGCGGCTGGCTTCATGGGTGTGTGTAGCCGTGTAGGCTAGCTAGTAACAATGTAGGGTAATAGATCGGCTTCCAAACTGGTGATGGTTTCTCATGCGTGTCTTCAGCTGAGCTGCGAGGTGTTTCCTCGTGAAGCAGATGGATGGAAAAGCAGCCTACTGGTTAGAAATGCTTGTTAAGACAAGTTAATTCATTGATAAGTCAATCAAAAATTGACTAGTTGCACTTTAATTAGTGTGTTGACAACCAAATAATGATTCGATTAATGGTTCAAGCCTCGTAAAAATGTTCGATTTCCTTCTTTTGATCCGTTTAATGTCATTCAGCGTGAAAATAATCGACAGGTTAATAAATGATAGAAAATAGTTATTATAACTGTGTGTGTGTGTGTGTGTGTGTGATCACATGTGCTCTCCTTGAATGAATACAGTGTGTACCATCGTGTTATGAATCAGAGTGGAATTTGGTGTCACCTAAAATGCTAACAAGCGGAGTGACGAGGACAGAACCCCAACACTGGATAGTCGCCCCAGGCCTGTGCCTGTATGCACGCCAACTCCGCGCACACATGCACACACACACACACACACACACACACACACGTGTGTGTGTGTGTGTGTGCACAGCAGCATGACAGTAGTGCTTACTCCAGCAGTCTGTTGTGCTCACTAACCCAGTTAACTGCGATTTAAAGTCGATACAGTTCCACTTCCTCTGTCCCGTGGAGCGGATTTTTTTCACGCCTGCTCTGCGCTGTGATCCTCTCGCTGTGTCCGCCTGTGAAACAGTAAATGGAGGCTGCAGCTCTCTCGCTGTGAAGAGGTCGGCCAGGCCAAGCACTCTGTCCTTCAGAGTTTAAATGCATTTACATGCTGACAGAGCCCATCGTCAAACGGGGTTGTTCTGCTTTCATCTCAGTACTAAATGCTTCCTCTTCCCAGTGACCAGATACGTCTACTCCAACACCAGTGACCTCTAAAGCATCCGTTTGTATGACCATGATGAGAAGAGTAATTAACTGGTTATCACCTCATTTCTTGGTGTCTGCAGGTTGTTTGGACTTCAGGAACCTTCCCCAGAGGAAGAACTGAGGAGCTAAAGCTGAACATCATTTACATGACAGTGGTTTAGTGACAAATGCAAGTTTTATATTTGCATTTTTAAAAGAATGTACTTGCAAAAGCATTACAAAAACAATATACATTATGCAAATGAGTTTCATGCAGTGTTGTAGTTTGCATGCCAGGCCAGTAGGGGGTGGTGTGAAGTCAACACACTGCATTACACGGTAAAAGATAACATCCATGCACAACCTGGGGATATACGCTCATGATGTTCAGAGCAACTGCATTTTGTGATTGTCATGGCAACAGTAATGCTGGCATAGCACCGTTAGCCAAACAAAGTGTTTGTACCTTTTTGCCTTAATAATGCTAATCAAAGTTAGCCTGAAGAGGGAAGAAGTCCCCTGTGTTCATCTATGTGTGTGTGTGTGTGTGTGTGTGTGTGTGTGCGTGTGTGTGTGTGTCAGTGCACATAACCAGTCAGACATGCAGTCCACCTGTTAGTAGGAACCCATTGTGTTTGTTCACACTGACAAACGCTGATATGAAGCTGTTCCTACACACACACACACACACACACACACACACACACACACGCACACTCTGGTCAGCCTCTTAATGTTTTGACAGCTGACCCTGATAGAGGACTATTTTCAGGCTGTGGGTGGATTTATCGGCCCCCGTCTGGCTGCTGACACGTTCGTTCATCAGCGCTACACTCGCCCGTCTGCATCCAGGGTGTCAGTTTGACAGGCAGTATTTGGCACACTTAGACTAGCCTCTGCCAATGTGTTGCACTAGATGTGATTTACACGGTGCTGAAGCATTCCACACTTTCTAAACAATGAGCCAACATTGTGAGAGCTCTCTCTATTTTAAATACTCAATGCTCCCAGCAGATCTTGTATAAATATATTGTTGTTCAGCATGTGTGAACGCCAGTCTTAGCTTGTGAGTGTTACTCTAGTATTTAATAGCTGGTTTTATAATCTCATTTTGTGTCTTTCGTCCTGCAGGACCTGCACACCATCTACTGCCACCTCTATCACATGGACGTCCTGTCTCACCTCAGGGAACATCAGCTAAGGTCGATCTTTACCATATCTGCTTATATCTTAGTAATCGCAGTTCATTTCTATAGGAATATAGAAATATAATCTATTAAAAATATAATAATAAATATATTAGTACTATTATACACAGTTAAAACACAAAACAGTGAATAAAACAGCATAAGGAATACAAAAATAATAAAAGTGAAATCTGAATTCACCCCCTAATCTTTTTTGCCCCACAGACGGCTTTAATGTCAGAAAAAAATACAAAAAAAGAAAATTATACGACCAGCATAAAAAAATCTTTTTTCCTAAATATAATAATAAAACGAAAATCGAAAGTAACAAAGTGTATTTATTAGCAGCTTCCTCGTAACACCACGCCGGTGTTGTTTTATTATTATTATTTTTTTGGTAGCTTGGGAGTTTCAATTTAGCAGTAATTTATTCTGTGTTAGCCTCCAGAGTCATGTGACCGAGGCAAGCATCTTCAGAAATGAACCAAACCTCTATGCAGATGACAGAACGCTGTTTAGCTCTGTCCACTAAACACCTGCCAGTGATGATGGCGTCTCTTTTCTGCCCTTTGAGAATAGAATGAGGATGGATTTGTGACATTTGTGAGAGCTCAAATGAATTATAATGACAGGAGAACTTAATGTCTATCTTTCTATCTCAGGTCCATGTGCACTTCAGCCAGGTATGAGAGACATGAGGCCAACCACATCCTGTTCTAGTAAGTAGAAGCTTTGTCACTGCATAAAGTGTCTTCTTTTTCCTTCATTTATTTGCAAGGAAAGCTGGTTTTATTCACTTGCAAGTTATTTTTATTAGAAATACCCTAGCACACACTTCCTGCTTCACAATCCTAGGATCTTTCCAGTCCAGAGACGGTAGGGTCCCCCGGATAATAACAGCATGTCAGTTTAGACCACCAAGTAGCTGCAGTAATACAAACCAAACTACACTCAACATAGTTGACTCAGAATAATTAACTAGTTGGTATCTCTTACTTCGGCTCAGATAAAGCAACACACACTTTTGACGTCACAGCCACGACTACGTCCTTCTACTGGAGGCAACAGAGCTCACATTGTTCACATCAGATTAGTGATCAGAGCAGTGGATCCACTGAGTAGTGAGTAGTGGTGGTAGTATGTGAATAAATGGGTACTAGAGAGGCCTGGACAGAAAAAAAAAAGTTATTTTAGAATACTGCACAGCAGGGATGTATCAGAAAAAGATAAGAAATGACAGCACAAGAGAGAGAGAGACGCTAAGTGGCAAACAGATAGAAGATATGAGAACAGAGGACTGTGGAGGAGGAGAGGAAACAACAGAGGATTATGTTAAGAAGAGGTTCAGATGGATGTGAGAACAAGGATGAGGAATCTGAAGAGGATGAGGCCTGAGTGTGTGTGACGGTGGGAGGACAGAAATGAGAGTCAATGAGAGAAATGGGTGCTCTCCATCAGGAGCACCCAAACTCTCATGTAACACATTTTCTGATCAGTGGTTTAAACGTTTTTTCCACACTATAACGCGCACCTTCAATGAATGGCCTAATTTAAAAAACAATTCATATATAAGGCACACATGATTATAAGGGGCATAGAATACAACATAAGGGACTTTACACTGTGAAGTATTCGCTTCTGAGACCCAGTGAATATGGGATTTTGTTGCTGTACAACAGATAATTAACAGACATGATAAGGTAATCGACCCATTATTCATTTGTTCATAAATGTGACAAATAAATGCATGTGACTAACCACCAGTGTGTGCTAGAATGGATTAACAATTTCCGACTGGATTAATAAAGTTGATTACATTTATATTTACATCAATGATTTGAGTTCTTTTAGCTCTCCTCTTGTTTTTTTCCCTCATTTTCTCTCATCATGTCAGAGATACTTTTAAAAAGGTTTTGCTTCTACTGTGTGGCAGAGGAGACTCTTCTATCCATCACCATTCTTCAAACCATTATCTGATATTTCTGATAAATAACTTAAATACATGAAGTGATGTGATGCACACAAAAGAAATCCTCCTGAGCTGATGGCGGACACGGTGCTGCTGTGTTGTAGTTGATGTATGGTCCTGATGCTGCGCTGTGACAGTGTGCACCCGACTGATGCAAAAAGATGATGGTGAGAGAAATGATAAAGAGAAAGAGCAGGAAAGAATCAACTGGAGACGTTTCACCTCTCATCCAACAGGCTTCTTTCTCTTCTTGATGCACGTTGACCTGCTGACTCAGAACCTACACACACCCCTCTGGGTTTATTCCTGACATTCTGTGACTTCATATGTCACAAAGTAATTTGATTCAATTTCCCCAAAAATCAGAACCTAATTCAGAAGAGTTTGAGTCAGTCTGAGATGATGAATGAAGAAGGGAAGCAGAGGTGATATTCAGTAAAATATTAGATTCTACTGAGAGTCTGATTAATGCAGCAATTTAGAGCTTCATACCTCTGTCTGTCTCTCTCTCCTGATCCAGGTATATACAGTAGTATGTCAGTGATTTATCAATTTCTGTTGATGCAAAACAGTTCTATTCACTGTTGCATTATTTAAATTGTAATAGAACTGCAGCTGTATGTTTTTTTTCTTTCATTCTGTGTTTCTCCATTTCTATTTTTTGGTAGCTTCAATTTAAAGCCCGTGCTTTGAGGACTAGTCCATTACAGTCTGTGTCGCTTTGTGCAAACAAATCCTTTGTTTTCTGCCTCTTTTGAACGCAGTTTGATTGGCTGGGCTTGCACTAGGAGCTAGTATGACTAAGCCACTGTGGCTCAGTGTACAAGAATTGAGTAAGCCACAAAAAGTAATTTTTTAGAAAATGTTTTCCTGCATTTTGAGGGAAAAATTACTGTTCAGTTGACCTACAAAAATACACTAAAGTCAACAGTTCAAGCTTAAATATCTGTATTTCTATCCTACATTATGCAGGTATGGATGTGAGACTCAACAACTGAAAACTTTCATTCACTACGTGACGATACAGTCATACAAAATATTACTCAATGTTTACTTGTAGGTTTTACTTGCTATTGTAGCTAGCCAGGTGAATACACATTTACATGCATCGCTGGTTATTCCTCCTGGTCATAGGGATCAGAAGTCTAAGACTACAAAAAAGTATTGATAATATCTTTCATTTACCTTCTGATCGGTCTGTCACCACTCCTACTCCCTCTCAGCATTCACCGTTTGTTGTTCAGTTAGAATTTTAACGCAAAATCTACTATAAAACACTCTATTCTCATTTTCTTTCAATTGATCGTCCTCGCCTTGTCGTACACCAATTCGCGGGTTTAGCTTGTAAAAATAGAATCTTATTTTTTTTCAATATGACCCGAGTGCACATTTAATGAGCGGGAGCGTTCGGGTCACTTCGGCTTTTTACGTAACATAAGAAAACAATAGCATGCAGAAATAGCCGCATGCCACCACTGTGGCTACACAAGTGGCGAATGGCTAGCGCAAGCCCAGATTGGGAAAGTAATTCCCCTCCGCCCACACATGTCAACGTGTCTAGACATTATTAGTACACAGAAAAGCTCCGGGCCGCTGGTGTGTGAAGGATGAAGACACCGAAACGTCGCGATCCGTCCATTAAGCGCTGATTCTCATACAGTAACACACAATGTGTGTGTGTGTGAATACACACCGCCTTTCTGCTTCAGTTGAAGGCAGACAGCTTGATGCGATTTATTCTACCGCTGTTTCGTCCAGTTCCTTCAGGTTGATTCTCTGTGTTGTTCAGTAAATCAAGGCTCTGTTGTGCTGCACATCCTCCAATGCAGCACTTGGGATTTCCTGATGTGGACCATATGTCCTTTTAGAAATCTGAATCTAGAGTTCTTTCTCCAATATTTATCATAAATTGAAATAAATGCATCCCAAGAGTGAATTAAATGATCCTTTCAAGCTAATTCAGACATAAATGTCTGGATGGACATGAAGTGTAGGGCAGAAGTCGAGCTGGTAGGAGACTGTAGAATCTTAAGAATTAAATGTAGTCGCAGGAACGTGGAACGTTCACCCTGCCTGATGACACGGTGACCAGCATGTTGTTCATGTCTCTGCAGCCCCGACAGCATCGCCTCCTGCTGGTACATCCTGCTCTCTGGATCCGTCTTCGTCAAGGAGCACATGTTCCTGGCAAGGTGCTGGTAAGTAAAACACACACACACACACACACACACACACACACACACACACACACACACACACACACACACACACACATGGGTCAGCCCTGTGGAACGCCCAAGAAAATCTCATACATAAGTTGTTTGAAGTTTTGAAGTTGTTTGTAAGTTGAATTGTTTATTCTTTATTTATTAAATTTCAATCTATAATCCCTATTTGAGGTCATTTAAATGTCATTACTACTCTAAATACCAAAGTTCTATTCCCTAAGACTGACCAGATACAACAACAGGACATAAAAACAACACATATGTCGGGACGCGGTTGTTTGTATCTACGAATGTTTGTAAGTCAGATGTTTGTATCTCATGGATCAGATGTAAGTAGATTTTAAGGAGAGCAGCTGCACCTGTTCCAAGAAAAAACTTCAGATTATAGTGAATATTGTGGTCTTCCCTATTGCTATACTTCTCTCTCCATCCCTACAAGAAATATCAATGAATGTTTTTCCAATGGGGGGGAAGTCACGGCGGTTTTAGTTTGTGATCCGTCCTGAAGGCTTCCACACATCCTCTCGGTTGAACGATGCAAACAAGATGCTTTTTTTTTCTCTTAAGGCCATCTATTTAAAACAAACATTTGAGTCAGATTTCTTGTACTCAGTGTAGACAAATGTGGCGATAAAATGTTTTAATCTGACTTGAGTTATGTAGTGGCGTGGACGAGGAGCTTAAATGCATCGCCTTATTTCACGTAAATAGTCCCCGGGACGTTCCAGAATAGTAAAACTTCACACGATGGATTGTCAGATTCAATAGATTTCCATTCTGTTTATTTCTACCTGATTCTTCTCTCGCCGTAACGTCTGACGGTTCGTTTGTTTCTGTGACTGAAGGAACCAGAGAGACGTTTGTGGTGAGACGTTCAGCAACTGACCGCCGCTTATCAATAACCTGAGGGCAGCGAGCTCTGATTGGGAGCGTGTTCATTCCAGCTGGGGTCAGCTGATAACAGGGGTGTGTGTGTGTGTGTGTGTGTGTGTGTGTTGGAGTAGACATGGGGGTCACAGACTGTGCCGGTGGAGTGGGTGGTGGGGGGGTTGGTGTCGCTTGTGTGTGTGTGTGTGTGGAATGCGGAACCCCTGGCAGAACAGTGGCGGGCCATGTGTTCCTGAGCAGCCTGGAGCCCAGAAACACATCCAGGCAGGAAATGAGCAGGCTACACACACACACACATACACACACATGCACACACACCCTCAGAGCTAACAGATAGAACAGAATAGAGCGGGAGGGAACACGCACTCCTCCCTCAGTGAAAGAAAAACCACCAGTCTTGACAGTCTCTACTTCTGCTTTCCAAGCAAAACTTCTCTCTTGATCGCTGGAGTTTAAGGCAAACACGGATCTAAAGTGGATTACTAGATTACGGATATTGTTTTCTCTCTGTGGGTAATATGCTGGATATCATTTCACCTCCAAGAAATTCAAAGAAGCGGACCCCTAAAATTCCCGTCCCTGGTCAGTGAACTTTTCTCCTGTTGGTCTTCCTCTAATGTAAACGTGATCTGAGACTTTTTCAAAACTCCCTCTGTCTGATGCTGTGTGCATTCGTCAAGCCAGTGAGATCCATTTCCTGCCAGCCATCATTTATCCGACTGGATGGCGCTGTGGCGGTGTGTGTAGTTGTGTACTGACAAAGCTAGATGGTGTCTGTTGATGACTCCACGTGTGGTCAGAGGTGACAGAAACAACTCATCCTGCATTGGAGTCTGAAGCGGTGACCATTAACCGGAGCAGCCTCTGGTCTAAATGTCTTCTTTGACTTATTTGACTAGTTTTCTGCTAGGAGCCGGCGCTGCCTTCATTTTTCTCCTTTGAGTTGTGAGCCGGTCACGACCAGATGGAAGCGAGGTGAAATTGAAGTTAAGCAAAAGTGAAATACAAAAAAAATAATAAAAAATTCTGAGATAAAATGTAACATTAAAAGTGAAACCAGTAAGTTTATGACAAACCAAAGCAACCGAAAAAGCATGAACCAAACTCCTCCACCTCCACTAGTCACCACTGACCTCCCATCTGAAGTGACTCTTTGAGTTCTGGTTAATTCAGTTGCGCATGATGAAAGCAGATCGTAACGGAATTAGAAGGATCAGGGAGGATTGAGATTCGATGGAAATGAATCCGTGTGTTTACATCAGATTTGTCTTTAACTTCAGGCTTCAGGACAACCAGCCTGCTCAGTTTGTTTGATCAGCTTTTCTGGGAACGGGTTGCGTTACAAGAAAGTTAATTACAGTGAGATTACCCGTGTTCGTACACAATGAGTGCTGTTTATCCAAGAACACGTAGGTGTGTCTGCGTGAGCTCATTACAGCCGACTACATCAGAGTCAAAGCTCCGGCGGCGCTCCGCTCTGATGCTGAACGGGTCCTCCTGTTGTTCTGTAAATGAACCGTAATGTTTGTGAATGAACCGCTACGTCATCTGTGTGTGTGTGTGTTTGTGTGTGTGTGTGTGTGTGTGTGTGTGTGTGTGGTCCATCTCCAGAGCTGACTTCTGCTGGCAGACTCGACTTAAATATGTGTGTGAGTCACAGTGGTCAGCGTTAGTCCACCAAACACTAAAACTGGGAGAAACACTGGCCAAACTGTGTGTGTGTGTGTGTGTGTGTGTGTGTGTGTGTGTGTGTGTGTGTGTGTGTGTGTGTGTGTGTGTGTGTGTGTCTGTGTGTGTGTGTGTGTGTGTGAGGAAAGAGAAAGAGAGGGAGAGAGAGATTGGTGGTTTTCTTCTTGACTGTTGTCATCCATTACCATGGAAACTTGGAGGTCAGATGGATCCCGTCCTCTGTTGGGGTTCAGGTTTTGACTGAATCTCTCTCAGACTGTCGTCTCCATCCTGTTCAGCATCACATAGATGGTCTTTTTGGACCTGATGCTCTAATTGGCATTAAAAACAGATGTTCTAAGAGGTATAATGTCAGAACAAGTGGGTGGTTCATTCATGGGATTGAATTTTGCAACTAAAGCTGCATTTTTCGTGACCTTTGTCAGACAATCTATAATTGCCGGCAGTTCGCTGGCGCAGTGGGTGGGTTCTCCCCCGTGACTGAAGGGTTGTTTGTCTTTCGTGTGCCGCCATAGTGTACCAGTGCCTTTCGCTCGTAGCCCACAGGGTATACTCCGGCAACCCCCGTGACTCACGAAAAGCAAAGGAAGCAGAAGAAAATAGATGGATGGATGAATCTATAAAAAAGTCTGAATCTAAAAACAGTAGTATTCCCCAAGACTTCCCAGAAACAATTACAGGATACAAAAACAACACTATGTCGCTTTGTGCACGCTCTTGGGGTTAAAGTTCACTTAACTTCACATGAATTAAATAAAATACTGTACTACTGTAATGTAGCCTAGCTTTAGAGCGAAACAAGAGGAGCAGGATGAAAGATTTATTGCCGGTGAGAGGCAGAGTTGTCATCCGAGAGATCGTTGTGTCTCTTTTCACTATCATGACTTGCTGAGGCTTTTTTCCAGCACCATTAGCGTTAGCCTTTGCTTTATCAGCCATGATAAACAGTAAAGTACGTGCTGAGATGCTCACAGAGACAAGAAACAACAACAAGAGGGGGAGACGAGTGTTTGAGCTGCGCAAACGCAGAGGTGCTGCTTGGCAGGGGTTGTGGTAGAAAGGGGAACTGCAGGATAATAGTCGGATATGGCTGCAAAAGTTTGTTTGTATCTACGAATGTTTGTAAGTTGTATCTTACGGACTAGCTGTACTTGTGATTCGGAAAATGTTGAGAAGCACTCTGTCTAGTATTGCTAAAGGAAGCAGAATAATTCCTGGATCCGCCCTTTAATCCAGTCCAACCCCAACGTATAATCAGTTCTTTCCTGCCTCCATCCTGAGATAAACTATAAAAACAAGCAAAGCAACCAATGGGCAAAGGCGATAAAGTCATCAGGAAAGGGAAATATATCAAAGAAATGATTGATCAATTTTCAAACAGCATAATAAACCTTATGTACCAAACTCTGACCTGAGCATTAGGTGCCAAATGATCATGATTGTCATGGTCTGAGTTTTAACTCTTGATCACATCATGAGGCTTTTGACACCATCTGTATGTATTGGTGGGGGTGGGAGTGGGGGGGTAGTTTCTGTGCCAGCTGTCAGGCTTTATTGCCCCGGGTGCTGCAGCTGTCATTGGACGAGGGCTGAACCTGTTCCTCCTCATCACCTGCTGTAATCCAGCATGGATTTTACTCCAGTGCTGCAGGAGATTATTCTGATGTCACCTGTCCAGTGGATCATTTAAGGCTCCTGTCAAACCTGAAGGGCCCAAACATAAAAACCTTTCAGTCATTAGTAATCAATCACTTGTATGAACGCTGATCTAAAGAAACTGATCGTGAATCAACGAATCATGAAAATCATCCTAAATCTGTCAGATGTTGATAATTTTTTCTGATTGGTTGAGTTGCAGATTTAATTCTGCTATTTTTATTTTTTCTCTCAGTCATTTCAATGTTTGCTGTTTCTTGTGGTCTCCATCTTCTTTCATGTCATTGATATTCTAGATTTAATTTATTATTTAATTATTGATTTCAGAATTTTAATTAATTCATACTTTAGACTTTGAGCACTCATTGATATCTTGGCTCAAAATGAATTTCTTTATTTCTGCATTATATCTTTAGTGTAACAACCAACAGGTTTGTCATTTCCACCAAAACTGTATTATATTTTACACAACAATCATTTAAACCTTTAAAGGTAAATGTATGATATTTGTAACATGCATCTGCATCTTCCATGTGAAAAAAATCTGGATATAGTCATAATTATTCAAATTAAAGCTCATATATGCACATTTTTGAAATTTTTTATTTGATTAATTTGTCAGATTTCAAAAATTAGATTTTTCTGAGATTTTTTTAAAGGGTTAAAATGTTTAAATTTGCAAACTATAACACTTTCTTTCACGAGAGTAAAAAATCTTGCTGAAGTAAAGTCGTGAGTCATTGTGTTCATTTGTTGGAGGAAAGCTTTGCTGGTTATGTGGATTTATTTCCTTTGTTTGAGAGTTCACCGCAGCTGACAAGAGAGTTTTCCTCGGTAAAGTCAGTGTAACTTTATTTGGCAGGTACACACACACACACACACACACAGACACACACACACACACACACACTGCTCCTTGCGGTGCTGACAGGGACCATACGTCTCACCTCAGTGGAGTGTGGAGGGATCTGTCAGGCGGGGTGACCTCTCGGGGCGGTGAGAGAACTCTGAGCCCAGCAGACTGCATTCCTCCCTGGGAGATCTTCATACCGAGCCCGGCCGTTCAAGTTTAGAGTATTTATGGAAACAAATAACAGATTTCCTGAGCTGTGAAAGGATTTGTGGGATTTTTAACTGCTGCTCCTGGTGCTACAGGCGATGTGTCTTCACTGACACGTCAATGACAGTCGGTATTAAAGCCCTAAAACAGAGGTCTACTAAAACAGAGGTCACCAAAATACCTCTCGCTCAATCCATGTAGATATCAGAGCCATTAAACCTACGCACACTGATTAGAATTAATCCCAGATCCCTCACTGCTGCCTCCCTTTTAATAAAAACTCAATTATTTGAAAAATGTTTCCTGATTGTACAATGTAAAAAAAAGAAAAACATCTATGTTGTGTTAAAGGTCATTTCCTCATTTCATTCGTTCATTGACTAAAGTGCATGTTTTTGGAGGTGGGAGGAACCCGTAGAACACGGGGAGAACATGCTTCTTCATTTTAGGGCCTTAGAATTAAAACCCTCCCTAGAACTCAGAAAGAAAGCAGGAACTCAATATGAAGACAAGATGGTTTTTACTGTCCCTCAGTTCACCTGGTCTGTGTGAAAAGCGTTTAATACGTTGTACTCTGAATGAATAATTTAGTTTCCTGTAGAAACCCCTGCAATAATCCTTTTAGACTTAATTGTGTTGCCAAAAAGCATTAAGGCTGCATCAGCAGTGACGGACGCGCTAAAGGAAACCTCATTCCCACCTCATGTGGGGACGCTTGCTTCTGAATGTGTGAATATGAGTGGATGGGATGTCAGATAAATCAACTCACTGTTAATTTGGCCCTCGTTCAGCTCGGGTGAAGAAGGTTTCCTGAACAACAGTTTGCGTTAATGGAAGCTTTCTCAAACCCGAGTTGTGGATATTACTGTGGAGGAATCAGTCTGGCACAAGTTTTAAATTTTACAGCTGCATTCTTTCACTGTTTGATAGGAAATATGTCATTTTTTAAAAAAAAAAAAAAAAAAGGTATGCAATCCTGGAAAATAAAAATCAGCTGTCATCATTGTTTCCATCATGAAGAGAGGTTCTCGCCTGAGGAGATGAAATTTTTAGACTACAACGGATGAAATTGATTGCAAAATGAGATGTATTGACAGGGGATGAAATCAGCAAATAAAGATGATTTTGATGCTGACACGATGCAGAAAAAGAAGGACAGCTGAATGTAAAAGAAGATGTTTTTGAAATGGAATGGAGTGGGAGAGGACGAGGCAGAAAAAACGCTGAAGAAGTGATGGAGCAGAGGTCAGCAGGGAGACTGAGAAGGAAGGAAATATTTAAAACAGCAGGGGGTGGAAAGAGGCCGTGCAACAGAAACAAGGAGATGGCTTAAAAAGATGACCTGAATTTGATGTTAAGGGCGAAAGAAAAAGATCTAAGAGAGGAAGGAGAGAAAAATCAGCAAACCCGGGCAAAAAGGAAGTAAACATTCAAGAAGACGGCGTGAGATTGAAACCAGGAGAGCTCTGAGAGTGAAAGTTTGGCTGTTTCCCAGCTCAGCACACTTCCATAATTAAAGTCAGCCACTCCTCCGGTCCTTAAACAATGCTGAGTCGCCACTTTTAGCATGGCAAAGGGTGGGAAACGTGTTCAGCGCTCATCGATGGGGGGCAAGAGGAAAGAACCAGAGCTGACAAATAAGAAAAATATCTCTAAAAATATCACTAAATAAAATATAAATAAAAAGTAAATAACTTTACTGAACATTCCAGCACACATCAGGTTTCCTGTAACGTGACTGTAAGCAGGGCGCTTTTTAACCTGCTGCTAAGATCAATAAAAATTGTCTGAAATAATATTTTTTCTCATTTAATTGGTTTATTCATACATTATGTATTATGTAGATTTTTTTAGTTTTAGTTGTTATGATTTGTTTTTGCACAAAAAACACTTCAGAGCGTTGAAAGTACAAGTAGTCCTCAACCAACAAACACAACTGGTTCTGAGAGGTTGTTGTAACCTGAATTGTTAATAACTCATTATTATATTTATTAAATTCCAACCTATAATCTCCATTTGAAGTCATTTAAATGTCATTACTACTATAAAAACCTAAATACTATTTCCTGAAACTGACCAGAAACAATAATACAACATTAAAACAACACATTATGAAGTAACTTACCTTTAGACTCCAATCCCCGGGTCGTGACCCCGTACCGGTCCATGGGTCAGTCGGTACCGGGTCACACAGAGAGAATAGAGGACAGTACTAACATTATTTCTGATCTGATTCTGAATAATGTTTGTTTTAAATGAGTGGATTCTCTCCTCCACATCTGTCTATGAGTCACTCTTGACACTTATTGAGATGCTTGCCTCGGTCACATGACTACCACTTGTGGCCTCACACAATTTTGTGTTTTGTTTTCTCTTTTGTAACGTCACACAAGTTCGAGATATTAACTCAGTTCACGATTCAAACAGTCCACATTTCTTTGCTCATTTCTTGACTTTAAATGAACGTCAGCCTTCAGCGGCTAACAGGAGACCCGATACATGAACGACTCCCAGCGGCTGAGCAGAGATTGAGTCTCTGCAGGCTGGAGGTGTGAACCATGAAGACTTATTGATCCACACTCTTCTTTTAGTGGTTAAAGCTTCACCACAAACTGTTAGCAGCTCTCACAGTAAATACTGAGGAGACGTTTGAGCCGCTTTAGGAACGTCACACTGGAGGTTATACTATTCATCGAGTTAAACCTTCATTTAATGACATCCTCGGGTCGACCGGTTTTCAGATCGGCGTCCTCTGACCCCCCCGGGGGTGTGTGTGTCTGTTTAACCCTTTATTTTTGTGCGTTCTCTCTCTACAGTTTCGGTAAGCAGCTGGGGGGCAGACGAGGCTGTGAATGCATCACATTGGAGCCGTCAGAGATGATTGTGGTGAGCAGAAACACTAACACCCCCCCACCCCCCTCCCATCTCATCTCAGCAGCTCCCTTTTCATCTCCTCTCCTCTCCCACTCTCCATCCTTTGATATTCTTCCTTTTTTCCATCATGTTTTGAAGTCTGTCACCTTTTTCCCCTCTTTTCTGGATCATTTTCTCTCCATCTTTCATCTTTCTCTACCTCCCTTTCTCCATCATCTCGGCCCCCCCCCCCTCCCCACCATATCTGGGTTTCTGTCCTCACATTCAGATCCGCTGAGCTTCATTGATAGGGCTTGTTGCCAAACGGTTTACTGTTGAAAACAGGAGCCACTGAATATAATAAAAGCAGAAGGGCTCTCTGGGAGCTCAACCCCCCCCAGAGCTCAGCGTGTGTGAAAGTACCTCCAGAAGCGTCGGTCCGTGTCACACCCTTCATTTAACATCAACCTGCTAGTTTTCTATATTCCTGCTGACACACGGTTCAGCAAACACGATTCCTCTGCAGAGGAAATAAAGCTAAAGTACTCAAATGTAATTTAAAATAATACATTATGTGTGACCGTGCTCTCACAAACTCTCTCCTTATTTTTCATGTACACTATTAGCTGTACGATGAACGGAGACCAGGCCCCAAAATGTGTTTTCATTTTTGTTTGTAGACCAAGATGTGTGTCTTTTCTTCCTGTTTTTTTTTTTTTTCATCTGTTTCGTTTAATCCGTTCCAGGAACCACCTGCAAAAAACAAAAATTCCGCGATACAGCAACAAACTATTTATTTTATTATTTACCGTAATTTAAACGTTTATGAACCCTCCCCATACTGATATTAAACCACCTTCTATCTGAATTACCTTTTATTACCTTTTATATTTGTTATATAATAATATTAATATAATAATAATATAATTATTATATAATATAATATAATATAAAAATAATATAATAATATATAATAATAATATAATAATAATATACAATATTTTATATATATTTTTATTAGCTTTTATTACCATATTGTAGCGCGAATATGCGAGGGATTGCTGTAATCCTTTCCTGAGTCAAAGCATATCAGAAGCATCTCTAGTTGTGTTTAGAAAAAAGATTTAGTCAATAAGAGTAGATTTCAAAGAAAATCTAAAATTCCTTTACTAGAGTTTATAACTTCATTTGCAAATTGTGCTTTTATCACCCACTGGTTGAAAAGCAGCTGTAAATTCACGATGCACCTCACGGACCGAAGATCTGTTGATCTTTTCGTGCAAAACTCAGAATGAAAGCACCAGAATTTCCAAAAGAAAGACCACCTTTAGAGTTTCATGTCTGAACTAGACACTGGTAATGTTTCCTCAAATCATGAAAATAATAATGACAGGGCGGGATTGCAGTATGGAGCGTGTGTGTCATCTTTTATTTCGACTTTTTCAACAGGATAATATAGTCTAATAAAATAACCCAGAAAGTATCTGAATTATTATTATTTAGATATTGTCACCGCAGTGTGTGTGTGTGTGTGTGTGTGTGTGTGTGTGTGTGTGTGTGTGTGTGTGTGTGTGTGTCCTGCCGCTCTGCCTCTGTTTAGTGGAGATTGTTGCTGTAGTTGAGGCTCAGCTGACTCTCTACCCTGGAGAGAAAAGGATGAAATCAGTTTGAACCCAAAAACTGAAGGAGCATCCATTGTGGGCGATGACACACAAGGTGGATCAGCTGATCGGAGCTGGAGGGGGGGAACATGAGGTGTTTTTCCTCTGATAGAGATGTTTCTGTTTTCATCTACTAGTATTTGCAATCCTTTCTGGGAAGCCAGAAATGTCATTGAGGTGGAGTTTCTGTTTCTGATCAAATGTCAGTGTTGGATGTGACTGGAAGTTTGGACCTGGATAACCTTGATGTCATTGAAAACATGACAGGAAGAACGGCGTGGAACTGAACGCCCACAAAGACTCGTCTCCCAGACGCGCTTCACGACTTTGCTCCGAATGCCTCTAATGTAACGGAACCAAATTATCTTGAAACAAAACCTGATTTCTCTTTATTTTTCCCTCGTATCTCGACATTCCAAATGTTGAGCTTGTCTTTTGTTGTTAATGGAATGATGAAGAACACTGAAGATGTTCACCATCTTCACTGCTAATACCGATCAACCTGCTGACAACACAGCAACATGTTAGAACGCAACAAACACATCTACATCTATATCAGGGGTGTCAAAATCATTTCCACTGGGGGCCACATCAGCATAACGGCTGTAGTCAAAGGGCCACTTTTAACTAATACATGTAATTAAATGTAACTCAATGTAATGTAACATACATGTAACGATTCCTTAATGTTAAATAACTGAATATTTTTACTTATTCAAGTTACAAACATTACAGTTACACAGAAAAAATGTTTGTTTCTCTGTTCTAACATAAATTCTTTTAATTTGTCAGGTTATTAAACCCACAGAACTCCATCAATCAAGGATCAAACTATCAATCAATAAAGAAAAATAACATCAGACACAAGTTAGGACATTAACTTTGTTTAAAATGTTTTTGTCAAAGTTAAAATGAGCTGAATTACTGCATTGTGGGAAATGTAGTTTTTAGTCAAAGCACACTTTTGACCTATTAGTTTTGAGACACTGACCTTTTTATGCTGTCAGTGCCACATAAAATGATGTGCGGGCCACATTTGGCCCCCGGGGCCTTGAGTTTGACACATGTGATCGATATGATTAGATGTTTGGAGTTTTCAGAAATAGGAAAATTAATCTGAAATTTATCTGAAATCTTCTCTTCCATATCCTCGGGCAGAGGACATGGAAGAAGACATGACTCCAAGAAAATAGCTTCTTCAACCGATTCTAGCTTCTATCATTAAATCAGGAGAAATCGGTCACATGATCACATCTTCCTCATCTCCAGGTCACTGATTTGATGATGAAGTCCCAGTTCCTGTGTTTGTGTGAGCGGCTGGTGCAGGGAGATAACCACTGACAATCACAACCGCTTCCTGGTTCTTCTGAAAGCGTTTTACCGTTAAATCCCCTCTGACATACGGTATCGGATGCATGTTAGGCTTCAGGCAGCAGCAGCTTACTTTAAAATATAGGAGGAAAAACTGGGTTGTCAGCTTGAATAGACAAACACTGAAAAAGAAAACAGCAGAACACCTTTTCCCAAATCCTGCAGGACGACGCAGTGACGAAGGATTTCTCAGCAGAGTGAGTTCCTATCATCAGTGATTCCACCAACGCTACGGAAAAACCTGTCGAGAACACAAAACACCAACACACACATTCATCCTTCAGTATAACTGTATAAACACACAGACTGTGGTCTAGTCATGCTGCATTGCAGCCAATCAGCTAATTAGGGCCATGGGAATAGTAGAGGGGGTGGAATTTGTGGTTCTCAACATGACTCCGGTCACAGGATGGACAGGAGCGACATTCACAGACCGACAGGGTGGGGTTGTGTGTGTGTGTGTGTGTGTGTGTTTTGGGAATGTAAAAATGAATGAGTGGAGCAAAATATGCAAACAGGAGGAAAGAGGAGATAGAACCGGAGGAATGCAAAGAGATGGAATGAGATGTTAGTCACGCACACATCTTAACACGGGCAGAGGAAACAGGAAATATGGTCACGCTATGGCTGGTGGTCATGGGATAGATGGAGGTCACATTCAGCGAGGCGATGACCCAGTGAGACAGAAAGGAACTTCAGAACGAGGGACGGCGCGTTTCTTTGAATAAAAATGAAAAACACATTATCACGTGATGAGATGGACAGAGAAATACAGGCAGATGATTTCTAGGTGGTGGATCCCAGCAGGAACACACGATGAAGACATCAAGGTGAATCTTTTTGAAATGAATTAAATATTAGATGCGGATTAATTTAAAAGGATTCTGGGAGATGACTCCAAATATAACCTGATAAAAATTGATGTTTTTATTTTTAAATAAGCATTTGGACATTTATGTTTTTTCAAGGAAACAAAGCAAGAAAGGAGAGATTGGATGTTCCACCCGTCGCAGAACTAATACTGAAATGATAAATCATGAAACCTTTAGTTTAGCAGTTTGTTTGAATTCTTTTTTTATTTTTTTATTTTACCATTTCTAACTAAATAAGACAATTGTCTCACTTAACATAAAGGACTGGAGAAGGAAAACAAATTCCTCCTGCGACAACAGACCGGCACACAGAGAGCCTATGGGGAGCGATTGTATGGCCGGAATCTGTGTTTTCTTTTTTTTTTCTTCTGCCTGACAGGATATTGGTGTATTTACGGCTTCCTGGAAGAAACTCAGGGCTTCAGTCTTTTCTCTGTTGCTCGCGTCTGATGGAGCGCGAGCGAGGAAGCATGTGAGTCAGTCCGTCGTTACGCGACTGTGTTGAGCAGATGAACTCTGTCCTGAACTTTTTTTTTACCCTCAGGAGAGGATGACTCTCCCCACGGAAGAAAGAATTAAAGACAGACAATCCACTACTTTGTTGGTTTAAGTGGGGGGAGTTTCTGGGTTTTTTTTTCTGTGGATGTCACCGCTAAAGGATGTCATGTCAGGGGACCCCACGATTTTGGACTTTTTAAACTTTGGGCAAAACAATTCTGTTAACTTTGTCTTTGCCTGCGTTGTTTTCATCATCTTTCATGGTATTTCCTGCTTTTATTTGCTGCTCTGATCGCGTCCTTGCGTCCAGATGAGTGTCCTCCGCTGGCATCGTCTCTCAGTCCTCTGGAAGAACTGGATGTTCAACCAGGAGCCAACAGAGGAGCAGATCCTAGAGGAACCCCACCAGAAGGAAGGAAATACATTCAACCGTCGGAATTCAGACTCTCAGGCCGAACTTAAGATCCAAAGTGTAGATAATCAGAACCGGAAATCAGATAGCGAGAAATATCCAGATCTGAACCAAACGTCTGAGCCCTGCTCACAGACTTCCAGCTGCCCTCACACACCTGAGGGTTGTGGGTGTGAATCCCGTAGGAGCTGCTGTTCTGAGGATGGTGCTGACTCTCTATTGCAGGTGGATAACAGCAGCGAGGGCGACGACAGTTTCCTGCAGAGAGAGGGGTCACAGCGGAGGTCCAGGCGGCGCTTCAGGAGGGTGAACCCCCGAGGAGAGCGGGAACTGATCACCGACGGTCAAGAACTCGGCGGCTACAACACGGTAGGAGGAACGTCGGTCCCTTCAACGGGAGGAAAAGAAAACAGGAGTCAGTGTTTAATCACCTTAAATCAGTCTGAAACAGGAGGCTGGTCCTTCGTGTGAACACATCTAGACGGTCACACTCTGACCTGTCACTGAACTCATTAGCTTTTTAATTTAGCACCAATGGGCTGTTTTTTAATTCGAGGTTGTCAATCAAGGTCAGATTCCATTAAACCCACTGATATCTCCATTAGAGTATTTTCCGCACCATAAGGCGCACCTAAAAGCCTTTAATTTTCTCAAAAACCAACAGTATGCCTTATAGTCCAGTGCGTCTTATAGTGCGGGAAATGCTGTACTTGTTGCTTTAAAGCTTTTTCTCAAATTCTACTAGTCTTGGGTTTTGTTTGATTTTTTTAACTTGTGTATTTTGTGAAATAATGATGCTTAAAAAGTATAAGAAAAACAAATAGAAGTGGAAAAGTGCATTATGTGTATTATATATGTATGACCCAGAGGTTGAAACTATCGTCACTTATGAAACTCACTTATGTTGTAATGTCGCCGACATTTTTTAATTTTTTTAACACTGACAAAAGATTTATCTTAAAACCTCTGTTTGTTTTCATGATGTTGTCGGAACCTGAAATTGTTCATTTTTGAAAGGAGGCTCCAATTGCGCCTGTCGTCTGAAAACACCGTCGTCATGGAAACAGGAAAAACGCCCCTTTTCTGAAAACGATGACAATGCGACAACAAGAAACGCTGAGCTAATGAATGCGCTCTTAGTGTAGACTTGTTGCTTCTTATTCTGTGGTGTTTTGAAGGTTAGACTGCCACCTACTGCCCTGGCATGAATACTGCAGCGTTGTTTTTTTTACTCGTGTGTGTCGATAATTAAACACAAGAACTTTGTTAAAAAGGGGGCAGCACAAGAAGGTCTGACTGCATGTCTGTCTTTCTATTGGCCCTTGCAATAAACTGGCGCCTGTCCAGGGTGTACCCCGCCCCGTGCCTGTGTCAGTTTCCCTCCCTCTGATAGAATCACCAGACCAGCAGTGTGTCAGTTACAGTTTGGACTAATCAACAGAAGCCACACACAACAGCACACAATCATGAACACAAACACGCACGCGCACACACACACACACACACACACACACACACTTAGCTCTTGCCCAGATCCCCGGGGGTGTTCCAAAGGGGCTTAATGGAGAGCTTTAAGTGTCCTCTGCTGGCCCCCGTGCGCCTCTGAAGCCTCTTGGTGATTGTTCCACTTTTTAAAATTACGTTTCTTAGCCTTCAGCGAATCCCAACGTGTTCTTTTTTTTTTTTTTTACCCCGACAGCGTCTATGATTTTGAAGGCCGGCTTTTTCTGATTTGAAATAAGAACAGCAATTTTTTTTCTGAGAAGCAGGACAAACAGAAATCTGAATGTCCAGGAAATACTGAGGGTGTTAATGTGACTGCAATAAATATGGATTGAAGGGCAGCGTCAGAACACATCAGGGACCGGTGTTCTGCTCGTTGTTACCTGACTGAATGTGAAAATAGATATGAAGAACGTGTGTGTCCCCCCCCGTTGTGTGACCATGTCCCGTTTCCTTCTCTTTCATGTTTCCTGCCTGCAGGATTATGTCAACAACCAGGTAGGACCAGAATTCACATTCTTGACGTCTGACTGCTGAATGAATGTGTGTGTGTGTGTGTGTGTGTGTGTGTGTGTGTGTGTGTGTGTGTGTGTGTGTGTGTGTGTGTGTGTGTGTGTGTGTGTGTGTGTGTGTGTGTTGGTGTGGGAGGATGTGTGTGTGCCTCTATTGCAGGCACCTGTTGTTTCCAACCAGGGAGCGTTGCTAAAAGCGGTAATGCTGAGGTTGCCACACACACACACACAGATAGGAAGGAGGGGGTAACTGAATGAAAGCGATGCATGCTGGGAGCAGCAGCTGGCTGACGTATGGAGGCCAGGGCTGTGTTTTGACGTCTGGAGCTGACGGGACAGGGACAGGTTCCACCCTGAACGTCATCATTTGATGGTGTTTTACTCACATTCCAGGTCTGAATGAAATTTTTTCCTAAATATTACATTAAATAATAAAAAATATACATATAATAAAAAGATATATTTTGCAGCTTCTCGTATTACATCAAACTCAAAACTGAAGCAGTGAAGTCGGACTGAAATATTATTGTTGTAACACGTGTGACTGACAACGTGTGAGCTTCTGGTCAGTCGTCACCTGTGGGATATTTGTCTGTTTGCTGATTTGTTGTTGACATGTTGTTGACCTGCTGAGACATGGGCTCTTCCAGCTGAGGATGTGTTGACCTATGGAGGTTTGAGTGTCGTGTCATGTGACTGAAGTCTGTGATGATGCTCTGGCGACGGATGGAGGTGATCGTTCACACAGAGAGACAGATATTACTTCAGTAACGGATCAGAGGATGTTGTCTTATTAAATCACTATGACATCAGTGATAAATTCCCACTGGTGTGCAATAGTGTGTGTGTGTGTGCGTCATTTCTTTTTATAATCGTGTTCTTACCTTTTGAAATTGAGGTGGATCCAAAATGTCGCAAAATGAAGCATGTTTTGTAACTTCAGCAGAGAAAACGACCCGACAACCTCTACCTACAAACAATGAGTCAGTGTGTCAGAGGGCAGACACACACACACACACACACACATACACACACACACACTGCTGATGGTGGAGACCTTTGGTCCTTTATTACACTTGTTTTATTTACTCAGATGAATCCCAGTGATCCAGAAACCTTCCAGAACAAACCCCTGGGATTCAGTAACGACCGATGCAACACACTCACATGCAGAGGAGCTACGTGCGTGCTGTTCAGAAACACACACACACACACACACACACACACACACACACTGAGAGTAACTTCATTAAAGCGCTGGACGTCCCGCTGGGATGCCGTCTTCTTCAGAGTCCAGATAAATGAACTCTTCACCTCATTGTCTTTGCTAGGAAAAGTTTCTGTGAGGGTTTCCCCAGCAGGACGCTCCGTGACGCTCCGGGTCATTCAGTCTACATCAGGTTCAGACGTCTACACAGTACGGTTACCTAGGTAACAACTGTAATACACAACCTACAGTGTGAGGGTTGTTGGTGTGAGTGAACTGGGCTGTGCTGGTGTCTCAGAGACAAACCAGGTGTTTGCACGCCGTGTTGATGTGACCTCAGTGTGCTCATGGAAGAGTTCAGAGCGCGAGGCGGCCGCACACACCGACAGGAAATGGCTCAGCCTCCTGCAACGTCTGTGGTTGGGTTAACTTCCTGTGTGACAAGGCCAAACGTCTGACATCTCTGTGTTTTTAGACGCTTTCATTTTCCCCTCTCCTGCTCTCTTCTGACACGTTAAGACGCTCTGCACACCCCCACACTGAGAGAAGGTCTACGAGCCCCCCCCCCCCTCCCCCCGCCCCTTAGGCCCCCCTTCTGCTGCTCCTCAGGACCAATCAAAAGCAGACAGAACTAATAAACCATTTGAGATATGAGATGACTTTAGGTCTGTAACTCTACATCGGGGGGGGGGGGGTCAAACTCATTTTCACAGAGGGCCACATCAGCATAATGACTGTCCTCAAAGGACCACATGTAACTAATAAATGTAACTAAATGTAACTCAGTGTAATGTAACATAAATGTAACTACTCCTTAATGTTAAATAACTCTGAATTTATGACTTATTCAAGTTACAAACATTACAGTTACACAGAAAATATATATATTTGCTTGTTTCTCTGTTCTAACATAAATCCTTTTAATTTGTCAGGTTATTAAACCCACAGAACTCCATCAATCAAGGATCAAACTATCGATGAATAAAGAAAAATAACATCAGACACAAGTTAGGACGTTAACTTTGTTCACAACGTTTTTGTCAAAGTTAAAATGAGCTTCATTACTGAACTGTAGGAAATGTAGTTTTTAGACAAAGCACAGTTTTGATCTATTTATTTTTAGACACTCTGACCTTTTTATGCTCTTGCAGGCCACATTTGGCCCCCGGGGCCTTGAGTTTGACGCGTGTGAGGTTTAAAGGCTGACATGCTTTTGTCTTGCCACAGCCTTTAGAGAGTTATCACGATGGGGTTCAGACGCACCTGTAAGCTGTTTATTTTTCAGCCCGCTGGTGAATCCGTCTCTGCAGACAATCTTCTGAACCGTCAGCCTTTATAAAACACTTTAAACACGTGTGGGAGTGCAGCCTGACGGCGGCGGCGGTTTTGCAGAAAAATCCCATTTCCTGTGCTGACGGTGTTGGAATGAAGTTACCGGCGTTGGTCAGTTTTATATAGTTTTTCTTGGCGTCATGAGATGACAGCGTTGTTAACACAAGCGTTATAATTATGCTTTCTTTGTGCTGCTTAGTGTCAGAAGATATATTTGAACTCTGCAAGTGGAGCGGAATGTGTTCTAGACGTCTTAGTGTTTGGGTTTGTGGCCTCTGGCTCAGAGCAGTTGTGTGAATGCTGATACATGCAGTCTGTAGGGGGGTGGGCTCCTTTTGTTTCAGGTGAAAACCAAACAACTTCAATTCGTTTGTTCGTCCTCTTAATTCCGTCTGCACCAGGATTTCTGTCTCCTTCTTTTGCCAGCGACATTTTTCTCCCCATCAGGTCCTGTCATCACTGTTGTCGCCATGGAGATCGCTATCATCAGTTTGTGTTACACTCGGCTGAGGAGTTTTGATAAGAAAAAAAAATTTAAAAAAAATGCAACACAATTCAGAAGTGATGGTATCGATACCAAATAAATCATGATGCATCTGCCTCACATCACTGCAGCTCCTCTGCTCTGAAGAGATGAAAAATGTTTGCTGAGGAGTGGGGGTAGGGTGGGTGGTGTAAGGGTGGGAGTGTGTGTGTTTGTGTGTGTGTGTGTGTGTGTGTGTGTGTGTGACTGGGGGGCTGGAGGTGAAGGTTGTGGGAAGGTCAGAAGGGGAGTTTTAATGGGAGTCAGGAAGGAGTCAAGAGGAGGAGCAGAAGAGGGAGAGGGATGATGTCATATGGGAACCGATCCAAAGGGTTAATTGGACTACAAGTAATGTCTGAATATGACTGTCTGTGGGGGTCCAGACAGAAACCTTTAAGGAAATCTGATAACAGCCTGAAACAGATAATAATCTATAAAACAGTGTATCTATATTTATAATAATCTATAAGTAATCTATATTTAAGAAATAAAGACGTGATTCAGACACAGATCAGTTATTTCTGTAAGGTTAAACCTTTAGTTTGTGTTGTTTAGTCAAAGTAAGCAACTTAAATGAACAGTAAAGTCAAAATGAAACAGGTGTGTGTTTGAGTTACATAATTAAACAACCGTTTTGGTGGCATTATTATTTTTTTATCATCAATGGGGGATCTTGGACAAACAAAATATATCATAAGTTACGATCCCTCACAGCGGAAGCGACACAATCGTAGACATCGGGGTGAATCCATATCAGCGCCATTATATAAATATTAATATATATATACTGTATATATATATATATATATATATATATATATATATATATATATATATATATAAAGTGACAACATAACAAGCCAACATTATCACATTTATTTACCACGTAATCATCTCAGATGAAGATGTATCACTTCATTGATCGTATTGATCTGTAATGGCTGCCCTGATGAAGCGACGGGTGTCGTCGATGACGCGTGACCCCACGTGACCAGGAATGATGCCAGACATCAGAATTTTTATTTTTATGTTTTCATAATGATAAACAAAATATACAGTTTATTACTTTAAAATGAGTTTACTGTCCCTTTAATAAATGTATGTTTAGTGGTAAGGATGGAAAGGTTCCATGAATGGAGTGGTTTCAGGGGGGATTTCCCTACATGCAGCTCTTAAATACGCCTTCAATGGTCAGATGTGAATGTGTGATGAGGTGTGTGTGTGTGTGTGTGTGTGTGTGTGTGTGTGTGTGTGTGTGTGTGTGTGAGAACCAACTCTCAGGCTTCATTCGGTAACTGGATCAGAAATAGAGATGCAGTTGGTCTACTTCAGTGATCGTTATCCAGTCAGTGACTCTGATATTGAGCTCATTCTTGCTTCGATTCCTAAACAGACGATCAATCCGTTGTGGAATCCCCCACCCCCCACCCCCCCGTCCTCCTTCATGCACATTTCAAACGCATTCGGACTCATGATGAATGCGTTCTCATGTCCATCCTCCCAGTCATGCAGGGCATGTCCAGCATTCATTCCTGGCGTCCAGCAGGAGGGGAGTCCAGCAGGATGCTCTGCTGTTGTGGTGGTTTCTAATTTTAGGGATTACATCAGCAGCACTGAGATGAACCTCCTCTCTGTTTTCATCTCTCCTCACTCCCTCCTCCTCTTACCTCTGTCCTTTATCCTCCCATCATCATCATTTCTCTCTGCTCCTCTTCTGTGTCTAACCTTCATCCTCATGGTTTTTCAGCCTCCAAATGCGTTACAGACAGAGTTCTGCATTCCTGAAGGCTTTTATTCTCGTACCTTTGGTCTCTTGTTTCTCTTAGCTTGCGCTATATTTATCTTTGGAAGCATAAAAGTTGTGAATCTTTTAAATCTAGCTAATTTCTGAGTTTAATCACGTCCATAGAGTCTGTTTGAAACAGATCTGTTGTCTATTTGGCTCTTTGGAGAGCAGAGACAATGGCTTGACCCCTCCTCACCTCTACTACACTTTGCCAACTCCCTTTCCTTCAGTTTGTCAGGAGTCCTTCACCCCCCCCCCCCTCCTCTCTGAATCACCGTCTCCCGTCTTTCAATACACCTTGTAATCCTGACCCTCTGGAGTTTCTTACCATTCTTAACGGATTAAATATCGCTGTCACTCGTTTCTCTGAAGCATCAGGAGAAGAGAATGACCGCCTGTTCAGCTGAAGATCAGAGCAGAAGCTGTTTTCCTTTAGGGATTGAAAATGTTCCACCGTGAACATCTTCTCCTGTCAGTTAGCTGCTAACTGCTAATAGGTCAAATCTCCAGGTTGTGGGTCAAACACATTAAAACATCACACCTCCATCCTGTCCCGCCATCTTTTCTTACGCAGACGTAGATTTACATGATCTCTGAGGTGAACCCCCCCCCCTTTATAACCTTTACTCAGCAGAAGAAGGATGGACACAACACCAGTGAGACCGGATCTCGTTCTTTACCACGTGTTGGCGGATGGATACGACATCAGTGAGACCGGATCTCGTTCTTTACCACGTGTTGGCGGATGGATACGACATCAGTGAGACCGGATCTCGTTCTTTACCACGTGTTGGCGGATGGATACGACATCAGTGAGACCGGATCTCGTTCTTTACCGCGTGTTGGCGGATGGATACGACATCAGTGAGACCGGATCTCGTTCTTTACCTCGTGTTGGCGGATGGATACGACACCAGTGAGACCGGATCTCGTTCTTTACCGCGTGTTGGCGGATGGATACATCAGTGAGACCGGATCTCGTTCTTTACCACGTGTTGGCGGATGGATACATCAGTGAGACCGGATCTCGTTCTTTACCACGTGTTGGCGGATGGATACATCAGTGAGACCGCATCTCGTTCTCGTTGGTGGAGCAAAGACGGAGCTCGTGTGTTCTCCTCACTTTCGAGTTTCTTTTCATTCTTTATAATTGTTTTATGTAACTTATGTATAATTATTATAATTACTATAATTATTCACAGGTCTGTATATCTATTGGTTGATGATAAAAAAACAAACTGTTTTACAAGTCTGGAATGGATTAAGATGATTTTTAGTTTTAAATGGGAAAAATTTGTTTGACTTATGAACTCAGTCATAGAAATGAATTAAACTCGTGTCTCGAGGTTCTACTCTGTTTAATTTCCCAAGAGTGACAGTCAGACATATTGAGTATAAATACATTTTATCATCTCGTATTATTTTTACTGTATCTCCAGCTCCTCTGTGGTTGAAGCTGTGTTTCTGTCTCTTTCTGAGGGGACCAGTCGGAAAGGGAAGGGCTGATTTAAATGGCAGGAATTCCTGTCTTGTCCCTCAGACACACACACACACACACACGATCAGATGGTTGCACGTTCACATAGCTGTGCATTGTGTGGTTTGCGTGAACAAACAGGTCACATGCTTTTGTTTAGCAGGACTCCAGTCAACAGGAAACCATCAGATTATCTCGGCTTTAAGCAGACTTAATATTTAAGTGGATGTTATAAAACTGAGGGGTCTCTGAATACGACATCTGTGTGTGTGTGTTCACGATCAAGTGTGTGTGTCGGCGCTGCAGTCGGTCGCCTGACTGTTTCATTAATCTGACAGAGCTAATTAGGCGTGAGCAGTGGCCTCTCACACCCACAATGCAGTTGGACACTGTGAGCATCCCTGGGGGGGGGGCAAACGACAAAAGACAGACAGGACCCCTTTGGAAAATCACTGAGGCGTGACACGACTAACACACACAACCGTTCACACCGGCTCGTCTATGCTGACTAATGTGTGGAAAACACGCCTGAGTCATGTTTTGCAGAAAATATAAAGAGAGGTTTCATTTTCTTTTTCTTTTTTTTTGTTTTTTATCATACCTTTCTGCTCTTTTCCTACTTTTATTTGTCGTTTTCTGATTTTTCCCTCCCCGCGTTCCGTGGTCACCTGACATCCCCCGCCTCGTGCTCGCACACGATCACACACTGTTCCAGGAAGTGTTTCCTGTGTGACGTCGTTTCCTGTTTGGTGTTTTGCAGACAGAGGTTATGTCATGGGGGTGGGGGGGCTGGGGGGGGGTTCTAAAGTCACGCAGGATGAGACTCATGACTGTCGTGGATGTGTGTGTGTGTTTTAATGAGCGTTGTGCTCAGAATGTCTCATGACCGTTTGATTCCATCCCCATTCGTCCTTAAATAGAACTTACATGTAAATACGACTTCTAAAGTTCTGAGGTGTGATGCGAGGCGATATTTCATTTTTAGTGTCATCCTTTCTTCAGCTTTTCTTTTGTCGTCTCCTGAATTTCTTCTTTTTATCTCCTGTTTCTTTTTTTTTCTTTTTTTTCCACAAACACACATTAGAGAAATGTTGCTGATGAGAAACACTTTTGACTTGTTGGTTTTGGCTGCAGCAGCGAGTCGTTGAGGTACTTATCTCTTTTGTTTTATGGCCATTTAGTCAATAAATTTATTTATTCAGTCTTCATAACAGGAGAGTAAATATTTAATCCAAACTGTTCGTAAGCGGCACTGCAGACCTCATTAAGACTGAAGAGATTCTATTTTTTCTCATATTTAGTGTTTTATTTCTCTATTTCAGTGCGTGTGTGTGTGTGTGTGTGTGTGTGTGTGTGTTTTTAGGGCTGGGCTCTGACAGCAGGGTAGGGATGATGTAGTACTGCGTACATTAGCGCAGCAGAGAGAAGCGACTGCGTTCTCATCTCGCCGCTACAACACGCTCTTCATACTTGATGCTCATCCTTTCTCTCCTCTCGTCTCCACATCTGTCCATCCAACTGTCCTCCTCCCCGTCTCCGTCTCTCCTGTGTACACAACACTCCTCTGAAGGCAGGGCTCCATGTGCTCGCATCTGATTGGCTGTGGAGTGAAAGGATGATGTCATTCTTAGGAGGCGCATATCGTTGGCACGCGGAGGAGAGAGAACCGACGTTAGAGATCCTGGTTTTCACGGCAGCGAGTAGAATTTTCTGGGTGGAGAAAGGGAAAATGGAGAGAGAAAAAAGTGTGGCTGCAAACAGAATGAAAAGAAGCTCTAGCTGCAAAAACAATGCAGGTAGAGATTTATTTAGAGTCTGGTAACAAGAGCTCGTGTCTCTCCTCCATGGGGGAGAACCAGCCATCCAACCCAGCAGACGTCTGCTGTCTCTGCCCCCACCCCCCCATCAGTCCCTCCTTTCTCATCCTTTTCTCAACCCCACCAACAGAAGAAATAAGAGAGGCAGTAAATTCTCTCAGCCCAGAATAGAACCTCATTATTTTAATATTTAAATGATTTCCATCTGTACGTTTTGCACCATTTTTCGTGTGATGAATGAAAATTACACCCTTTGATGTTTCCAGAAAGTAAAGCAGGACGTGTATCCAATGAGAACGCTTAATAGAGGACATAGTTCCTTTTTTATTTAAAAAAAATGGAACTTTTGAGGTTTGTGAAGTCGTGGTTTGAAGTCAGGATCTATTTCTGCTCAATTTTCTCTCATTAAAGCGGTTCTGATTGTGATCAGGTATTGATCGTTATACACACTTCTAGTTGTCCAGGCTAAACGTAAACCGTGTTCCAACTGCGTTTTAATGGACTTTGTTAGTCTGATTATAATTATTGTAGTTCCAGTGATGCCAAACAGCACAACCGGCCTCGCTTTTGCCAAATCCTGTTTCAAATCAATAATTTTTATTTTTATTTTTATTTTTTCTTGGGGGGGGACCCCAACACTATCTGGTACTATTGTGTCTCATGCTCATTGCCAAAATGCCACCAGCGTCTGATAGGACTCTAATTTATGCCCAACCCATTTTTTGTGTAATTTATGCAACAAAAGGGATGATGGGGGGGGTTGCCCTCAATCCTCTCAGCTTTATGTTACCAGCCGATCAATAAAGATGCTCCCTCTCCCCCCCTCCATCCATCCCTCCCTTCTCTCTCTCTCTCTCATCCACATCTGCTCAGCAGCCAATCCATCTAATGCAGTTTCCCCCTGCTTGCTTTTGCTTCATCCACACCCCCTCCCCTCACACTCTCTCTCTCTCTTTCACCCCCCCCCCCGCCTCGTCTCTCTCTGCACAGGTGATGTCATTCTTTTTCAGCTGGATTCTCCTCCCTTTTCCCTCCTCCCTCCCTCCCTCGCTCCCAGTCTCTCTCCTCCGCTTCCCATTAGCGGCTGGCTTTCCACAGCGCAGCATCCGACCCGCCGTAGCGTCTCCGAGGGTGGGGAGAGAGGGGGAGGAGGAATGCCGGCGTGAGGTGTGAGCGCTAACCAGGGCAAAAAAAGGATCTTGTAGGTGGGGGGGATCATTGGGCCCTGACATGGAGCTGGGTGCACACACACACCGCCGGACCTCTGGAGAGAAAGAGTTGCAAACGGAGTTTGTCTGACGGGCGGACGGAGCAGCAGACCTGCACCCGCCCCATCCCGGCTTCCAGGGACTCTTTAGGTTATTCCTGCCCAGGAGAGATGCTTCAAATGCACCGATAAGCCCCCCCCCCCCTTTTTTTTTTTTTTTTGCTTATCAGTGGTGGAACCTCTTTTTAAAGGACGCCGGAGAAACAAGACAGAGAAAAGAAAAAATTACATTTTGCATTTAACTTTCAACAATTAAATTGAGCGAAGTTTGGATTTTTTTGCGTGTTTTTACTCGTCCACTGGGATTACTTTGTGTATTCTGCAAAGCTTTCTTTTGAGTGTCTCAAGGTTCTCTGACACATCTGCCTTGACTTGGAAGTGTCCCTCCATCGCGACACCGAGCCGCTCTTCCAAACGCCACCGAGGATTTTTCTGGACAGTTTCCTCCTTTTGCAGCAAAGAGATCTGCGTCCGCTCCGGCCCTCCTCTTTTTGCTTATTTATTAATTTTTTCCCTTTTTTTTCTTTCAACACTTGGTGATCGGGGGGGGGGAAACTTCCCCTGGTTGGCACCCTCCCTCCTGTGGAAATGGCTTTCCTGGTCCGTTGCTATGCCAACTGCTTGCAGCCGTGGTCCTCCAAAGTAAGCGATGTCGTAATCCTTTTTTCTGACCAGAGCCTCTGGCGTAGGATGCCGAGTGTGTGTGTGTGTGTGTGTGTGTGTATTTGTAATATTTATTCTGTTTGTAAATGCATTCATGCTTTGTAGTTAAAAATACTGCTATCCACAGCAGCTGTTACCAGGTCAGAGTTTCTCACTGTAAAAGGATGGATTTAAAAATAGAACTGAGTTACCTGCATCTGTGAGGTGGAAAAGAGCCACGTTTAGGGCCACAGAGTCGATCACCTGAAATATAAACCCAAGAGATTGATGTCATAAAGAATTTTTTTGCCAGTTTTTGCACCAATAGTTTATTATTCCCAGCAGCTTCTCTTTATTCTCCGAAGGGCAAACTAATCCAACACCTTCCAAACTAACTAATCTAAGGAAGCATCAGATATTCACCTGAGACTGGTTGTGTTTATTCAATGCTGCTTTGCTTTTGTTGCTGGTACACTAATAGGAACAGCTTTGTTCTTTATTTTAAGGTGATTTATTTTACCAAATAGTCATAATTGGACTGCTAAAAATTGAACATAAAGTGCATGTGTGTCAAACTTGAGGCCCAGGGGCCAAATGTGGCCCCGCACATCATTTTACGTGGCCCTCCAGAGCATAAAAGGTCTAAAAATAAATAAATAATAATGATTATTTATTATTATTATTATTAATAATAATAATAAATTTTTCTATGCTACTGTAACTACTGTACATCTAGTTAGATTTCTAACTTACATCTGGCCCTTTGAGGACAGCCATTATAATGATGTGGCCCTCAGCGAAAATGAGTTTGACACCCCCAAGTGAATTTTATTTTCCGTCTTCGTGGTGGATTTGGTGGATTTACGTAACAAACCTTTTATTTATTGGACCTTTCATTACAGAGCTGTGCAGGAGTTGTGTTGTTAACATCTCTGCAGCTCTGGAGGCTCTCACACGTCTCATAATGTTGCAACCGTTTGCATAAATTTTAGTTTAATGTCTCATTTTCAGGTGTTCACACTGATATATCAGTTATCCCGTTCCTGTCCTGTGTGTAAGTCGGCTGCCGTGCGCCAAACATGTGGCGTGTTTTTTGGGGGACTGAAGGTTTGAATGACGACGTGCCGGGACCCCTCCGTTAAAGGGCTCATTGGCTGTCTGACTGGGGGGGTAGACCCCTGTGTGTCTGCCACTGTGGGAGTGACTGTCTGGGTGCCGAAAGCCTCAGAGATGTTTGTCTTCATTATGTGTGAGCGCTCACATGTCAGTGGGATGTGTAATAATTGGGCCCCTGGAGATGAAAGAGGATGAAGTAAGAAAATGTTCAGAGTAAGATAACATTCCATCAGCAGCACACGCAAGTACTTATTCTTGTTATTATTCGTAATTACTTCCCACCTCTCGTGTGATCCACAGTATTTATAGAACGTTCGCTCTGATGTCCCTGCAGATTAATCAAACCCTCGGAAACTAAATTCTGACGACTTTTCTTTTTTGCAATCTAGCTTTACTGAAGCTCATCATTGATGCAAAAAGAGAAAACTTGTGATTTTTAAGTGTCGGTGTGTCACATGTTGTTGCCTTGTCTTGAGATGCTATATGTAGACATAGATAATAATAATAAAAAAGACCAGTGTTTTGGTGACCACTAGGTAATGTCCATATTTGTTTTTAAAGAAAAAAAGAATCTGACAATTTTAGGTCAGATATATGTCAGGATATAGATATCCTGACATTTTGGATGAGGATGGCTTATATTTGACTCTTATTATGGCAAAAATATGCAGAATATGATATAGTAATCCCGCATTACTCGCGGTTAATGCATTCCAGGACCACCCGTAAAAAACAGAATTCCGCAATTTAGCTCCAAACTATTTATTTCATCATTTACGGTAATTTAAACATTTATGAACCCTCCCCATACTGATATGAAACCACTTTCTATCTGTGTTACCTTTTGTCCAAACTCTGATAGACTGTTTAAAACACTTTTGTATTAAAGAAAAGTTACAGAAGAAACCGTGAGATGGAACGCAGCACACACACAGATGTTGTCAGCCAATAGCATGCGCATACGGTATCACGTGACCTCCTACTAAAAATCCACGTTGTTGTGAAGCTGCGCATCTTGAAGCCTAAATAAGCGAGGGATTAGTGTATTTTTCATTTTTAGATGATTTAATAACTGATAAATTGACACACACGACTTGTTCTAAACACAGTTTCTTCAGGACCTCAGACTTATCTGTGAAATTTCAGTTTTCACAGTTCTTTTTATTGGCTGCCATATATATTTAAACCAAAATATAGTCGGATCAGTTTTGACAGATTGAGCATTAGTGTTGTTTTTTTAGCACAATTCCTGCAGCAGACAAGTTATCTCATTTATCCTAGTTTTTAAAATGTCAAGGCCCAACAGCTCATTCCTAAACTGGTGTTTTGTTAAGTCAGTATTTACTTATTGGCATTGATTACGATCAATACTACCGGCCCAAGTCAACACATTACTGGCCCATCAGTGTTGCAGGAGTCCAGCGCCTTTGTCCTCAGTCTAGAGTTAATTGCTTGGTGTGTGTGAAGAGTCCACCTTTAACAGAGGTTAATTAAGTTTACCTTTTCCTCATATTCACTAATGTGTGCGCCGTCTGGAGATGCACAAGAAACCAGATCAGGGTTTGAAGGAAGCCTGGAGAAGTGTGAGGGTGGCCTGCGAAGGGATTTCAATTCCCTGACAAGATTCTGTGAATTAATCCTGGTATCCCCTACGAGGAGAGGAAGAGGAAGAAAGAAACAAGAAGAGCTGGGCTGGAAACGGATTTGAAATCAGAGGGAGGAGAAAGACGCCCCCCCCCCCCAAAAAAAAAAAAAAAAAATCACAGAAAACAAAGAAAGATTGAAAAGAAAACCTGAAGCTGTTTTTTTTTTTTGTTGGTTTTGATTGTTTTTATGTTTTTGTTTTTTCACAAGACGTTTTCACAGTTTTATCGCTGACAGTCTTTTCAGAACGGCAGCCAATTATTTTGCTGGGAGTCAGAGCCTTTGATTTGTTCTAGCTGCCGCTGGCAGGGACCGGGTATTCTTCTCACTGTACTGATCTTGGATTCCTCTTGAACCTTGTAACGCCACCAGCTTTACATTTAATTACTTTTTCAAATACAGAGTCTTAACTAACCTAAATGAAAGTTTGAAGAGAGCCAGTTGCGTTTCTACGGCTGTATTATCAAGTTTTGTGTTTTTTTTGATTCATGTGTAAAACCTTTTAATTTCTTTTCCTCTACCCTGTTTGCTGCAGACTTGAGAATTTAAGAATCCTGTTGGCTGAACTGCTGTTAAAAACATATTTATTCTGCCACGTAGGAACGTTTGCCAGTTGCCACTGGTCTGACCTGCATCTCCTGCCATGCAGCACAATTTTAGAGGGTAATTATTGAAATATTGACTGTGTGGCTGGAAAGTTGGGCTCGGATGACACAGATGAAGATGTAGGCCAGTGAAGCGTCTTCGTTATTTGTGGCACTGAGCGCTCATGAGGCCTGGATGGACCTACATCCTTTTCAAACAGCACATACTCTATCTTGAAAAGAGAGACTGGACCTTTACTTAAGAATCTGCAGGCGGTTTCTGTTCTTGACGTCTCTCCTTCATCTCATTCTTGTACCGTGTTGTATTTATGGGTGAACGGTCCCTTTAAATAAGGTTCTGTTTGTCTCAGTGGAACTCTACCCCAGGTCACACCCTCCCTCAGCTGCAGGACTTGTCAAAATGTTCTGGTGTTGAACTCTTTGACCTTCCCCGCTGCCAACACGGGACCCGTTGTCCACCAAGTCATCCCAGCGTCTGTACTGTTACTCCTGTCCCGTGTCAGCCCTCGTCCACCCTTCCTGTGTTTCTTCGCCCATCTCCTCCTCGCGGAGCTGGGGCTTTCTTCTTCCGACCTCCTCTTTCACTTCTTCTTCATCTGTTTTTTAATACGGGACGCTCATTTCCATACGACTTGTTTGTGTCTCTTCCTCCCTCACCCTCTCTCTTTACACATCTATTATTTAAACATCAATAATGGGGCTTGTTGTTGTTGCCAGCCTGATGCCGCTGTTGCTGCCCTGGCGGGCTGTATCCTCATTCAAATGCTGCTTCCTGTCTTATAAATCACACCAACTCCTTCGTACAGCTTCTAATTCTTCCTGTGTTCAACCTTTCTGCGATAAATACCTCGTATTACTCAGTACCTCAGATGCCCTGTATTTCCTCTACATTCCTTAGTGTTCTGTTGCACCAATGAGTCTGTAATTACATTAACAATTCTATATTTGCACCACATAGCAGATTAAATGACTTGTTTGTCTTTTTAACTCTCTTTTAGCAGTCATATCTACTTTAAACTTCGTGAAAAGAAATACACACAGAGTGAAAATAAAATAATGAGATATGAAAAACAATGTATGGACTTATTTTCTGTGGCCTTCGCTCCTCCGTTGAAAGACTGCTGAGTGAACATTTCTTCAAGTGTTCACTCTTGTTTCAGCAAGAAGATTCCCCATCATAAATCCTTATTAGACAGATAATCCTTTGCTAAAAAAACCCCAAAAACTATCATAAAACAGTCAGTTTACTCCCTTTTGTTTTTGGAGGATTTAAGCTCAACATAAGTAATTAAGTGGAAATTATTTGAATAATCTCCCTTCTAAACTGCAGACTTTGTCTGGAAGATACAAACTCAGATTGACCCGGGCTGCTGCCTTTGCTTCTTCCCAGTGATCAATAGGCCTTGGTTAATTGGCATAATCAGCAAGCGTGGGCCCGTGCTACGCTGAATAGCAATGAGGCTATGAAGGTTCTGGATAAGTCTTCCTCTGGGATGATGGACTCAGTGCCAAGACATGAAGGACATGGTGAGGCAGACAGACGACACATCTAGCGTATCTGAATGTGCGTTGACTTGGGTCGGTTACCTCCGCTGTCACCTCATACTCAACTGTCACTACCCGTTAGACGTCTATATGTTCATACAGAACAGCAGAGCAGACTAAAGTCCCACCTTAAACAGGCAGTACAACAAAGAGGTGTTTCTGATTCAAGCGACAGTAACTAGCCGACCAGTCATCATCAGAGCTGATAGGATGGATAGCGACATTAAACTGCAGCACCCCTTTGGAGAGGAGTGAGGAGACTAATTATTCTTCAGTTAAGTCTACTGACCTTACGTCTCAGTGCTGTGGCTTCTTGCCCAGACAGTATTAATAGACTTATTAGCGCCTCCAAGCTTTACACTTTCTCCAGAAGAAACGTGGCCAGATGTGAGACTGAGGGATTAAGATTACTCCCCAGACATGACCACACTAATTTTAATTTGACAATGAAATAAAGCAATTGTTGGCGTTTAATTTGAGGAATATTAAGGGTGAAAGTTGACCCATGATAGTATGTTCATGGGAAGCGGATTGATTTGGTTCTAATTGGTTGGTGAGACTAATTCCATGTTTGAGTCAACAGAGTACCTTCATTACTGTCTCAACAAGAGCTCAGGTAAGTCAGACTTACTAATTGTAAGTTAAGCTAAGCAGGTTTGCTGTGTTGGGTTAAACTCAAGTTACATTAAAAAGTTGAAGCGCTGTTTTCAGTAATTTTGTAATGTTGGTATTATTTGAAAGACGCTGAGGTGGACAGGTTTAAGCTTTGATCATAAAATCCACTTTGAACGATAATTCTCTGCATTATCAAATCAGTGGAAGGAAACCATTAAAGAGTATTATAGAGCTGCTGCTCGGCTCCCCTGGTGCTGGAAAATGTTGACGGAAACATTTTTTGTGAACTCTGTGTTTGATGTCTGTCAGGTGATGTAACGCCAGTCACTTCATCCGCCTGAACAGTTTTACCCCGACCTCCAGTCCACAGACGCTCTGATTGACAGACTCACCAAACTCATAGGGTATCAAAGAGATTGGGGCAGGGGAAGTGTTGGGGTGTTCACAAGAGAACGGGAGGGAGAGAATCTGAGGCAACAAAATGGAGAGAGTGCTTTTAGCATACAGAAAGAGGTCTAGGATATCATATACACAGGAAGTGGGGGTGATAAAGATCAATATGGCTTGCATTAGGTGAAGCCTACATTACTCACCTCCCATAAGTCATTAATCTTTATGCGACCTTAGAAATATTTCTAATCATTAGGTACATCCCAGGATGCCTCTGGATAGAATTAAAACTGAATGAGCAGGTTGTATTTACATCACCTCCTGCTTCAAAGCGGTGATGGAGTGTAATTGTCAGTGTTCGTGTTTCGTCTGTCCGTTAGTCCACCAAGTATCTTAGCAACCGTTGCAGATGGAAACGAAAAGCACATTACTCAGGCAGCAAAGGGGATGAAAATGAGATGATGACCTTGACCTTGAGAAAACTAGGTCAAGGTCAAATTTCAACTTTTGTACACTCAGGAATCGGATAAGATAGAAAGACAAGGGAGAAGGCCAGTGTGAGTAAGACCATGGATCACAGCTAGTGCTCTGACCTACTGTCATAGATCAAAGCTAGTTCTTTGATCTATGACAGGCGGTCAGAGCACTAGCTTTGATCTTTGACCTACTTGCATAAGTCAAAGATCAAACCTAGTGCTCTGACTAGATCAAACCTAGTGCTTTGATCTATGACAAAGCACTTGATCTATGACAAAGCTAGTGCTTTGATCTATGACAGTAGGTCAGAACACTAGTTTTGATCTTTGACTTATGCAAGTAGGTCAGGGTAAAATTTTGAATTCAGGGGTGTCGCGGGATGTTGCAGCCTGTGACTGCATTGGTTCTGGTTTTGAAAGTGGAATCAACCGATGCATTGGCAGATTTTGTCCGTCTCCTATCCTCAGGTGTGCTGCTAAAAGGTCGACCAAAACTGACTGACGGATACGCTTCGCTAGCAGGAAATGCACTCGCTCATTTATTTGTTTTCCAGGCTCACCCTAGACAGAAAAGAATCTGTGCTATTTGATTACTCAGTGTTGGAATAATTACTGCCAGTTCTCCAGGATGGGCTGGATTTTGAGGGTATCAAACCCACTCAGGCCTCAGTGCATTAACATGCATGGCTGATCAGCTGTACTAAGCTAAATGCACTCAGAGGGAGGCGGTTCATGTGGAGATGCTCTCCGGCCACAAACACACTCGTCTGGTGACGCTCGTGCATGTGACTCGTATCGCTGATAGAATTTCACCCTAGGCTACAGTTTGATACAGACACACACACACACACACACACACACACACACACACACACACACACACACACGTTTCATTGCTCTTATCTTGCTGCTATTGATCCCGATATTCCTCCTCTGCTGGTAAAACCTTTTCTGGATATTTTCCAGACGTATTTCTGAACACACCCTGGATGTATAGCTGATTGTTGGGCAGGTGTTGGTGTGAAAAACAGAAACCGCTGCTGTGAGGCATAAAAACAGATATGAGGAGGCAGGAGGGAGGTCGGTTTGGCAAAGTAGTTTGGCAAAACACTAAACTGTGATTTTGCTCAGATATGATTGTTTTTTATAGCAGTTTTTCGTGTCTGGCTTTTATGGTATGAAAAGTGAGTTCCTCTGCATTTTATTTGCTTTCAGCTGTTACTATTATTATTATTATTATTATTATTATTATTATTATTCAGGAACCAAACCTGAAGTCAGCTCCGTCGGGGCTGAGGTGAGGTCGGCAGGGCGGAACACAATCCAGTGTTTCACAAAAGCACTGCAGGAGAACCAAAGGGTGGGCCCTCCTCCTGGCCCCTGGGTCAACCTGTAGGGGTGCCAGGGATGCAGACACACACACACACACACACACACACACACACACACACACACACTGCATGTGCAGTGGTGTGTGTGAAGCATCATGGGTTGGGACGCAAGGGCAGGAAGCATCTGTTAACAGAGGGGAGGCAGGAGACCCTGAGGTAGGTGTGTGTGTGTGTGTATGTGTGTGTGTGTGTGTGTGTGTGTGTGTGTGTGTGTGTGTGTGTGTGTGTGTGTGTGTGTGTGTGTGTGTGTGTTAAAGCTGGCAAAACTGGCCATGGCCCACTTTCCTCAGGGGCCAGACAGAGACGCCTGTCTTCCTGTACACACGCACACACACACACACACACACACACACACACACACACACACACACACACACACACACACACACACATGAAAACAGAACAAAAGAGTTTTTACAGTGAATACTTTAACACCCGCTCAGCCTTTAACGAACATCAGACCATCAGAATCTCCTCGATCCTCCACCACAGCAGACTGTTTATACTGTCCTCCGTCATGAGGAAGATAGAAGAGAGGTTGTATAGAGATGGGAGAAGAAACAACAAGGACTGAAGGAGGGGGGGGTGATGTTAAAAAAAGGGCTGAACTGTCAAAATACACCCCCCCATTCTCCCTCATCTCCACCTGCTGGAAGGGACGAGTGACATCTGACGATCCGTTGATGAAAAAAATGTTTTCGCTGCTGGTCAACCTGACACCTTTAGACACTTTGAACTTCAAGTCGGGTGAATTTGAATCCTCTTTGGACATTTCCACACTGAGTTGAAGGGTGGTTGGTGGATTTTCTTCCACATAGTATTACATGTCCTTTTCAGAGACATGTAATGCTGCGGGGAAGCAGCTACACAAATGCTTTCTCCAGGAGCCCACAGAAAGCATTTTTTAATCGAGACGCCCTCAGTCGTCCATGAGGGAGTCCTTGACTCAGATGCTAATTACCTGAATGAATGAACCACTGAAGGAGTTAGTGACGAAGCTCCAGGCTGGTAGCAGGATGGAGATATTATGGGTTGAATCAAGATTTATAAATCATGTTCTTTACTTCATTTTATCATGAGTTTCTTCTCTGTTAGAATTCATCAGGCAATCTTGTCCTTGTGACTTCAATCAGTGTGTCAGATTTTCACTTATTATATCTTGTGACTTTACAAAATAGAAGTTTAAGACTCAGTATTTGATTTTTATTCCAGTTACTTGACTATTTTGCCACACAGCACTAACATGCAGAAGAGTTTGGTGATTTAGATCAGCAGACAAGCAGGTAATGACTTGTTCAGGCCTTGAAGCAAATAGTTTGGGGTCTTGGAGGTTACTTGGAGCTGATTATCTGTTCAGTCTGAAGACTTGTGACCTGCAAAAATATATATTTTCCATCCATGCTTGGATAAAGACTTTTCATTCTTCTGTGGATAAATCAATATTCTCTTTCAGTTCTAGTTGGAACCACAGTTAAGGTCTAAGGCTTCAGGGTAGTGGTCCATTGTTTCAGAAGTTTCTCTGATTCCATAGCATCCAGGATTTTAGAATGTGTGGACGAATCATTTAACATGAAACAAAGCCAGAGAATGCAGACACGGCGTCTTCTTCGTTTTCCTCTTCCCTGGCATTCCTGTTTCTTTTGTGTAGCCTTCCTCTCTCATCTCCCTCACTGCGACTCTCTCTTTCATCAGTCTCAGACACACGGGGGCAGAAGTCAAGAGCCTTTGGCAGCGTTGGTGACGGTACCATTCAGCATCCCGTCTGTCACCACACTTTACAGCCTGTGGATGCTGCCAGCTAATGGCTGTTTATCCTCCGTAGAGCCCTGCCAGCCTCTCTGTCCAGGCTCAAGTCTAGCCAGCCTGAAACCGTGGAACCTTTCAACTCATGGGGTGACGCTTGCCAAATTATGGAAAGCACTTTTTGTTCTGAAAAGTAAAATGAAAGTTTGTGGAAAGTTTATAGTCAGTATTTTGCAATTCTTTCTTTCTTTCAAGTGGCCACTCTTTCAGTTTCCAACCATTAGTGATTCATTTTTTGGATCCAAAATAACTTTTGAGCTTGTGTGGCCGTTACAGTTATTTACATCCAGTTGGACTGCACTGTAAATCTTTCAAATGTTTGTTGCTGCTATTTTCTCAACTATTGCCTCTTTTTTTGTATTGATAGAAATACTACTCTCACTCCCAAAATTGTCTCCAGTCACTCAGAATTTAAACAAGGCAGTCAGAGACTGCAACATCCCGTGAAGGGTAGGTCAGGGTACCCTGAAAGTAGTACCTGACAAGTACTTTGACCTTTCAAGGAAAGTCAAAGTTGCACTAGCTTTGACCATAGATCAAAGCTAGTTAAGGGATTTTTTTCAAGGTCAAGATCATCTCATTTTCATCCCCTTTGCTGCCCGAGTAATGTGCTTTTTGTTTCATCTGTCTATCTGCAACGGTTGTGAAGACATTTGGTAGATTCACTAACGGACGAACACTGACAATTCCAATCCATCACCGCTTTGCGGGATTGTTTTTTTGCAAGACACAGATTTTGCAAGAAGAGTTGTCAAAAAGAACGCGGCTGAAACTGAGATATTGTGTTGTTTAGTCTGAAGACCTAAAATGTAAAGCAGCAGTAACACACACTTCATGTTGGTTGAGACGTTCGCTGCAGCTCAGAGCCTCCTCTTCGGTCTCCGTCTGTCTCTCGTCTCTTCACGCCCTGTCTCTGTGGCGTGTCTTCTTCTACAGTTGTCACCTTTAATTCCAAATTCAATTCATTACACTCTCATCTTCCCCCTCTCCCGCTTTGAGAAGAGGAAGATACAGTGAGTCGTGTCACCGTGGCACCAGAGATAGACTCAGGTTAGGAACTGGATTCTAGAGAGAACGTTTGAGATTTTGTTCTTTATCTCGACTCACTTTCAAGTCAGCATCTTTATTTCTCACACACTCAATCATTTCAATCATTTTCTGCTCTCTGCCTCTCACGTTTTCTTCTGAGACTCTTTTAACTCTCCCCCTTTTTCGTCCCCCCCTTCTTTACTCACATTCTCCCTCTATTTCCTCCCCACCTCCACCTGTCTCCCTGCGCTGTGTCTTAATCTGTGCACTAGCCAGAGGCAGAGTCGAGCTTGACTCTGTGCTGAGCCTGTTCAGTTAGTCTCACTGTATGTTTCACTGAATGGAGCCATAGAAGCTTTCAATTCAATCATCCATTTATGTGTGTGTACAGTTCCGTGGGTTTATATTATTCTCTATGTTCTTGTAGGCATTTGTTTTAATGTAACTTAAGGTAACTGATGGGCGATTTTAGACGAAGTAGGCCAAGTGACGCCATTGTTCTCACCTGGTTGCTCTAATCAGACAGCTGAAAGTCTTTTCTGCTTCCTGTCTTTGATGCAGAAATGCGTGTGTGAGCAGAAAGCAGGGGTTTTGAACCAGTTTGTTGCAAAATGCAAGAATGAAGAATTGCTCCTCAGAAAGTTCAAAGTGGTCATCCTAGGAGAGAAGGTGATCACGGCTGAGGCTGGAGTCGTGACAGCAAAGCAGGGGAATTAAAACCAAGATTAAAAGAAGAGCTGCGATTGGTTGGAAAGCGAACATAGTCATGAACGCTGAGTGATGGTTGAGTGATTTGACAGTTTCTTCTGCTTCGCGGCGTACACCTGAAGAGTGACATCATCGTTCATTTCCTGGTTGTATTTTCTCAGCTGTTCGTTAGCATAGAGCTGCTATACATCTTAGAACTTCTTCTTTTCCTTTCGGCTTTTCCCTTCAGGGGTCGCCACAGCGAATCAATTGCCACCATCTAACCCTATCTTCTGCTATATATCTTAGATAGTATTTTTATTCTCTAAACCAACAGTTTCTGTAGAGATTCATTCATGATTGAGTTGGCAACACTTAACTTACGCCTGTCATTCAGCTTTTTCCTGCAAAGATACCAAATTTGTCTTTAAGTATCCATTGAGTTTTTGTTGGTGTCATTATTTGTTAACGCCAACTATCGATCAATCAATCATTTACTCCAGTCATACCTTTTATTATTTATCTCTCTGTTTTCCTGCACCTCTTTGTCTTTGTCTCATACTGAGTGTTGATTCGGCCTCTTTGTCTTCAACCCTCTGTTGTTCACCAGAGGTCTCAGGTGTGTCCTGTCTATCTATCCTAACAAAGGTCTGTACTACTCAATGAGACAGAAATTTATTATTGAATAATTCAATCAAAGCTGAATCAAAGGTAAAGGTGCAGTACTGTTTCAAACCTGATCAGATTTCATTTTTATGACATCTTCTATCTAGTGGCTTTGCCCCTTCTGGGACTCTTAAGGGTCCACTTCCAGTCTATTATGAGAGACAGACCAGACACCATCCATTAAAGTATTCAGTGTTTCCCAAAACATCTATTGATGCATTGACCTACAAAGTAGCAGAGATTATCCCAACGCTAAATTGCCTTTGGGAAACCCAGTCTCTGGTCTATGTAGCTAAATGGCCAGCCTGGGCTTTATAGCCCGTTTTATAACTGAGGAAATAAGAGCAAAAAACCACTCAGGCCCACAGCTAGTTAATCTCACATTTAGAATCGGATGCAGTAAGTGGAGCATGGTTGGTTTTAATAGAAGAAGGAAAATGCAGACCTCACACTGATATATGTTTTGGTTTGTTAAGCTTTTAGTCAACGGGAAGACAAATTAGCTCATAAAGTTGTGTTAAAAAATAGTGTGTCCGCTTGTGTTCTTATTCATCTCTGTGACTGTAGGCGTCCTCATCGAGTCTTTTCTACCTTCATTCTGAACCAGCCTGCTGGTGACGTGAAGGCTGTCTGTTTGACACCAAGAACCAGTTTGATCCTCCCATCATTGTTCCCGTCTGTTGACATGATAGAATTTTACAGCCGAAGGAACTTTGCACATTTATATTTAATCTCCCAACTCTCATCCTTAATGCATGAGGGGAATGGGAGACACCTTACAGCCCCCTCTCTGCCTGCCGGTGGGAGGAAAAAGGGGGATTAGGGCAGGATTAAGTGTATGGTGTGAATAGAAGCCACGAGAATCCCCACAATTATTCACTTCCCCTGTCACCCTCCTCCCCCAACTTCCAACCATCCCTCACTCAAGCACCTATTAACACATGGACTCTCTGGTCTGTCCTCACCCTATTTTAATTCCTGGCTCCTCCAAAACAATCAGTGTTCAAGAACGTTTTTCCATTATATTTAATCCTAATCTAATCTCTTCAGTCTTTTTTTTCTTTCCAGCAAGCATAAACTGAATTAACGAATCAAGCCTGTCATGAACGTGTCACTCAGGAGGATTTAGAGACACTTCTAGATTCTCCTGGAAATGCAAGACGTGGATTTTGTGTTCAGATTTTCATAAACTAATCAAATAGATTCTAATCAATATTTTGAATTAACAATATTATCTGCCAATATTGACTAAAATTAAAAATCTTGATAAATAACTCTACATACTGAGTGTGAATGTGACGTATTTCCGTCACATGGCACCGCCTCTCGAGACATCCTGCAGACAAACACAGACGACCACGGAGATCACATGACCTCCTCCAGCTCCTGTCAGATGATAGGATACTTCTCGATCAATAAGGCTGATACTGCATCAGTATGGATGTTGTTATAGATACAGTTGGCAGCAGTTTAACTCTTTAATGAAGCGTTTCCATAATTAGTGTGTATGTGAGTGTGTGTTTGAGTAATAGGATCAATTAATCTGAACATCAGATATCTGGATATCTCGCTCCTCCAACTGAATCCACACTGAACAGATGACTTCTGGGTAATCTTCTCATGGCAAATTCTTATTACCGTATTTTCTGGACTAAAAACTGCTACTTTTTTTGTAGGTTTTGAACCATGCGACTCTTCTGTGGTTATTTCTTCCACCACTGGGGAAGCTATAACCGGAATTACAATCAAAATAGATAAAAAAATGTTTCCACACGTTTACATTCACACATATACAGGGTGACCTATAGGGACAAGTGTGAATGTTTAGGTGTTAGGATAGTTTTGTAACACAAGTTCTTTACAAAAGGGTGTGTTTTAAAGGGTTGATCTTTGTTCTGCAGCATTGTGAGTGATTATGTAAATGCAGGACGTGTGTGTTCATTAAATAGCGTGTCACACATTAAGAACATGCTATTGAACTTCTTAAACTCCACCCCTCAATTCTGTGGTTCCATGTGGGTTTGGATAAGGTGGGGGGAGGGTTAAGTGCTGATGGGGTCGCCCAGTAGAAGAACAGAGTACTGAGGGGGCAGCACCCCCCCACACTCAACATCTTTAATATTACATGTGGGCGTCTTCCAGGTTCCATGTGAACACGTTCCGTAGTCGGTCTTACAGTTTGGACGTTCGTGCGTGTTGGGGCGACCCGTCCGTTGCGCGTATGGAGGAGGTGGGCTTTGGCTTTGTGCGATGTCGCAGGAGGACCTCTTCTCTGACCCTCGCACGACCCCGCTCTAAACGGGTAAGGTTTGGACTGGTTGTGATTTTCCACAGCAGAGGGAGCAGCAAGAACCTCAATCCAGCCCCGGATGATGGACAGGAAACAGTGTGTGTGGCTTCTATTTGTACTATCAGGTCCTCTGATGGTGACCTTCCACTGGCCAGCTAATTGCTGGTGTAAATCAGTGTGTTAATGAAGAGAACACAGAGGATGCTATCATTTATTCAACGGTTCACAAACTGGCCTTCAGGACATCTTTACTTTAACGGCGTGAAGCTGGGACGCACAGACAGGACAGACGTCTGTCAGAGGTTTACTGATTGACTGAGAGGACTTGTGTTATTTAGAAACGAAGGGCTTCACTTGAACAGAAAATCCTGATGATCCAGACTGTGGAGTTTGCAATATGCACTAGAAGTGATTAAAAAATAAGAGGAAACAAAGAGACTTCGTCTGGACTCCTCTCTGTGTAAATTGATTAGAACTTCCTTCAGCGAATCAGCTGACTACAGCAAAATAATTTGCTCAGTGGACGTAATTTGTTTTTGGTCAGCTTGAGTCTGAGTTACTTTAACAGAGACGTAGTATTTGTGTGTGTGTGTCTCTGTGTGTGTGCTCATTCCTGATTATTTGAGTGTGTGTTTATTGGTTGTGTGTTTGCACATCACATATCTGCAGAAAAGAAAGCAAGCCAAGCGGCTTTCATGAGAAAGATGAAACCGTTTGATTTTGGTCACATACATAAAGACACTGCTCTCACCTGTCGCCCTGTTCTGTGTGCTGATACCTGATCAATATCCATCCTCGGATCATAATTTACAGCCGTCTGACGCATCTTCAGCCTCGTCTTCCTCATGTTAATCATCTTGTTTCGAACAGTGCCAAACCACATTGGCTTTCAGGCTGATGAAACAGTCTTGTCTCTGTGTGTGTGTGTGTGTGTGTGTGTGTGCGTGTGTGCGTGTGTGCGTGTGTGCGTGTGTGTGTGTGTGATGTTGATGGTTCAGCTTGTATAATCTGTATGGAACTCAAACCCTCTCTTTTTTTCCTTTTTCTCACTCTCGCTCCACCACTTCCTGTCTGTCTCAACAGCTTCCTGCAGATCTCAATAAGATGCAACTAACAGACCACGCCCACCAGCAGGTGATGCACATGCCTCCGAGCCAATCAGGGTGCAGCATCGCAAGTGACTCTGGGAGCAGCAGCCTATCAGACATTTACCAGGTTAGTGCTTCGCTGCTGTTTCATCTCAGCCTCAGTTTCTCTTTCATGTTTCAGTTTGATTAGGAATAATTTTAACTTTCCCCTCTTTTTTTATTGTCAGGGTGACATTTTATTATGAAGACATTGTTGAAAGTTGTACTTTTCCGAAAGAAGTACAGGTAGTCCTCAACATATGAACACAATTGGTTGAGAGGTTGTTCATAAGCTGAATTGTTTTTAAATTGTTCTTATTACAATACAATCTATAATCACCATGTGACATTTAAATGTCTTTACCTCTCTAAATACTAAAATACTATTCCCCTAACACTTACCAGAAACAATTACGGGACATTAAAACAACACATAGTAAATAAAATACAAGTACAGATCGTTTTGATTTATTTGTTCTTGATTGCACATTGGTTTTTCAAAAAGAAATACAAGAAAATATAAAAATAAAGTTGACGTCATTTCACTCGACAATGAGTGTTCGGTGGGGTTGTGGCAGAAAAGCAAACTGCAGGACAATCATCAAATATGGCAGTGCCCGGTTGTTTGTATCTCTGAAAAATCATAAGTCAAACGTTCATAAGTTGGGGACCACCTTTAAACTTCTTCAATTTTTAAATTTACTTCTTCTGTCACAAATAAGGTGGGGTTGGAATATCCTTTTGCTTTAACTGCCATTGAAAATCTGGAACATTTTAATCCCCTCATGACAGCAGTACGTACTGTAAGTCTGACCAGCCTGAATCTCTTCCACCTCCATCCCGCTACAGATTTTCCGCCGCTCTGACTCTGTCAACCTTTGGCGTATCCGTCGACCTTCCACCCTCCCTCCTTGTAACGTGTGGTATCTGGCTAATTATCGCGCATCCTTTCCTCCTCCATACTTCCCGTTGTGGGAGAAAGGTCATCTGCAGGAAATGAACCTAACCTTTTAAACTGTGTCTATACCTCAATTTGGAGTCTGAGATTTTAAATATAAATTAATTTGATTCCTCACCAGCCTTCATTCTGTGGTTGCATTCGTGGCGTTTAATGCAATACAAATAAATGTTTTATGTATTTTAATGGTATTAAAGATGGACTAGAAGGTTTGAGACTTGACTCTATCTCGTAAATCTTACCTTGGCTTGACATTTCTGAGCATTCAGTCGCTCAGTGGGACTTGAATGCCCCTCTTGAGGGAAGGCTGTTTAAATGGCACTAAATCAATACGGCACACAAAGCTGCCGCCTCATGATTTCAGCAGCAAAATAAGAACCTTTAGGTAAATTTGCACTTCCTAATATCATACTTGTAATATTCCTCGTACGTGTTTGTGTTTGCTTTGCTTGAGACGAGCTCCATTTGCGTTGTTAGCATTCATCAATGCAATCGGCAAGCTCCATTTGTTTCAAACTAATGAGGAAGTCACAAGCTGTTAATGAGCTGCTGTGATCATTGTTCACTGCTGGCCTCAGAATAATGAGCAGCATCTGGTCAGGAATGCTAATGATGCTCAAATATACTTTTCTTATGTTCCAGCGTACAGGTTGTGTTTTTATCACATTTTAGGGAGTCAAGATGGATTTAAGCCACAAATCAAGTGCGGGTGTTATCCCCCCGCATATTACCCAGCTGCCTGAAGGATTTAAAATTCATCTTTTTATCTGATTTCATGATTTTGATATTTACAGTACATGGATTCCTGCAAACAAAACTTTTGAGCGGAGAAATGATGAGGAGAAGATAAAGTGACGAAGATTAAAAACTACAAAGCTGTGTTAGGGTCGCACCAAAGTGATGGTACAAAAATTATAGAAGCTATACTTATTAAAGTAGTTTAAATCAATCCACTGGACTTTAAGAAAGTTTCTTGAAGGCGTTTCACGTCTCATCCAAGAGGCTTCTTCAGTTCTAGTGGTTAGTCTTGTCTCAGCTTCTGGTCAGTGCTTTTCATTTTCCATCAACCATAGTCGGGACCCCTCTGGCTCATCCCTTTCTTAAAGTCCAGTGGATTGATTTAAACGTCTTTGGATACAGAAGCTATTTGTCATTTTTAGTTTCAAAAATCACCTGTGCTGCCTGTATAGAACCAGACAATCATATGACTTCAGATGTATGTGAACATCCTCGTTACCCATCACCGGTCCTCTCATCGCACGTCTGGGAAGCATTTACAGATGGATGGAAGTCAGGTGACCCCGGGTCAGACGTTCAACACCTGAGACCTGATCTCTTCATCCTAGATTAGATGTTAATTGCAGCGGTCTGAACCCATCAGCTTGTCGCTGACCCAGCTCTGGGTTTGTTTACTGCTGTCTCACAGTGCTGACCCCCAGTCAGCTGTCATCAGCTGTCAGTGCAGTGGGGGCGATATTTTTGTTACTGGTAGGCCTTCGTTTTTAGACACTCTTTTTTAATTCTTCATGTTCGAGCAGAACTAGGTTTATATTTTCATTGCAGAAAAACACTAGCAGTGATTGAGTTAGTTTTTTTGAATTTTTATTGAACTTTTTATTTGTTGGATATTTGTTTTTTTCGTGTCCTTTTATTCATATCAAATATTATATTTGTATATTTAGTGCAGAACAACACAGAAACAAGGAACTAAAGTGTTTTTGAAAAGTCCATTAAACAGTTTGCTCAACCTCATTTGTGAACACAAGGGTGGAGCTGTGCCTGAACTCCAGATGGACCACGAGCTTCATCCCCTGGCTTCAGAGAAACCTATAAAAGCTTCTGGCCTTGCACCAAATCCCAGAAGAACCACACTGAGATTGCATTGTTGGTTGGGGATCCCATCTCATACTGTGTCAAGCAGGAAATTAACTTTTAACAACCAAATGAATCCAAGGTTTTCCATTCTTTTTACACCAGAACCTTCCTAAGTGCAGGTGCATGTCCAATGAGATATTTCTCATTCATAATATAATTCACACAGTTTTCATACATCTGAGTCAGTATTACTATTTTATACATTAAATTTACTAAAAAAATATTTTTTCCATCCGAGACAACTTGCTTTTGTTTTCGTGTCCACCTGTCAGAGACACAGGTGGTTTGTATGAAGCACAGCCACAACCAATGAGGAGCTTCTATTCACCACCTGGTTGGATCAATTCCCACCTGCCTATGTAGAACCCACCAACTGTCTGCCCCCCCTGCACAGGGGAAATATGGTCAAAATAATTTATATATATTAATAAATCCTGATGGATTAAAGTATCTGACCTCTAATCTGTTTTTCTTTTTCATTTTGTTCTCTTGTGGTGTTAGCTCAGGGTCACAGGGACAAGATTTTTCTCTATGTTGTGTTAATGCATTACTGAAAACAAAAAAATCAGGATTATTAGAAACTATAAATAATTTAGGTATTAAATCAATATCATTGATACTATTGGCTGCCTTTTGGATGTCTAAAATGCTTTTTCTTAATGTTAACTGTGATCAGCTGCTGCCTAGTTTCTCTCAGGTCCCCCCCACCCCTTCATAGATGACCCTGTAGAGTTAACGTGTATCATGTGTCATTAGCTTCCATTAGCGACCCCTCCCACCACTGAGGTGTCGTCTCTTCTCTCTCTCAGGCCACAGAGAGTGAGCTGGGAGATGTGGACCTGTCTGGACTTCCAGAGGCTGCTGTGGACAGCGAGGAGGAGGAGGAGGAAGACGAGGACCTGGAGAGAGCCTCGGACACTCTAGTGGGTCGAGACCTGGTTCGAGAGTGTCTGGAAAAAGACCCGGCTGACCGCAACGATGACGACATCGGTCAGTCTGTCTGTCCTTCACCTGGAACTGTCTGATTCGGACGACTCTTAGTTTTTGCTTTTAGATCCGGTCCTTATAGTTTCTGTGTGTCTTTCATTAAGTACAGAGGAAGTACACAACCCCCCCACCACCACCACCACCATGGTCTTAAAACACCGTTGCCCTTCCAGTGTGTATTTTTAATCATGCAATCAGAGTCCCAGCTTCATTACCAGGGCCCAGTGGGGTCCTGGAAGGGAAGGGGCCACATCAGAGAGCCGAGAGGAGATGTAAGGGCCCCCTGCCTGCTACAAGCCGGTTGGGGGGGTTTGGCCTTCTCAGGGCCTTCAGCACCAACTGGATGCAACACACTGTCAGTGAAAGAAAGACTATAGAGGGATATGTTGTGCACTTTAGTCTTATTGATTTATAGAATTTCTTTGACCTTTGCACCCTTAATGTGTAGATTATTTGACCTCTTCCGTAAATGTGAGATGTCTGTGTAGGTTCTCAGTCATCCAGGTCATGGTTATCCAAAAGCTGTTTGAGTCAATCCACTGGATGTTAAGAGGATCTGTAAATGTAAAGTGTGTGAAGACGATCCTTTGTTTTAAGACGTCGATAGCGAGGAAGGAACCAGTGCTTCAGCTGTAATCACAACCTTTAGATTGATGCATCCATTAATATCTGCATCATACTATCGTGTTGCTCGAGTAGCATTATCATTACTATGTAAGAACTTTAGATTTTGACAAATTTTCTCGACTCTCTGATCAGGATAAATTCCCCTATTTAAAATTCCTCTACCCTAAATTGATTTGTAATCTAAAACAAAGTCCAGCCAAAGAGGATGTTAGAAACACATTTGCTGAGGATGCTGAAGTGAAATACTCTCCAGTTCTATATTTTTTTTCTTTCTTCTCTCTCCTCTGTCTTGTTTGTTCAAACACAGAACAACTACTGGAGTTCATGCACCAGCTGCCCGCCTTCGCCAACATGACCATGTCTGTACGCAGAGAACTGTGCAGCGTGATGGTGTTTGAGGTGGTGGAGCAGGCGGCCACAGTCGTACTGCACAACAGACAGGAGGTATGAGTGAGCCAGTATTCACTGCAAACATTCCTTACACAGTCCATATAACACAGCTTTGTGACATCTATTACAAATGCTTATTATACTTTTTTTTTCTGTTTATTGCACTAAAATAAGGAAATGATCTACCTTATTATCACAGATACACTGAATTCCCATGACGCCTTAATGAATGTATCATTGAAGACCTGCTGATTCCTAATTTGTTGTTAATATTAATATCAGTAATGACATTTATCTTTCTGAAAAAGTCATCTTAATCAATTGAAAAAAAATACACTTGAGCATCATGGCATCATCGCAAGTTTCCGTGTGTGTATAGACACACACATTCTCATCTTCCTCCAGTGTATCCAAAGCTGGTTCACGTACAGGAAGTCGTTCTCATCCGCAGAGTCGCTGTCAATCACCTGTTACACACTTAATTAATTAAGTTACATGCCTGAGAGACGGGAGCTCCGTCACGGCTGTTTGGCTGCACACAGCAGCATTCAGGCTGACAGGGTGATGAATGGAAATGAACCGCCGACAAACCATACACACACACACACACACACACACACGCACACACACGGGTCTCCTCCCCTGGACTCTGTGAGGAAGGTCAATGAGAAGCTCTTGACTTCTCTGTCGAGTGAAAAAGCCTCTGCTGAGGGAGTGAAATTGGGAAAAGAAAAGAGTTTGCAAATGTAGAAAGAGAAGGAGAGAGACATCCAACAGGCTTCCATCACCGTTTTACTCAGGACTAAGACACCCAGAGTAAAACCTCATAGACAGGTATATGTCGGCTTATGTCGTTTTGAGTCACGTCGTTTTCGATTATACGTCGATTTTTCACAAAAACTGTTTACGTCATTTTAGTCCACTTACCGTCTGTCCACCACAATTATTGGAATCGTAAAAATCATTAGTAAACCATTAAAAGCACATAATATCATGTTACCGCACAATGAATCAGAATAAAAATATATAATATATGATTAGCCTGTAGCAACCCCCCGTGACCCACCATGAGGAAGAAGCGGCTGAAGACGAGACGTTTTTCTCTGAACTAAAATGAAATTAAAAAATAAAATGTAATTGTTAGAAAAGCTTACAATAAATTTCTATTAACCAAATATTATTAAAAAATGTATTCATAAATAAAGTTCAGTACAAAACTGGGAATGGTTATCGTCAGTTTAGCCTGGAGACAAGTTCATTCGACTTAACGTCATTTTTAGACTTTTGTTGCGTCTCCTGGAATTAATTGACGTAAGCCAAGATTTACTGTTACTGCCAGCACAACACCCTACAGTAGAGGATCTAATAAACATCTAGAAGCATTATGCATTTTAAAAAATATATAAAATGAAATAAAGCTCTCTCTAGAAAACATGGAGACAAATCAGTGAAACCCTGAAGGATTAAAGAAGAAGTGCAGAACTTTGGGAAATGGGGGTGGGGGGGGGGGATTTTGCACTTTGCCTTTTTATGGCAGTATATTGGTGGTTGATTACTGTCCCTCACCTGAGACAGAAGTAGAGACACTGACAGAAGGAAAGAGAAGCTGGAAGTGATGGAGAGAGAGTAAAGCTGGTGATATTAACTGAAAGCTGCAGACAGGACGGGAGGAGAAACAGAACGACAGAATGAAAAGACAATGAGCAGGAAATTCCAGGTGTCGTGGAGCCGGGAGCCCAGAGCTCCTCCACCTGCTCTCCGATCCCTCACACTGAGGATGAGTGACTTGTTATATTATGGCTGCGAGCGTTTCCTTTTTCAAACGCTTCCACTGGAGACACAATATCCCTTCAGCGCTGTGCTCCCCCCCAACACCACGCACATTGCAGTCACAATACCTGTGTATTAAATATCAGCCAGTCATCCATCGTCATTCTGTCGTTCCTGTGGTCTCCAACATGCCGTTTTAAATGATAATAACTTAGAATTTAACTTTAAAGTACGTATGGACTAAAACCCCCCATGAAGATGTTAATGAAGAGAATAATGACCTACATGTGATGTTTAACATCATTGCTTCTCGACCAGCCTGAAACACTGAGCCCATTTTGACAGACGGATGCTGTTTGTCTGTGAAAGAAGGTTTTTGTGCATGTTGTAAGCGTTGCATGTTTGCTGTGTTCAGCTGGACCTCTGGTACGTTATCCTGAACGGCGCCGTGGAGATCAGCCGTCCGGAGGGAAGAACCGAGACTCTTTGCATGGGCAACAGTTTTGGAATCTCCCCCTCCCTGGACAAGCAGTACATGAATGGAGAGGTTCGCACCAAAGGGGACGACTGCCAGGTAAAATAACAGCATTTTCTGTTCATTAAACTGACTGCTACTAATGTCAATAAATGACCTTAGCTTAGATTTTTCTCAAAGGAGTTAAAATTTGCCAGGAAGCTTTCTCACATATTTAGAACTGAGATATGGTGGTAATAAAGGTCGCAAAAGTAAAATATGTACTTGTGTTAACCTTTATCCACACTCCCCAGTTCCTCAACTGCACGCATCACTTCCTGTCTTCAGGACAGTGGTCAAACTTTGTGAACCAAATGCAGAAATGAATGAATCAGTCAAGAGACGAGGAGCAGCGCTTTGGGATAGAGCGTCTCTCTGATCTAATGGAGTGTATCTGCGTGTGATTCCTCCTTCGCTCCCATCCACCTCATGTCTCTCTCTGCTCGCCGCCATGCTTCCTCCGTCTTGTTGTTGGAGTACCCGACTGTGGTGCGCAGCAGCGTCTTGCTGTATTACCAGTTCACCAGCTTTCCTCATGTCGTCCTCGACCAGTTCGTCTGCATCGCGCAGGAGGACTACTGGCGTATCCTCAACCACGTGGAGAAGAACACACACAAGGTGGAGGAGGAGGGGGAGATCGTGATGGTGAAGGAGCACCGAGAGCTGGACCGCAGCGGGACGAGGAAGGGACACATCGTCATCAAGGTCAGGCTTATGTAACTAATAAATGTAACTCAATGTAACTCAGTGTCATGTAACATGAATGTAACTACTCCTTAATGTTAAATAACTCTGAATTTACTACTTATTCAAGTTACAAACATTACAGTTGGACAAAAAAATTAGGTTTGTTTCTCTGTTATAAAATAAATCCTTTTAATTCGTCAGGTTATTAAACCCACAGAACTCCATCAATCAAGGATCAAACTATCAATGAATAAAGAAAAATAACGTCAAACACAAGTTAGGACGTTAACTATGTTCAAAACGGTTTTGTCATTTAAAATGGGCTGAATTACTGCATTGTGGGAAATGTATTTTTTATTCAAAGTACACTTTTGACCTATTGATTTTTAGGCACTGACATGTTATGCTCCTGTGGGCCACATTTGGCCCTTGAGTTTTGACACGTGTGTGTGTGTCGTGAAGCCTTCACTAAGACCAGCGACAGAGTAAGATTTGTTAATGTCACTACAAAATTCTGTTTCTGTTTCTCCCAGGTTTAACCCGTCTTCATTGACTTCACATAGAATTACATTAACTTTGTTCAAGGATATTTACTACTTAAAGTCAGGGTTTAGAAACAAGGAAGATTTAATTTGAAGAGTTAAGATAATCTATCCCGGCTGGTTTAAACTCACCTTCATCTGATTTAACATCACATGACCTCTTAGATGTTTAGAATACGATTTATGCACTGAACTCACAGGCTGGTCAAACCTGTATCGGTAATATGTTGCAAAGACATCAATACAGCTTTGCTGGTTGTTTGTGGGCACCGTCACCCCCATCACCGCTCACTGGAGCATTTTCTTGTGCATTACACCGGGGCCCCGGGGCCTTTTGCTCCGCTGAGCCTCCAGAGACAAGCAGGTATTGATCAGATAATGGGCCTGAATGATTCTCCTGGCCGACAGCCGTCCAGTGGAGACGAGTCGCTAGCGTTAGCGTTTCAGCTTCTGTTTTCTGCTTCGTTCTGTTTGTGTTAGGACTGAAGCGAACGTGTTTGTAGTTTCTGTTCCCTGTCAGACGAGTCGTTTCCCCCAGAAACCTTTGCTGTTGTTAGACAACAAACATGCTGAAGCCAGTCCAGTTATTCTGTACGTACGTACGTACGTGTGTGTGTGTGTGTGTGTGTGTGTGTGTGTGTGTGTGTGTGTGTGTGTGTGTGTGTGTGTGTGTGGTACATTCACGCCCACTGTCTCTAACATGTGAGTGTGTGTTTGTGCTTTTAGGTGATCATTGATTATTTGTACCTTTGTGTTGTTTCATCAGTCGTACACGTGTGTGTGTATGAGTGTGTGCAGTGTGTTCTCCTATCCTGAAGCGTTGATGTGTGTCTGTGCTCAGGGGACCCCGGAGCGCCTCATCATGCACCTGGTGGAGGAACCGTCGGTCGTTGACCCCACCTACATCGAGGACTTCCTGCTAACCTACAGGACCTTCCTGTCCAGTCCCATGGAGGTCGGACAGAAGCTGCTGGAGTGGTTCCAGCTGGACAGCCTGCGGGACACGGTGGGTTTGGGTGGGCTTGGTCAGCCGGTGGGGGGGACACGCTCTTAATGTTTGGTATTCATGCATGATGATGGAAAATTCATGTGTTTTGCTCCTCATGCTGATCAATACAGTTTCAACTAGCTCAGCTGTCCTTGAGCCCAGTAGTGATTCGTTCACACTTTGTCCATGAACACTTTAAGCTAAGATTAGTCCACTACTGTCGATAGTCTTTATGCACTTTATAATCTTATTTATTTAATTTATTCATTTTTTTATTATAAATAAAAATTTAATTTTAAATGAAATAAATATTATAAATATAAGTAAATAAATATGATAAATATAAGTAAATAAATATTATAAAAAATTAACAAATATTATAAATAAATAAATAAAATAATCTTCATCTCCATGAAACAGGATTAACTCTTTGGCGACCAAGAAGGAAGATACAGTACGCGTGGTGACAGAGGGAGAGATGCTGTGAGAAAGGAGTGCAAAGTGGGCATTGATTTATGCGAGGAGTTGATTTATTGGTCTCCGCTTTGACATTTTGCAAAGGTCGGCATAATGTTACCACGAGTGTAATTTTGAGTTGTTTCCAAATGCTGCTTGCTTTTGTTTTCCTTCTGAGTTTTACGAGAGAAAATGAAGCAATCAGTCACTAGTTTAACTTTGTGTACAGTCATGATTTATGCATTCTTTCTTGAATCTGCAGTATACAACCAGAGATTATTTTAATGACCATTAAGATGGAGATACCTAAAAGGGAATCTGACATTAAGGTCACATTGGTTAAAGTGAGGATTCGGCAGTTTTGACACCATGGTGACAGAGATGTAGTCAGAATGCACGTGTTGTCAAGCATTGAGTGTCCTTGAACCTGAAATGAACCTTGGGTGACAATAAAGAGTCACAGGAAACCAACTGGATAATAAGTGTGTTTTGTGTCTCAGCTGTGTAAAGATGTTTCTGCGTCTCCTAGGTAACGAGAATAGTGCTGCTGTGGGTCAACAACCACTTCAACGACTTTGAGGGCGACCCAGCCATGACACACTTCCTGGAGGACTTTGAGAAACGCCTAGAAACAACAGTAAGATGAAACATCAGTCCACATATAGGTTTTACTCAACACAAATTCTGTTAAACTTGTATTTGGTTATTTTTTACTCAAACAGTCATGAAACCGTACCATGCGATGAGAGAATAGCAGCGCCGTCAGAATAGTGTTTTTGTCATTGTCTCATCTAAAATCCGGCTCAAAGCATTTACACCTAATTACATTCACAAGCTGTTTTTCATGTACGTCTGCAGCGCACACACACCTTTGGGAAAACAAAAACTAATTTAAATGCACGACTGCTCAGGCTCATCTTTTTCCCATTTCTCATTCCTTGTCAGAAAATGAAGGGCCATTTACGGCTGCTCAACATAGCGTGTGCCGCCAAGGCTAAGTGGAGACAAATCACCCTGCAGAAGGCGTCCAGGGAGTCTCCGCTGTACTTCAGCGTTCAGGGCGGCAGCGAGAGAGGCTTCGGCATCTTCGTGGAGTCGGTGGAACCCGGCAGCAAGGCTGCAGAGGCTGGCCTCAAGCGGGGAGATCAGGTCAGAGGACGACACCACTGCTCCATCAGATGGTGGAACCGTAGTGAGGGGGTTGTTGCTGATGTATTTTAAGAATGATGTCTGTTACAGTAGACAAGTTTAATCTGTCCTGTGACGCTCCAAAACCGCTAAATTGTGTAAAAACACATTTTTTTAATCAACTAATAGACATGCAGACTTTACCTGTGTATAATTAATTATTTAATTGATTAATTATTAATTAATTTTAATATTTTTAAATTTTAATATTTTAGAAATTAATATTTTATTACATTTATTTTATTTCAACATTTTTTCATTATTATTATTTATTAATTAAATAATTTATTATTAATTAATTGGTGAATTTTATTTATTTTTTAAAGATTTAAAAAAAAATTTTTAAATTAATTATTAATAAATTACATAAACAGTGATGAAGAATGAAAATAAACGCAAAAGTCCGGATAACACACAAGCTCGTACTTCACACACACAAGAAGGAGATCCGGTCTCGGCTGATGTTGTATCCATTCGCCAACTAGTCATGGTGTCCTCAAGCACTGCTTGTTTCTTGGATTTTACTCGTATGTCGAACAAAAATATGTTCAGAGCCACGACTCGTATCTCAAATAACTCGTATGTCTAACAACTCGTATCTCGAGGTACTTCTAATAATCTCCAACAAGTCTGCAAATAGAGTCGTCTATCAACAAAGATTAGAGCACTGCTCTCTGCTACCCGTGTGTGTGTTCTCTCACCGACCACAACCCGGTTAGCTTTGAAAGAAACAGCCTGTAATTTCATATAAAGCACTTAACACTCGACACACACACACACACACACACACACACACACACACACACACACACTCTCCGGCTTCTTTGCAGTTTGACCAGCTCATTCATCTCTATCAGGCGGCGCTCTCGGGTTCAGGAGGGAGTGATAAACATCTGTCTTAATTAACCATCTTTGGCTCCGATCCCCGACCAGAACCCCCCAGCGCCTCAGCGGGAGTCAGAATAATTAAGTAACTTTGCGTTTGGTAAACTGCTGAGTTTACATGTACATACCAACATATATGCTGAGTCAAGATTTGCATCACGACTGGCAAATTCCAGTCCAGCAGATGAATTGATTGCGTTTCGGTGGGCTTCGTTCCAGACCGATCCAGCCTGTGACCGTTACTGCATGTTGTGTTTCAGATCATGGAGATCAATGGTCAGAACTTTGAGAACATCTCCATCTCCAAAGCGGTGGACATTTTTAGGAACAACACACACCTCTCTCTCACAGTCAAAACCAACATATTCGGTGAGTTCTTGCACATTAAGAGCACAGTCCAGGTAGTTACATTATCCACCAATTAAAGTCTTCCTCCTGCTTCTCTATACAGTTTTCAAAGAGCTCCTCAGCAGGATTGTGCACGAGAAGAAGAATGGGGGTCCTCACATTCCCAAGATACAGGAGAAAAAGGGCAGTCGCTTCTCCATCCCTGACCTTCCAGGAGACATGGAGTTCCCCACGGACCACAAGAGCACCAGGAAGATGAAGGCCAACACCGTGTCAGGAGGGAGAAACAAGATCAGGAAGATGCTGGAGAAGACGCGCTTCAGCATTCTGCCGCCCAAACCGTTCAGGTACGAGGACTTATGAGCTGTCAGGGGGTGTTTGAATGGGAGTGAAATAGTTTACGACTAATACTTCAAACGAAATGTGTTAAAGAAGCTCTGGTTCATGAAATCTAGTCCACCGATGAGATTAACGCTAGCATGTCGGACTACTTTACGTTTAAGCTAAAATCTACATTCCCTGCTGAGATTTTCCAGGTTTTTTAAGATGAGCAACTTCAGTTCTTTGCATCTAAGAAACCTACTTCAGATTAAGTGGCTTCACTCTGTCATTTCTGTACGAATCAGCCTCTGCATCAGTATTAGAGTAGAACATGAGCACCTGCACGCAGAAAATAATCTAAGCTGGCATATGAGCAAAGCACATCCCAGCCTTCTCCCACAGTTTATATGTGCAAAAAGATGAGAAGATTTTCCCCAGTTTGCCTGAAATCCTTTTCTGCTTTTGGAAAGTTGGGTTCCTCAGAACTTTTTAGGAGTTCCATCTCATTTCACAGCCTGAACGTGAAAGTGATCCAGTTTTGGGTTGGTCTCTGACAGCATCTCTTTGTCAGCTTCTGTAATCTCAATAGATTCCAGCCAAACGGCGAGAATGTGAAAGGCATCATCATCATTATCATCATCATCATCGTCATTAAATAACCATTGCCATTGTCGTCCATAACCAGCCGTTGTATTTGGAGCATCTGGAGCAATTGAAGGCGATTGTACATTCAATATCGGTCCGTAACGTGACGATGGCGCCGTGATTTCATTTCATCATTTCACGCCTCTGCAGGCCTCATTAAGCTCCGTACTGTCAGGCTGGGGGAGAAGACGCCGCTCGCGCCCTGTTAATTACACATTTAACCATCGGTACTGTTCTAGTGTATACATCACACACACACACACACACACACGCATGCACACACACATCCATCTCCCCTTACTTTCCTCTAACCCCGCCTCCACTGGAACACTTTCCTGCCCTGCAGTGATTATGTTCACAAAGCTGCAGCGTTTATGTGATTGTGTTCTGTGACAGAACGCAAAGCAGCCCATCACAGGGTTATTGATCCGCCTGCACGCATCCAAAGGCTCCGCTCCTGCATCGTGTTTATCGACCGGACCGCAGCCTTCATCGCTTTTGATTTTTGCTGCTCCGCACCATTCAGACCACTCAAAGGAACTGATGGCTGATTAAAGAGAGGGGGGAGGGGGGGTCCGACAGGATGCTGGATCAGCATCCGATCAGAGACAACACTGAGAAGTTTGTACACATGTGAATGCTCAAATGTGAAACTACATGTTCATTTAAATTACACTTTAACTGGTATGGAACACTCTGTAGTTCCAGTTTTAAGTTCCATTTTTGTGGATTACCTTGTTTAGCGGCTCTGAATCTTACTCTGGTCTTCAGACAAGGACACTTTGGTCATAAACAAGTAGGTTTTTTTTGTCAGTTTAAGATTTCCTGCCCAATCTGTGTTGCTTCACACCTCCTATATTGACCCACTGTGGTGATTTACATTCTGCAGATAGGAATCAAATAAAAACTGATAGAGTGACTTTTGAGGCTGTGGGCAGTTTCTGGTCTGAAATGATTTAGTGATGATTTAATGATGATCGGCTCGTAGACCCATGATGCCATTTTCATTCTCTCGCAGGTTGTGAATCATGCACACGTTTTCCATCATGATGCATAAGTCTATAACTAGTGTCATCAAGCGTTCCAGCGTTCACCCTCCAGACGTTCCTGCACCTGATAGACGGAATAGAAGGATGGATTGTAGACCTGATGTAGTTGTACTTACATTCACACAATAGGTTTTTCGTTTATAAGTAGACTTGAATGTTGAACCATAAATTGATAAATTGTTAAAAAAAAACATTTCTGAAGATTGTTCTTTTCGTAGGCGATGTCAGCAGAAAGTGTTCAGACTTTGTTTCAGTGCTTGTTTGTTCAAAAATGTGAAGCTTCCTTTTCTTTTCCTGCTGATTTTTCTCATCCATATTTCCAAAAGTTTCTGATTGTTTATCCGTCTGCCTTCATGAGTGTCTGTGTTGTTTTGTGTTTGAGCCGCTTTGCTATTCTTGTATAACTGAATGAGTTCAGCAGAATTCTGTTTTTTTTTGTGTGTGTTTGCTTGTTTTATTTTCTGTTTCACTCTCTTCAATGTTGTCTTTCTTCCCCGTTGACTCCGCTGCGTCAGAGGCCTGTTTGGGTAAGCCCTCCCGTGTAACTCACCATTGATCACTAGATTCCTGATCCAGATCCATCTCCTCAAACCCATTTTCACTGAGGGCCACATCAGCATTACAGCTGTCCTCAAAGGGCCAGCTGTAACTAATAAATGTAACTAAGTGTAATTCAATGTAATGTAAATGAATATAACTACTCCTTAATGTTAAATAACTCTGAATTTATTACTTATTCTAGTTACAAACATTACAGTTACACAGAAAAAAACACATTTGTTTCTCTGTTACAATAAATTATTTTAATTTGTCAGGTTATTAAACCCACAGAACTCCATCAATCAAGAATCAAACTATCAATGAATAAAGAAAAATAACATCAAACACAAGTTAGGACATTAACTTTGTTCAAAACGTTTCTGACAGAATTGAAATGGGCTGGATTACTGCATTGTTGGAAATGTAGTTTTTGGTTAAAGCACACTTTTACCTGTATATTTTTAGACATTCTGACCTTTAATGCTCTCACGGGCCACATAAAATGACGAGGAGGGCCACATTTGGCCCCCGGGCCTTGAGTTTGACACATGTAGTTTAAGGTTTTCTTTCAATTTGTGTCCAGATAATTTCTATTCATTTTTTTTCCTGCAATTTTAGATGTTTGACTTTTCAACTATGGAATCAAGGCTCCATCAGCCACTATTATTATTATCATAGTTGTCACATTATTATTATTATTAATGCTCGTCAAACTTGGTGCTTACAGTGTTCCAGACTTATGTGAGCTCAGCACTGACTTGATTTGCGTCAGTTTTACCGTTAATGCTACTCGTAAGTCTCGTTTATCTTTTTTCCATCACTCTGAACTTTTTAAATCACTTTAGTTTTTCTTAGTTCCTGGTTCTGTCCTCAGTTCTTTTCCTGTATTCGTGCTCTCCATCTTGTGGGCGCAGTATGTATCAGCTGGGGAATGGAGGAAGGCAGAGGCTTTGCTGCAGACGCTCCTCAGCTCTGCAGCACTGCAGCGAGTTCAGAACAAACTGTACAGACACGCAGGGATGTACCGCCAACCACCGGTTAATACCTGACATCAGTTAATCACTACAGCAATCAAAATCAGGTTTTAAGTCAAATTTATTCCAATCATTTTATTCTGCTTTTATGATTATAGTTCATTTTAATGCTAAAATACCACAAATTCGGATTAATAAAGTTAGTTCTTATTTCAGGTTTTCAAAACTTCATTTCAGTTTTAGTAACATTTTTTATTATTTTTTTTCAGTACAGAATTCATTAAATTTTTACATGAACTCACATAAAAACTCATTTTTATTTAATTAATCCATCTTTTGTTTTATGCAACTCACCCATAACCAAGTTTCTTTAAATGTACGATTAGGAATTATTGTAGTTTAACAGTCATTTAATAGTTAATCGCTTTAGGCCACATTGTTCATGCTTTGTTTTGTTCGTGTGACTGCGATAGAGGGATTATATTACATCCATGCATCAAAACAAGATCTTTAAAAGTGCTAAATTTAACTGCAGAAGCCTGGATTGATTTGTAAACTAAGAGTGATCTGACCTTCATGAAGGCTGGTCCATTCAGAATCACAACACACACGAATGCAGGTCCAGGCGGTCTAATTTCGACCTGAATCTAAAGGTCTGTGTTTGCATATCCCTGAGCGGTGGTGGCGACGGAGCAGGTGAACCAGGCGTCACTCCAAACCAGTTTAGCTCCATCATGTGAGCAGTTAGTGGAGTTTATAGAGCTGAGAGCAGCAGCTGCATGTAGAAATAACACACACTCAACACCTCAACGAGCTCCGATCCTCATTATCTATCATTACTTCTCATGTACGTACGTGTGTGTGTGTGTGTGTGTGTGTGTCTTTAGTGTCTGCTCCTTATCAGGCTCCTCCTTATGAAAGAATTCCAGCTGTGTCACTGCTGGTTATGAGAAGACAAATGCAGTGATGTTGATATCTTGTGTTGTCATTTTGATTTCATCTCTTTTCCACACAGTTGTTAGTGGGAGGATTTCATATGTTATCAAGAAGAATAGATAGAGCACTCTTCTTCTGACGTGTGGGCTTTAAACTCATATAGCAGAAGAGCAAAGAACATTCAGACATTTTTATTTTCTGTAAATAAATGTCTGCTACTGCAAAATAAAATGAATTAGTTTTAGATCAATTCTGAAAAGATGTGTTAACAAAGAAAAAAAAATCTATATTGAATATTATTTTTATCATATTTAATAAAATTATATTTTTATTTTATTATATAATTTTTCTATATTTTTCTATATTATACACACCTTTTTTAAACTCTTCCTTTTCCCAATCCATCCATCTCCCTCCCCTGCTCCTTGTCCCTTTTTTTTCCTAGTGACGGGGGCGTGGGTCAGTCTCAGGACGACAGCATCGTGGGGACTAAACAGTGTCGTCACAGCGTGGCCATCATGCCCATTCCCGGCAACCTGTCGTCCAGCAGCCCCGACCTGCTGCAGCCGGCCACCAGCATCCTGGACTTCTCCAACCCTGCAGGTACGGAACCAACGGCTCACCGTCATGAAGCGTGTTTCAAACCCTTCACTGCCGAGTGTTCCATCAGGGGTTTTGAGACGTCCTTCATTCATCCCTTTTCTTGAAGACGAGACAACGTAATCGTCTCGTCTTAGACCGCTTATAGGCCTCACGGGAAGTAATCATGAACCAGAAAATTCAAATGAACCATACACACGCCAACTTCCTTTAAACTGAAGAGGAAATCCTATTTTTGTTCGGTTTTATGCGTGGCTCTAACTCTCATCCCTGTCATGGAGATATTTCTCTCTGTCATAAAGCTGTTTGTTGGACTTGACTTGAGGCCTTGGTCTCATTTGATCAGTGAAGGACACCGGTGGTCAGAAACAGCCGGTCGCCCTTGAACACAATCACATAAAGCAGCGATGGGAAGACGGAGCGTCATTCATCTTTCTCTCTTTCTTTGAAATCAAAGCCAACTCCTCAAAATCCCTTAGACTGTTGTTAACAAGGAAACACAGTCAGACAAAGGATGGAAGGTGTGTGTTCACATGTTCACAGACCTATATGAAACACCTCACGGCTGTCAGACATGAACTCACCTCTGCTTCCATTACGAGCTGAAGTGAAGGACTCTGGGTGTGATTTAGTGGGATTGTTATCTTGAGAAGGGGCAGAACCGTAAAGAGAAATGAAATATGAAAGATATTGACAGTGAATATCGTCTAGATGTATTCCACAGACTATTAGTCCCCCACTCCCTCGATACACACACGTCTTTCACACCTGCGTTCATGTAACTCCCTGGTTTGTGGAGGATCACGTTACATGTGGTTGTGTTGTACAAACACACACCAACCGCATGCCATTAATCATCCCCCCTCCCGTCTAGTTTCCAGCGGTCCTCTGGACTCTCATTAGTTCTGATCCAAACCTGCTTCCAGAGGGGCTGCAGGGCTTTGAATGCCCAAGAGCTAGCATAGCTAACGCACCGCTAGCAGCTCAATTGTAGATAAAACCACAACCAAATGGAAGAGAAGATGGGACTGAGACAGGTCAGATCTCGGGACAGGGGTCAGAGGTCACCGGCTGTTCTTTGACCAGCACGCTGTAAGCGTTTGGCAGCTGAGGTGACATGGCTGTCACAGGGGACATTATTCAGAGGTTTTTCTTATATCAGTGAACCCCCCCCCCCCCCCAACTGTGTTTCAGAAGGACTGCACCTCATTTTATAATATTAACCTTTTTATTCAAAATTTCTCTGTTCTTAGACACTAAATTTTAGAAAATCTAAAGTGTTTCTTTTTAATGCTAATTCATTTTTGAAGATGTGATGGGTGATGATGATTTATAAATTTTAATTTCTTATTGAAATGTTAAATCCTGGGTTAGTTTTAGCCGACAAGAAGCAGGTTTTGGATCCTCGAGTTATTTGATTTTCTACTTCAAATTCTCAGATGTTGAAATCTGTTTCATGTTTTTTTTAATATTATTTTGACATCAGATTCAGTATGTCGGGTTTTGTTGGTCGCTAAAGCAAACAGTTAACAGACTTCATCCTCTTCTCTCCCTCTGGCTGTAATGTTAAACAGATGTTCTGGAGCTGACATGATGAGTCACGCTCAGTCCGTTTCTACTCTGGTGTCATGTTTTCAGTCAGAATCCCTCTCTGCGTTCTTCCCATCCCTTCTCTTCCTCTCATTCTGACTCTGTTTCTTCTTTTCCTCTCTGCTGGCCAAGCCCTGGGACTCTACTGTAAGTACACAACCCCGTAACGCCACAGTTCTGTGCAACATCCCTCCACTTCCTGTCTTCCATCCATGACTCTATTATCCACACTCCATCTTCACATCTCAGCATCCATAACTGCATCCTTCATGGTCTGGGTTTCTATTTACATTTCTCACACTTCTCGTCTATTTTTGTGAGAATACATGAATATTTTTGCTCAGGGGTTACCTTCACGTTGAAATAAGCATGTTAAGCATTTTTTTTTTAACCAAAATACAGCTGTAAACAATTCTCTTAAGAAAACAGGAGTGGAATCCGTTTGCCCCTCACGTTGGGTTTTCTGGAGGACAACTCTGTGAGGTGGATTCATTTCAGATGAGAGTTTCTGAGCTGTAATTGAAACTCCAATATTTTCTGAAAAAGACTTTATGACAAAGGGTCATTTGATATTTTTAGAATATAAAGCATTCTTATATAAATGTACGTTTGTCTCAGGTATGCAGGATAGAACCCCCTCCTGTCCTTCAGTTAAAGGAACCTGTTCAGCTCCTGTACCCCTCCAGTGCTTTAGACTATAATGTCCTGCCTTCTTCTGCGCTGCATTATTTTTCATGTGATTTATGTCTTCCGATTGCATGATGGAGTGACTCATAAACGCTTTGACAAACAGGAGAAACGAGGGCAGAAAGGATGAGGCTGAGAGAAGAGAGCAGCTTTTTAAAAAAAAACAACCCAAACTTGTTTTCCTGTGTTAGAAACCCTGCCTGGCTTCATTCCTTGATCAAATCTTCTGCTGTTGTATAAAATGATACCCATCTGAAAGGTGATAACTGATCGGATGTTTGACTGAATGGGCGGTGATCGTCCTTCTTCATGCAGGTTGGGTCACTGCTTGTTCAGTAGATAAAATACGATTAAACATCAATACTTTCACATTTAGGGAATTTTTTTAAAAATACACAAATACAATTCCCACCTTGCACAAATCTGATCCATGCATTCAGATCAAGAAATAACAGAGAATGTCTACTTAAATGTGCAATTTAGTATTTTCCGCACTATAAGGCGCACCTTCAATGAATGGCCTACCATAAAACTTTTTTCATATATAAGGCACACTGGATTATAAGGCCCACTGTCGGTTTTTGAGAAAATTAAAGGCTTTTAGGTGCGCCTTACAGTGCGGAAAATACTCTATATGCCGATACTCAGCCAACAGAAATAGGACAGAAAACATTTCTAAAAACCGATATGGAATGAACCTTGTGTTTTAAATGAAGGTGATTGATTATCAGCGTTTGCTTTAGTCCTGCTGTTACGGGCGTCTCCATCTCGTGCTCACTGTGGCGCCGCTTCTGTCCCAGTGATGATGAAGATGAGAGAGATGCTTCTGCTTTTGTCATCTAAAAACAGCACCGAGACGGATGAGAACTCTCTGTCTAATAAAGTCATGAACACACTAGACTATTTTCTGCCCGGTAACCAGGACGATATAAACCTATCAGTAAAACGGAGCTTTGACGGGAAGATCTCTTCATCATCACCTGGTTGAGGTGATGGGAGTCTCCGGCTGCCTGTGTGTAATGGGCCGTAGCCTCTTCCTCTCTCCATCCCAGGCATCTTTAATGCAGTGTTTCACTTGGGGAGGGGGGGGGGGGGGCGTCTCCATTATTTAACAGACACACAGCACACAGTGTGAGTTGCGTGCTGCTGCTCCAGCATCAGCTGCTCCAGAGAGATGCAGCATTCAGGGATCTGATAATAAGATATATATAGTATATCTAGAATCACACAATAATGAGTGTGAATGCAGTGTGCTATCATCGGTTATGAAATATTTAATTGTGTATTCACAGCTTTTAGTGGTGCATTACATAATGTGTCTCAGTAAATAATTTAACCTTTAATGGTTCTTTATTGAATGACGGTTTAGGGTTAACTCAGTTTTGATTTTTTTTTTCTTGATGTTTCTCTGCAGGTTATTTATAACTTTTTTTTTTAATTACTTTTTTTTTTTCCTGATGTTTTTCTGCAGGTTTTTTCTAACTTTAATTACATGCTTTCCTGATTATTCTAGAAATAGTGGCTCTGCATGATGAAAAGGAGCCATCATGTGTAGATACGTGCATGACATTAAAGCTGCATAAACTGAAAAGCAAACTGCATGTAATGATGTTTTACCCTAAAATCAGTGAATTAGTAACACAGGCTTTCATGGACTGTAATTTTTATTCCTCTCTTCTTCCGTCAGACATCCCAGACCAGGTGATCCGGGTGTTCAAGGCCGACCAGCAGAGCTGCTACATCATCATCAGTAAGGACACCACAGCCAAGGATGTGGTCGCACACACCGTCAACGAGTTCGGCTTCATCGCCGCGCCGGAGACCTACTCCCTGTGCGAGGTGTCGGTGAGCCCGGAGGGGGTCATCAAGCAGCGCCGGCTGCCCGACCAGCTCTCCAAACTGGCCGATAGGATTCAGCTCAACGGCAGGTAAGAAATGTTGATCACGGATATCAGATCCACCCCGGTGGGAGTCTGGAGCATCAATTTAAATAAACTTACAGTATGTCTTATGAAAGCCTGGATTGACTAAACCCAAGGGATGAGCTGCAGTGTTTGGGCTCCAAACCCGTTCACACAGCGCTCAGTATTTGTGATCTTTATTATGTAAATTGATTTTTAGAAGTTCAACTGAAGCCAGTCTTTTTCAGGGAGCTATTTTCTCCCGCTTTGAATCTCAGAGGTACGAATCGAGTCCTGAGGACTCAGACCCTTTTCCTTGTTTGCCTCGTTTGCCTTGTTTGCCTCGTTTGCCCATTTGCGAGTCGCCTGACATGTGTGATCACATCGGTACGATGACGCGTGTTTGTTTTGAACCAGCAGTCGCAGGCGTGTTTTTTGCAGATGTCTTGCAGCCCGTGGCGGAATCGCGCCGCCGTCTTGCTGCTGGACGCATTCCACTTTTAAGATGAAAGGAAGCGGGACACAAAGGATAATTGGACCGCAGCCGTAAAGTCTGACTCAAAAAAAACACTCCTCTGTTAGTTTTTTTCACACTTTCCTCCCTCCAACCCCCCCGGTCTCCTGCGGTCCCTCTCCAGTCCCCTCCCCAACTAGGTTAGCATGAATATTTCATCCTCTGTCATGGGCGGAGGCCTCGGCAGACAGCATGGCACGTCTGGAATTATTCATACACACACACACACACACACACACACAGGCATGCACAGTGATACAGATGCCTTCTTATTCGTAGTCATGCAGTTACACTCAGGTAGACGAGTAAATAAAGTGTTTACACATCCATATGTATTTATATGCGTCAATATCCGCAAAGATACACTCACCCTTAAAACACTCATGGTGTGACCCCCCCCCCCCCTGTGTGTGATGGATGGCTGAGCATCATGGGAAGAAAATGTCAGACTGAGATTGGTAGGAAAGAGGTTTAACCGTGGAGGTACGAACACGCAACATGTAAATGTAGCTTTAGCCGTATATGTCTGACATGTAGACGATCACATGTTTGTCTGCCGTGTTGTTGTTGTTGTTGTTGTTGTTGTTTAACAGAGATGTTCATAAGATTCACATTTAGTTTGTCTGCAGCTCCTGTTTTTATGCCGAGCAGCAGGGGAATATTTCTCATCTCTAGTTCTCCTCCGTCACGCCGCTCCCTCTCTGCGGCTGATTGACAGGAGGGTGTGACGGGGGACACAGCCCTGGCAAACACACACACACACACACACACACACACACACACACACACACACACACACACACACACACACACACACACACACACACACCATTAGCCACTTACATTGGGTTTGCTCCAGTGATTTAGCATCATTAATTTAGTCTCCTCCATTTTTACAGTATTGTGTGTTTATTTTCTGGTTTAATATTTAATGAGTCTCCAGTTTTATTAGTTTGAATTAACTGAAATTTAATTAGCTTGTGAAAACTGAAGGAGTAACCACCACTCTGTCTCTAAACAGGATCTGAGTGTGTTTGTAACGTCTCTACCTCCATCCCGTCTAGGAAGTCTTCCAGTCTGTGTTGGAGCTCTTAAAACACTTCTAACTTTTGCTGAACTGTCAAACATCCTCTGTGCTTTAAGCTAAAAGTACTTTGAGTTTGATCTGCACCTCATTTCCTCACATCTCACCTTCCTCTCCAGCTCTCCTGATGGTGTAACGGAAAGTAGTGTAGAGTTCCCTTCATTCCAAACACTTCTGGGCGAGCTGCATTCCTAAATGACCACATTAGAGATTATTTAGAGAGGAGTTTAGATTTATAAACACAAAAGCACACAAGGAGATAATATAGGTGACCTGCTGCTGGAAATTCTCCCGGAAAATTCTGAAAATCAAGCTCAGATTGCTTTTCTTATGCTCACTGACCCTCTCTCTTCTCTCGCTCCCATCTTAACCCCCAAAGTACAATATAGACACGATTTTATCAGTTCCACCTGAGTATTTGTTCCTTTTCCTCAAACAAATCTCAGGATGGAGACAGAAATTGTTTCCCTGAAAGATGAAATGTAGATGAGAGGAACATTCAAAGAGATTCATCAAGGTTTTATTTTAACACGCAGAGAAAGTTATGGATGGAAACCTGGATCCTGTCCACCCACCTGCCTGCAGCTCGTATCAAAGATTCTGAAATATTCAGCAAATCCACAAACAGATAACATCACTTTGACAGTATTTTACTTTACTGTAGATTTTTTGCAGTACTTCTGTTCCAGCTTTGATGAATCCTCAAGAGATGATCCGTGAATATCAGTGGAACGACTTTAATGCCTTCGTTTCGTTGTGGCTTTCAGATGTTTGACTCCAGAACAGGAGTTTAAAGTTAAAAATAAAGTATTTAAGTTTTATTTTCCCCCTCTGCAGGTACTACCTGAAGAACAACATGGAGACGGAGACGCTGTGTTCGGATGAGGACGCCCAGGATCTCCTCAGGGAGAGTCAGATCTCTCTGCTGCAGCTCAGCACCATGGAGGTCGCCGCTCAGCTCTCCATGAGAGACTTTGAGCTCTTCAGAAACATCGAGTCCACAGAGTTCGTGACCGTTTAAGCATTTACACTGTTTCTAATGACGGAAAACTCGTGATGGAACTCTCTGTTCTCCATTTTACCCAGGTACGTGGACGACTTGTTCAAAATCGACTCGTCGGTGGCAAGTGGTAATCTGAAGCAGTTTGAGGAGATGATAAACCAGGAGACCTTCTGGGTGGCCACGGAGATCCTGAAGGAGCCCAACACGCTGAAGAGGATGAAGACCATCAAGCACTTCATCAAGATCGCCCTGCATTGCAGAGAGTGCAAGAACTTCAACTCCATGTTTGCTATTATCAGGTGAGTTGGGGGGCTGCACCGCCGTTAGTTTCACCGTCCGTCCACAAAATATCTTCACAACCGTTGCAGATAGAAAGATGAACGAAAAAGCACATTACTCAGGCAGCAAAGGGGATGAAAATGAGATGACGACCTTGAGAAAACTAGGTCAAGGTCAAATTTCAAAGTTTGTACTCATCGCGGATTTTTGGTCGGCAAAAGTGTGCTGCATTCCATGAGTCTCGAACTTACATGAGAAATAAAAGTGGTTTAAACAGTCCATCAGAGAGTGGGAAAAGGTAATAGAGATAGAAGGTGGTTTAATATCAGTATGGGGGGGGTTCATAAACGTTTAAATTACTGTAAATAATAAGATAAATAGTTTGTCATTCTATCGTGGAATTCGTTAATCGCCTGTGGTTCCTGGAACGCATTAACCGCGAGGAACAAGGGATCACTTGTATACCTTTTCAGGTACACATCTCTGAAACCTGATGAGATATAATCACAACATTTTCAGGAAGCCAGAGGCACAAAAATGTGTAGGTCAGGATAAAAATGTTGAATTCAGGGGGGGCCGCGGGATGTTGCGGTCTCTGACTGTCTTGTTAATTTTGAAAAAAGTCATCGTCTGCAGTGTAAAAGCAGCAGATGTTTAGGTTCCACGTTAGAGTCCAGCTCGGCTGTCCTCATGGGGGGGGGGGTCATTCGTTTTAGGGAGAGGATTGGGAAAGCAAGAATCCCCCACAACAGGGAAAAAAAAGAGAAAATACTTGGTAATATCTCTTTGTATTGTAAAATAGAATTCTCCTAACCTCTCATTTCTACCTTGTCCTTCATCCCCCCCCCCACCCCCCCAGTGGTCTGAATTTGGCCCCGGTGGCTCGACTTCGCGGTTCCTGGGAGAAATTGCCCAGTAAATACGAGAAGCTGTTTGGAGACCTGCAAGACGTGTTCGACCCGTCCAGGAACATGGCCAAGTACCGCAACATCCTGAGCAGCCAGAGCATGCAGCCTCCCATCATCCCTCTGTTCCCGGTGGTCAAGAAGGACCTGACCTTCCTCCATGAAGGTACACAAACCTGTAGTTTATCTCCTGACTATACATGAGGAGTTATTATACTAGCTTGTTGCTACATTTCCCTTCAGCTGACTAGAAACCAAGAAAAAACAGAAGCTTTTCTTGAACTTGATGTGTCATTCTGAAAATTCCGATTTCCCCCGAACTTCCTGAAACGACGACAATCATTTTCAGTTTCGCTCGAAACCTTTACTTCCGCTAAAAAGAGTTCTGCGTCTGGACACAGTGAGTCAGTTCGTAACTTCTCTTTACAGCTTTCTCTAAAATGTTCAAGGAAACGAAAAGAAAGTTTCACTAATTGGGCAAGTTGCAAAAAAAATTTTTTTTTAAAAATCCTCCAACATCCCAGCGTGAGTCAGAATGAAAGACAAGACGCCACTTTGATCTGGAAGAGGAATGACAAGACAAGTCTGGAGCGAGGAGAGTTTTTACTTTGAAGATTCGCCTCAGAAATGTTGTTCAATCTAATAAAATGTCCCAAAATATGAATCATTTATGTCCTTCATGGGTTTAACATCTGACTTCACACTTTGTGTGTGTGTGTGTGTGTGTTTGTGTGTTTATGCTTGTCTTTTCTTCTCTAAGGCAATGACTCCAGCGTCGACGGCCTGGTGAACTTTGAGAAGTTAAGGATGATCGCCAAAGAAATCAGACACGTGGTGCGGTTGACCTCAGCCAACATGGACCCGGCCCTCATGTTCAGACAGAGGTTGGTTGTGTGTTGGCATTTGGCACAAAATAAAAATGGTGTATAGAGAGAACTTAAGAAGTGACAGGAAATGCTGACTGCGACAGGTCTATAGCCTCGGTGTGTGGCGGTCTTGATACCAAGAGTCCTAAAAACCTCAAGTTTGTCACAGATTGACTCCATCTGAGCAGATTTCACAGATCTCTCTTTAAAACTCATCTTAAGTAAAAATATGTCAGAAGGTTATATCCAATAATTTGTTATTACAACTTTTTTTTAATCAAATGTGCTGGAAAAAGTTTGTTTTGTGGCTCAGAAATGATCACAGTTCACAATTAATGAATGAGTCATCGATCAAATACCTGTACTTTTCCAGTGAGTGATGCCAAGTCATCATCTTTCTTTAGTTTGTACCTTTGAGTTTCAGTCTTCTCGTTTCCCGTCAGTCAAAACTGAAGCAAAACGCTCTTTTCTCACTCAGAGGTTTGAATAAACTCCTGAGTTCAGCCGTTAGCGAACAGATCATTTCGTACGACTAACAAAGTGAACCACAACGCATCCTACCTGCACCAGCTGACCTGTAGCCTCCACCAATCAGATCAATCCGTTTACTTCCTGTCCGGTTCACGGCTGTTTTTGACTGGTTGCACAAAGATACATGCATGAAGTGAGCGAGAATTCATGCCAACCAAAGTGTGTGGTTTTGTGCCACTTAGTTTGTGTGTGGGTTACAGTGTTGTCAGTGCAGCAGTGCGTGACTGCCCCCTGCAGACACCCCTCCTGTACTGCAGGCACAAGACTGGAAACTCAGATTAAAAATGACAACCTGTCACAAAAGTAGTTGTGAAAATCCAAAAGGAGTTTTCCTTTGTGAGAGGGCGATGCACAAGGCCGCGCAGCGCTCTGCAGGTCGATATGGGGAGATGTCATGTGTCTGGTGTCGTCTCATCTCCAATCATCTCCAGTTTGTTTGTCGTGGCATGACCTCTGCATAGTCTTGTCCACCCCGGCACCTAAATCTGTCTCTGAGTCACACTTCAAATCTTCACGCCTCTCGCTTGCAGGAAGAAGAGGTGGAAGAGTTTAGGGTAAGTGTGTCCTGGTACTGGTTTCAGCCTGAACTAGAAGTTCCATCCAGCCTGCACCCCAGCGACCATTACCTCTGCATGCCCCCCCCCCCCCCACACACCTTTACCTGAGCGCACGTGTGTCCGCCTGAGCTTGTGTGATTAACCCCTTCCATTCACAGTGTCCATTCACCCGAACGACACTGACGTCCATCATTGACACCATTCATTGTTTGTCTTCTTGTTGGAGTCATAAAGCAGCTTCAATGAATTACTTTACCAGAAAAAAGGTTGAGTGGAAAATTGTTTTAAATGCAGGTAATCGTTGGTTTACTGTACGTCGTTTTGAGTCACGTCGTTCTCGATTCTACAACGTTTTTCAAAAGAAAAATACACAGAAAAATTAAAGTTTACGTCACTTTAATCCACCTTACATCAACACTGGACTCTTAAAATCACTAGTAAACTATTAAAAACACATAATATCATTTTACTGTGTAATACATCAAAATAAAAACATAATATCATATTATTAGGAGGAAGAAGCGGCTGAAGACGAGTGGGTGACGTTTTTACTGTACTATATTAAAATATAAAATTTAATTTGTTGTAGTTAAAATAGATTCATATTAACTAACTATTAAATAACTATTAACTAACTATTATTGAGACTGCATTCATTAATAAAGTTAAATACACAACTGGGAATGGTTATAAACTGAACTTACGTCGTTTTTGACTTTCGTCGCGTCTCCTGGAACCAGTTGACAACGTAAGCCGATTGTTACCTGTATCTGATTTCTGGTATTTAATTATTCAAGTGTGTCATTCATGTCATATTCTACTGAATGTTTTTTGTCCTGATGAGAACATAAAAGAATTTAACAGAGAATAATGAACAGAATAGAATAAATGTTATTAACGGATTTAAAATGAATACATTTGGTTGTCATAACCGACTAAGTCTGAAGATGAAGGGACGAAGGGATGTGTTTTTATCAGAGAACCACGTGAAGTATTGACTGATGCCATCTGACTCAGGTTTGGCTGGTTTTTTGTTTTTTGTTTTTTGCTCATATTTCCATCCTGACATAATATTCCCCATATCAGATCTTGTGCATCTCTTGTTTCCTAACCCTTTTGCCCTCGTGACAGAATGCTCTGCTGTATTGTGATAGCATGGCACATGAGCGAGTGCTGCCCTCCTCCCAGTTGCATGGTCCTGTTTTTAAAATGCTATGCTCCAACAGAGACAGTTTTATAATGGAAGAGGTATTTTATAATAAAGGTGCCTGATTTGACTGATTGTTGTTTGCTATTCTTTCCGTCTGTCTTTTTACTTCCATGTGCTTTTATTCTGTTCCTGTCTTCTTCACTTATTCCTTTATTCTCTTCCATCCTCCATCTTCATCCATCTAAACTTGCATCACACCTCTATCTTCCTTCCTACATCTCTCCTCCTCCTCCTCCTCCTCATCAGATCTCTGAGTCAGGGCAGCACCAACTCCAACATGCTGGACGTGCAGGGCGGGGCCCATAAGAAGCGGGTGCGCCGCAGCTCGCTGCTCAACGCCAAGAAGCTGTACGAGGACGCGCAGATGGCCAGGAAGGTGAAGCAGTACCTGTCCAACCTGGTGGTGGAGACGGATGAGGACAAACACCAGATCATGTCCCTCCAGTGCGAGCCGTCCTACAGCACCCGTGAGTGACTCCAGCTGATGGTTCCAATCCAGAGGTGTCAGGTGGCATCAAGTGTTTATGTCCATCTCCATATATACTTATAACTTATTGTTGTTATGATGTTAGGAGAAGAACAAAACGTGTCTATTTTTATCAAGAGGCGTTGCAGCAGTGACACCCGGCTGTGAGGTGACACTGCCCCCTAGTGTACGCAAATGTGTCCTGCAGAGAAGTCAGAGTTCGGTCAACCAGTACAGTAATCCCATCGCATTCGTGCTTCATGATGCCCGGCTTCACCTCATCGCGGATTTGTAGTAGGTAGTCACGTGATATCGTACACGCAAACTATTGGCAGATAGTAACACGGATAGAAGGTGGTTTAATATCAGTATGGGGAGGGTTCATAAACGTTTAAAGTACCGTAAATAATAAAATAGTTTGTCGCTATATCGTGGAATTTTGCTATTTTCTGTGGTTCCTGGAATGCATGAATGGTGAGTAACGAGGGATTACTGTATTAGCATGCATGTATAATAATATAAGGGTGCACACACTGACGTGGGCATGGTGAAATCCCGGAGGGGGGGCTGGGGAACGTTAGCTTTTTCACTGACGTAACAGATTGAAGTGTAATTGCACATCCGCTACAGTAGGTGGCAGCAGCGCGTTCACATCTACATGGAGTGTGACATTAACTCGAATTATTCCATCATGGAGTACGGTGCGCCCTCGTTCTTTCCGGTTAATGCGATCCAGGAGCCACTAGCGGTTGAGGAAACCTCGATCTATTTATCTTATTATTTACGGTTATTTAAACGTTTATGAGCCCCTCCCCATACTGATATTATTCCCACACTCTGATAGACTTTTTAAGACACTTTTGTTTCTCACGTAAGTTTGAGACTTATGGAATGTAGCGCACTTCCGGATGCCGTCAGCCAATAGAATGCGCGTACGGTATCACATGACCGCCTACTAAGAATCAGTGATGAGGTGAAGTCGCGAGCGTTGCGCACTGTATTAGCTGCACCAAGTGCACACACACACACACACACACACACACACACACACACACACACACACACACACACACCAAAGCTTGTGTGTGGCGGAGGGTGGGGGTGTTTTCTTAACAGAAGACGATGGAGTTTCCTCTCTGACGGCGTGAACTGACATATTTTCTTCTCCGTTCTTCTTCTAGTGTCGAAGAACCTGAGCGAGAGACGTTCCACCAAGTCGGACATGTCTCCCGTGTCGCTGCGATCGGCTCTGCCCTCTGGGAAAACACAGAACAGGGTGTCACAAGTCCTTCAGGTGCAGGTCCCCCTGAACCCCCTGAGGAAGAAGAGCACGGCGAAGGACATCGGGACCCCCAGTCAGTACACCTGGACTACGCTTTGTCTCGTTTTAAAGCTTGAATTCTGATCATTCCGTCTCCTTCCTGTGAGGAAGCGTCACTCAGGAATGTGACCGACCCTCAGGATGACGAACCCCTCTTCGTCACCTTCATCTTTCTTTTTTTTTTTTTTTTTTTTTTTTTTTTTGCCCCTTCAGACTCCAACTCCCCCCAGGTGGTGAAGAAACCTCCAGTGAACTCATCAGAGGAGTGGAACCCCAAGAGACCGTCTGATGACGCCGTCTCCACCGTCTCGTCGCTTCACTCCAGCCCCACGGTGTCGCCACAGGGCTCCCCACGGAAAGGTGCTCTACAAGGGGGGGTTAAAAACTGTTAGGATTGCATGTATTTTCTGCTATCCCATCATTCCATTGTTTGATATAAATCCTGATCCTTCCTTCTTTCCAGTGGGAGGTGTCGCCAAGTCCCACAACTCCAGCCAGATGAACTTGTCGGGCTCCTCTTCGTCGCTAACCAGCGACGCCAGCACAAAGGCCGGCACGGTCAGCCTGCGGAGCTACGGCATAGGTGGGACTGTCCTCCACAAGAGGGTTCTACTGATGACCAGGAAGCGTAGCAGGGAGGGGGACGCTCAGGAGGAGGAGGACGAGGCAGGGAGATCCCGTCAGGCAGATTTTAGCGCGATGCTGCAGAGGAGGAGAGCAGGAGGGGCAGGCGTGACGTCGTCACCCGTCACACCCCGACCAGAATCCCGAGAGCCCCCCGTCAGATCGAGGATGACATCTCCGTTCAGGTTACTGAGGGAAAGGAGTCGGTCCAGGGAGAGGAAGAGGACGGTCAGTCCCGTCCTGAAGGGGGGGGGGGGCGATGGCAGCGTCTGAGAGACGAGGACAGGAGGAGCAGAGAGCCAGGAGGTCCGTCAGCCCCAACGTGTTCCTCTGGCTCTGCAGGGACAGACACAGCAGGAGGAAGACTGTCTGACACACACACACACACACACACACACACACACACACACACAGACGAATGAGTCGCAGCAAAAGGAAGAAACAAACTCAGCTGTGACGTTTTTGTTCGAGTGACGAGGACGTGTCCACACAGAGCCCGCCACACCACATTTCATTTAAGTGTCAGCGAGTCGCTACCAAACCGTACTGGAAAATATCTCGTGTATGTTTTGTGTTCTAGTAAATCACCAGATTGGTTCACAGTCTAATGTGTGTGTTCACCAATCTGTCAGAAACAGTTTGAGGGTCAAAGGTTAGAAACGTTAACCGCGTTAAGAACAGAAAACTCTCACGTGAGGCAGGAATTAAAGACGATGAGGCGTCAGGTTTTTGAAGCCAAGATGAATTTTAAGCCACTGAAGAAAATAATTCCATCTGCTTCTCTCAGTTCTTCCTAGCATTTCTGTATTTTGGGGGTTAATTATGCTGTGAATGTTTCAGTGTTGATACGTAAACAAACTGTGAACTGACCTAAGGCGTCTCATGGTGTTCCAGACTGATCAGATCTACATTTGAATGTATTTCTATTGTTCTTAATTATTGACTCTCAGAGGTTCTGTTCTCTGATTTCATTCCTTGTTGCCACATTCATGTTTTTCCAGCAGGCAGAATTTTGTTTCGCTGGGTTTTTGTTGGACACAGGTTTAAGCGTGACCCCAGGGATGACCTTTGAACCACCATCCTGCTGTACTGTATGAGCACTGATGGAAAGAACTGTAACTGCCATCAAGTTGATACTGGATTAACACCGTTTAAGTGTTTTCTATTAAAATGGAACAGAAAATACAGATTGTCCCTCCATATTCTGAAAACAGAACCTTTCTGCTCTTCTTCACCTCCATCTGAATTCACCTTCATTGTTTATGGTCTGTATTTATTCTAATGTCCTCCATGTGTCTTTCCGTTCAGGTTACACCCCCCTAACAGCCGGTAAATCGGACAACCTGTCAGACTCCAGTCACAGTGAGATCTCGTCCCGCTCCAGCATCTGTTCCGTGGATTCTGTCCCGGCTCCGGGACCCGAGGAGCGCTTCAACAGCAGGGGGGGTCCTGCCGGCGCTCTCTGCATCGCTGTACCTCCAGCCGCAGCCGCAGCTGCCGCCGAGAGTACAGCATCGCATTCACACGGAAACGCTGATTACAGGCAACCCAGCACAAGGTAACAGCTTCAGAGCAGCAGAGATTATATTATTTGATTGACTTATTCCCCCCTTTTTATATAAAAATGATCAATATTTCTCCTACATTCAATACACTGATTGTAAGCCGATTTATTTCAAAATAAATCTCATCAGCACAGTCACGTGAATCAAGTTTTTTTAAATAAAATTATATTTCTTATTAAAAAGGATTTTCGTTCTAAAAAATATAATTCCATTTTCACAAAAAAAATTATAAATAAATTAATTAAAAAAGACATTTTTAATTTATTTATAATATTTTTTATCATTATTATTATTATTATTATTATTATAAAGACGTTTTATTTTGAAAGTCACAGAAAATGCGTGCGTCTGTGCCTCTTGACAGGGCTCGGTCATGTGACAGGTTGTGACCGGCCGTTACCCCAAAATTAAGCGTCCACAAACTAGCAAAAATGATTTTCCTCGATTAAAATCAAGTCAGAATATCCTGCATTGAAAACCAAACAGTCACTTGAATCATGTTTTTTTTTTAAATAAAATTATATTTCTAATTAAAAAGTATTTTCTTTCTAAAAATATAATTCCGTTTGTTTATTGTCTGTTGATGTCTGCATTTGACATTTCTAATAATAAACCACTGTGGATGATTTATTATTAGACTACAGCTGTCGTGGCGTCATTAACGATTACGGAGCAAATGAAGGCCGGTCCGTGAGAATATTGTCTCAGATGAAACCGGTTTGTGCTGCAGCTGATTTGTCAGAAGAGGAAGAAGAAGCTTGTCTTCTGTCTGCATCTGGATTCTGATTATTCCTCATTAAAACCCTCAGAAACCGGAGTCCGAAAACCCGGCGGCTCTTTCCTGGCGTCACGTTTCTCGTCCTCCTCTTTCCTCCTCTCCTCCGCCGCTGTTTGTTGACGATCGGGTGATTCCGTCCCACAAAGCGACGCCATTAAACGTCACCAGAGGCGGTCGTCTGTCTGCTTGCGTCGTGTTATATTACCGTCTCCCACCCCCCACCCCGCCGCATAAAGATGGCCGGGTCGATGAAATATGGCTCCGATTCATTTGGTCGACCTTTTTGTCTAATAAAACCACGCCAGTGAATCAAAGAGCTGCGCTATGAAAAGCACCAGAGCAGGAAAACCTCGTACACGTTTTTTTGTGTGTGCGGATTAATTTTAACGACTGAACGTCCACACGAGACGTTTTTCAAGAGTTAAACGACAACAAGTGTTGATTTTGTCTTTTTTTTTTGTCATTTGTTCTGTAAAACAACGACACAATAATCTGATTGTGTGATTTTCACCTGAACGTCTTCCCTCTTTCCTTCCCGCAGCAGCTCCCTGTCGTCGTCTCGGGGGTACGCGTTACGAGCCTCCACCTTCACCTCCTCCACCTCCACGGAGGAGCTGACCCCCGACCACACCTCCCTGGACTCGGTGGCCGACAGCGGCCGCGGCAGCTGGACGTCCTGCTCCTCCAACTCCCACGACTCCTTCCAGAGCCTCCCCGCCTCCTCCTGCCGGCCGTGGGACCACGGCGTCCACGGGCATCCGCTGGCCCTCCCCCAGACGCACCTGGGCGGCTTCAAGCACACGCAGCTGGCCGCGCCCATCGCGGAAGTGGAGGACGGCGGCGCCGCCAAGCAGCACTCCAGGAACTCCAGCTCGGATCTGTCCAATCAGTCGCGGCAGAGCTGGGCGTCGTCCAGCTCGCTGTCGGACACCTACGAGGGGAATTACGGGACGATAAAACGGCGAAACACCTCGGAACATCCCTCCTCTCCGACCAACGAGGAAGGAGGGCAAAGCACAGACCCCGCCTACAAAACGGTGACATCAAGCACAGACAAGGGCCTGATAGGTGAGGGGGCGAGTTGCGAGTCTGATTCCCTGTAAATGTAGTAGCCAGAAGGTGAGAGTTTGGAGAATCAGGATTCTGTACATTTGTTGACATTGACAGCTCGGCTCTGGGCTGAAACCAATCGATCGATCAGTTTGATAGATTAGTGATAGTCACCTGTAGTGGCAGCTGGAGTTGTGTGTGTGTGTGTGTGTGTGTGTGTGGCTTCATCCTTCACCTCATCGTTTTGTTTTCAACACGTTTTGATTTCCTGTTCAGTAAAAAGCCCCCCCCCCCGATTTAATTTCTCATTGTTTTCTTTTGTTCCTCCCTTCATCCCTCCTCCACCCCGTCCCTCCTCCTCCTCCTCACCTCCTTCGCTCCATCCCTTCTTTTCTTTCGATTCCCACCTCCATCCAGTGTACTGTGTCACCTCCCCCACCAAGGATGAGCGTTACCGAGCTCCCCCTCCCACCCCTCCAGGCTACCAGGGTCTGGCTCTGGGGGATGTCAGCCTCCCAGATGGGGGATGTCTCCTCCCCAGGCCTCCTCACCTCAAACCTCCAGACTACAGCGTGGCCCTGCAGAGGAGCAAACTCCTGCAGAGCCCCGGGGTGGCGGGGGGCCTGGCCGAGGCGCGGAGGCTGGCTTCCAACCATCACCTCCCCCACCAGGAGTCCCGGACGGCCGGCTCCCCGCAGTACCGCTCCAGACCGCCCAGCGTCTGCCTGCCCCCACAGGAGCTGGGTGACAGCGAGGACGGTACGTCACACGGGGCGGGGGCCGCCAGAGCAGCTAGGACTGATGGGCGGGGCCGATGGGCGGGGCCCCGGGTCCTAAAATGCTGCAGATTGACTCTATGAATGGCCACGAGCTAATCATGCTAAACAAGCTAATCCAGCTAAACAAGTAGAAAGTCAAAAAAGCTAATCAAGCTAAGCAGCTAAACCCAAAGCCGTTTAAATCGATCCACTGGACTGTAAGGAAGTTTCTTGAAGACGTTTCTCCTCTCATCCAAGAGGCTTCTTCAGGTCTGGAGGTGTCTGGTCTGGTCCCATTTTATTAACCCTTTGGGTTAGCGAACTAATCGAGTTAAGCAAGCTAAGTGAGATAATGCAGTTAGTAAGCGAAACGAAAAAAAACACACAAAAAAAAACCTACGGATTTCTGATAACATGGGATAACATTAAGTTTGAGATCTTAAAGAGCACGTTGATATTTTTTGACAATATAATAACATGTGAATCTGTTTAAAGTGTTAACTGGTTAATTGTATAAACACTGTGCTGAGGTTAATATGATCATTATATTCTTGTTGAGAACACTGATAAGGTCAACTTCCTGTTTTGACTCTATGATGTTAACAAACCTTGTGTTCCTAGGAGGGATGTAAACATGGAGGCTGCCACCTAGTGTCCTGGAGGACACACGGCACTGATTCCCCCCAGAATGCATTCTTGTTATTTATCATGCAGTGAGGCTAAATTGTTATGTTCTGTTGGGAATTCTGTAAAAATAAGTCATAGTGAAAAATAATTTGAGGCCGGATCCCCCCGATGAGTCATCACACGGATAATCAATTCTGTAGGGTATTAAAATGCCTTATTACAATCTGTAGCCCTCAGCCAATCACCATCCTCTCCTCTGTCTTCCAGATGAACAGGTGTCAGCTGTGTAACCATGGTGACGTCCCACACGTCCTCACACACGTGGACCAAACGGTGTTGATCAGGCGTGGGACTGGACCAGCAGCCTGCCATCATCACGTATCAGAGCACATCTCCAAGCCCCCAGACGCAACTCTGTGTGACATCACCATCACCCAAGATGCATCTGTGGACCAGAGCAGGGGGTCACATGACCTCTCACCCCCACCCCAACCCCCCCCCCCCCAGGACTTGTACAGTCATCTTTTTTTTTTTTTTAACCCAAGAAGATTTTAGATGCTTTTTAAGAAACTCTTGAACGAACCGGTGACATCAGTTTGATGAGTCACATGACGCAAGACGGACGTTTAAAAAAAAAAAAGGAAAAGCGAAGGATAGAGCGGCGAGGTCAGCGTCTGGCGAAGGTCGGCGTCTGGCGAAGGTCGGCGTCTGGCGAGATGTCGGCCAACTTGGAAACAGACCACCTCGTACCTCCATTTAGCTTCAAGCTGTTTTTGTTCATGTTGATTTTTACAGTTTAAATCTGTTGTGCGAAGATGTTTGTGTGTAAATATTTTTATTTTTTTAATCTCTGCAGACAAAGGGACCGACAGCCGTAAACGCTTTACGCTGAAGTTGAGTTTGCTTTTTATTTTGCTGTCAGCTCAGATTTTAATTTTTAGAGCTCCTCGTGACACGATGATGTAAAAATAACATCAGTTCCCATGGCAACTCCCACTCTAAAAAACTATAACATTACTCATTCAAATATACAAATTTTGTCTGAATGTGATGACAAAAGAGCGCGAGCGACACAACGCATGTTTGTGTGGCGCTTTATATGAAAACTGATCCTTCACGCCGCTCTGCGTCCTGGCGTCACGCCCCCCCCCCCGACCCACCCGGGTTACCTTTTTTTTTTTTTTTTTTTTTTTTTTTTTTTTTTTTTTTTTTATTGCTCGTTGGTTTTGTGACGCGAGGTACTTTAGCAGCATGCTGCCTCCCGGACGTTCTATAAAAACTGTATTATAAGTCGTTTTTTAATGAGCTGAAGAACAAACGCCTCGCTGCTTCCTGTAGAGTAAACCGCTTCTCCTTATTCTAGTGCAGCAACTGTAATAAAACCATGAAATAGCACTGTGTTCTCACACACACACACACACACACACACACACCAGAATCTTAGTTGGTGCACATAAAGTTTAAAGACAGTGTTTACACCGATGCTCACTAGTTTTGTTTACAGTGTTTATTAGACTAGTTGTGTGTTTATTACATGCTGAGTCGTTAGAATTCTGCAGCTTTGGTTGTATATTTGTTTCTAATATCAGGATCATGTGACGCAGTGTAAACCCTGACTGTGTGCTCACAGGTTACCTCTCATATCAGTTCTTATTTACAAAGAACTAAACAAGTCCAGAAAGATCTCGCCAATCCCGTGTCGATGGATCATTTTTGTAGAATATTTAAAGGAAGTGCTTGAAAACTGATTTGTGATGACTTGTCAGGTTGTGTTTCTGCGCTGCAGCGGTGGTGGAACTTGAACTGGAACTGGAACCAGACGTTTACTCTTCCTTCCTGTCTTTACGCTTCTGTGATGCTTTCTTATTGTTTTGCCACAAAAGACTTGAAATAATTACTGCTAATATATACATGGCATATATATGAATTTATACATATATTTTTGTTTGTTTTGCATAAATTAATGTATAGATGAGAGAAGAGAGTCCTCTATAAAGGATATTTTTGAATATTTTGTTATAAGAAATAATCGGAGGTTGTGATTTTTTTTCCGTTCTCCTTTAAGGATCCTTGTTTCATGTCTTGTTTTTTTCTCTCTTCACCCGTTGTTGTTTGTGTCATTTCTGCTCTGTCTAGTTGTAATTGCTGCTGTGTTCTGGGATATGATTGTGTGTGTGTGTGTGTGTGTGTGTGTGTGTGTGTGTGTGTGTGTGTGTGTGTGTGTGTGTGTGTGTGTGTGTGTGTGTGTGTGTGTGTGTGTGTGTGTGTGTGTGTGTGTGTTGTGGAGTTACATTTGCGATATTGAGATAAATTTACCTTAAAACAGATCCCATCTTGATGCGTTCTGGACTTCCAGCACATAAATGCCACATAAATCTCCACTGTGACCCACACCTGAGTCCTTTTTTCTTTTTTTAAAAAGAATCTCCATAGTAGAAACGTTGGAATAGACTGAGACTGACAATTTCCTTTTTCTTTTTTTTTTTTTGCACAACTATATTCCTCATATTCTTTACCATTTATCAGTATTAATCCTCTGCATGGATGATTTGTCAGATGAGGCGATAGAGTCGTAAGTTTTGCACCTAAGATGAGGCGCAACCTTTTTTTATCTGATTGAACTTCAACTCCAGCACAGCGGTTTCAGGAGGAACCGGCATTGAGCATCTCTCTGTAATGTGAACACAACATTAACCCGGAGAGGATCAGGGCTGCCGTTTGACCTGGAATGCAATAAAAAAATAGTTGTGTGTGTGTGTGTGTGTGTGTGTGTGTGTGTGAGATGTGTGTCGACATCTTCTGGCATTACAGCAGAAATGCACAACAATAAGCTTAAATGTGGTGAGTGTGCTGCACAAACTGTACAGAGGTATTAATAACTCGGTCTGTGGCTTAAGGTTTGCTTTCGTCTCACATAGCTGTCGTAACTTATGTCTTTTAGAAAGACAACATGATTTTGCTCATACGCTTTCTATGTATTTTTTTATGAGCGATTGTAAATAGTTGTTATATTTTTCTTTAAGAGAATGTTTAAAAAAGGAAAAAAATACCTTTTATTTCTCCAAGTCTACTGATATGAATTTGGACAATGAATAAAATGTTAAGCAGAGAGGATTGTGTGTTTATTCTCTTCTCTAAACATGGGGGTATTTTAACTCAGTATTTACTCTTCAACGATGTTTAAATCATCTGGAACGCCTTTGATTCATGTCTAAAGATTATTTCTAAATGTTTTCCCACAGCGTCTCCTGCCGGCAGCTGAGTCCTGGTTCTGATGCAGCTTCTGATGCCCTTTGAGCAGAAGTTCAGGTCAGAATAGATTCTGGTCTCGTTCACATGAGAAAATAAGAACAAAACGTGTTTTACTGTAAGACTTACATTCAAATGAAGTGGAACCTACTCATACAGTGATGTCTGTATCAGTAATAGTAGTTAGTAGGTTATCAAATAAATGTATTCCATTCCTTTGACACCTGAAATCAAATCCATGATTTTTTTGTGACATTTGTGACGACAAATGGATCTGGTTGTGAACAATGATGGAACGCCATGACTTATCCGGGTCTTAGAGTTTATGTATTGACTATTATTCTAATGATAATGGTGATGATGATGATGATGATAATAATAACAATAATAATAATATTTATTACAACTAAAATTGTATTATTATTTACGATTATTAGAATTTTATTAGTTGTTATTATTATTTAATATTGATGGGGAGCCCTGTGATATTTTAGAAATTGAAAGTATTTTATTTACGTATGTTTATGCATTTAATTTATTAATTTATTTAATTAATTAAAAAAATTTTTTTTTTTAATTATTTATTTATTTATTATTATTTATTTACCTCACTAACTCCTCTTTCACCATCTTTTTTAATCAGAAGGTTTCTGTTCAGGAGCCTAGTCCTGAGCAGCTGGAGTGCAGGGGTTAAATTTTATTGAAAAACTGTTGGAAGCATGAAATTATTTTCATTTCATAGTTCTGAAGCTAGTGGAAAAAAAATAATCCAGATTCCACATTTCTACCTGGAAAACTGGGAGAAAGGTAGAATCTCTTCATTGACCTCAAGAACCACCCGACATAAGAAGTGATCAAAAACTATCCACTGGTTTTATATTCAGTCACTGAAGAACAGGATCCATCCATCCATCCATCCATCCATCCATCCATTCATCCACCTGTTGGTTTTTGCTAACAAAACCCAACCTGAGACAGGAAGTGATCCCCACCCAGCCGGGGCAATCCGCTGATCTCCAGCAGAGAGCTTTCCTCTGGGCGTCCAGCTTTCATTAAAAAGCAGCAGCTGCTTCCTGGTCACACAATTCATTTCTAATTTCATTCAGACTTCCTGGTTGAACTAACATAATAAATAAATATTTTATTGATAACTGTCGCTCTGACTTTGTCCCTCTCTCTTCTGCGTCTTCAGATAGAGGGTGTGTCCCATAATGCAGAGGGGTCAGGGACAATGGGGGGGGGGGGTGTTAACCAGCTCGTTCAAAGAACTCGTCTTTCCGCTTCAGAGAGAATATTTCTGCACGATGAGAGAAGTTTAGCTCCGAGTGGGATTCCACTGGAAACCAGTTGGTGAAATTACACACAGCTTCAATTATACATCACAAAGAGCCCCGCTGGATTGGGGGGGGGGGATGCTTGGGTATGTTTGTGTGTGTGTGTGTGTGTGTGTCACTCCTCTGTTTTTGACTTTGAAGTGGTGACTTTGTCAGGAGCAGGAGGCAGGAGAACCGAGTCGTCGCCACCTGAGGGGTCTGCAGGCAGACGGGGGGGTGGGGGGTTTAGCTTTTAGCATATTCCTGTCTAAATGAAAATTTATGAAGTAAGAGAAAAAAAGCAGCTGGGAGAATATTCTGTCACCTGTTTGCTCTCAGGGATCGCCCCCCCCCCCCACACACACACACACCGACAGCGTGAATGAAGAAACGTCTCCACATGCAGCCTGTTTGCTTCATGTTTTCTGCAGGATCACACAAATAAGTTGTTTGGACTCGACTGCTGCAAACTTTAAATGTTTGCTCTGGTTTGTTTGTTCGTCTCGTTTCGTATGCAAGGAGGAAATCTCATTAAAGGAGTGCACCTGCGCTGAAGCAGGCTCCTACAAAATAAAAGTCCTCATAAACTCCTTCAGATGTCTTGTAAAATGGAACGTCCTTCAATAAAGAAGAATCTCTTCATGCCAAGCTCTGAAAGAGACAAACTACACAAGTCGTCCCGCGGGGTGACGTCATGTGACACAAACAGGAAACACTTCTTCATGATTGGACGTGATGACGCTGTATGATCAGAAAGAAGAGACGAGATAGAAGTGAACAGCAGTGAACTGGTGTTCTTAGTAACCCTCCTTCACATCTCTCCTTGACCTCTTGACCTTTCCCAGTGAGGTCACGGAAGCATCATCGTGAAAAGTTGTTGGTGCTTCGACCATCGATCACAGTGACCGGCCGCACCCTTCAGGTGTTCTAATTTACCAAGGTTTTGGTCTTACATGACAACTCCAGGACAGGTCAAAGGTCAGCCAGTGATCAATGAGGGCTACTCTTCATCTGTTTCTTCCTCACCTGCTCTGCTTTGTGTGACACGCGGTCACGGTGAACCGGTTCCATCTCGTGTTTCTGACTCCAAAAGTTCAGGCTGACCAAACTTCATCTGAAGGACTGTTTCTTCTGCTTGCCGCCTGCTTCAGAGACGAGATACGACCTTCACCAGCCTGTTTTATTATAAGCCGTCAGTATTTATGCTGTCCATCGTTACTTTATTTCATTTTGTCATTGTCTTTAATGGGGTTTATATCATTCTGATTACCTCTGTATGGTATCATTATTTTATTCTCTTTTCTTTTTAGTTGTTATCTGTAAATTTTCACGTTTTATACCGACTCGGCTTTTATTGTTGTTTTAGTCTTTAAATCTATTTTTCTCTCTTTCACATCTTTTGTTTCATGCATCACTTTTACAGCACCTCGAATAAATTCTACATGTTGGAACGAGTGTTTGCTAAATAAGTTTGTTTTTTTGCTTGCTTGATTGATTGATTGATTGATTGATTGATTGATGGGAAAATCAATCTGAACTGAAAATCAGTGGAGAAAAAAAGTCACTAACTCTTTTATGCATCTAATTAACTGATTTTTTTTAAATCATGTCTCCAAACCCACCTCTGTGGGCTGCTGGGAGGGGGCTGGGAGCCACATGTTGAGCAACCCCCTCCTGGGTCGCTCTGCCCATTTGTCACCGGTCCTCAAGGCTTCTTGCGGCGCTGTAGAGAGGTGGAGGTCGGCGTCCTTGTGGCTCACTGTCCTCAGCAATGTCAGCAGAGCAGCTCAGATAAATGAGCTGACAAAGACCACAGGATGTAATCCAGTATTAAAAAACAAGTAATCCTTCAAATGCCTTTTCTCTTTCCACTGCTCCTTTCACTCCTTTTACACCTACGCTGTCCTCTGTGTGTGGAGGACGTGGAATGTGTCCTGATTTAGTGACAAAAATGTTTTTTATCTAACATAAAATCAGAAATAACTGATGGTAATGGTTTCAGATTACACAATTGGGTTTATTTAAAATAAACTTTATTACCTTTTGTTCTTTATTGTAATAATCTATGCATTAATAGAAGAAAGCCACCTCTCCTCCACATTATTCCAACATTGAGACTTTTTAAACCTTCCTTTCAAACCCACAACTTCCCTCCATGACGGATTTAAGGTGTATCTTTTTAATTACTTAAATAATTTACACCATTATTACCAATGTCTGTGATTGAATCTTTTTTTTTTTAACTTATTTGAAATAACAAAGAAATAAGTTACTTCTTCTGACCGTGTCAGCAGGAGGACGACCCCCTGCTGTTCCACTGGTGGCCACAGGGGGGCAGTGGTGCATCGGCAGAGCGCTGCTCGTCATCTGCATCTTCACAGCCGACAGGCATTAAGCAAGATTTGTGAAGGAAGGCTATTTGTGCACATCTCCCCCCAGAGATTATCCGTCCTATTAAGGTGCAAATTACCAACATGTTGTTGGTGTTTGAACAAAGCGATCCTGGCTTTGTGGCGGCGATCATTAGATCGCTCTCAGTGTCTCTGAGCCTCCACACATCCCTGCTGGTAATGTGGTTTGTGGGAATGAAGGGGAATGGCTGAGGTGTAATTATTGTTCCCACTGACTGGTTACTGTGTGTGTGTGTGTGTGTGTGTGTGTGTGTGTGTGTAGAGATAGAGAGTCTTGTCACCTTCACCTGTTGATCGTTTCTTCAAACCTTCATCCAAACCCTTCAGAACACTTTCTGCTGTTTTCAACATTTTCAAGATGGCATTTGAAATTGTGTCAGCTCTTTTCATCCTTCAGTTTGCATGTATACACACACATACACACACAGAGACACACACACACACACACCATCCCATAAGTGTGTTTTGTGTCCTCATCAACACGACAACCACAAAGGCCCCGGAAGCTCAAATCTGCTGGATCTGAAAATACAAGAAACTTATGAAAACAGACTCTAGATTGTAATTTGATGAACAAACCACCGTCAATCAATCAATCAATCAATCAATCAATCAATCAGTCAATCAACCTTTATTTTTATAGCGCTTAATCACATTAGCAGACATTTCAAAGCGCTTTATCAGACAGAAAAACTCAACAGAAGGAGCATCAAGCGACAGCGGTGGGGAAAAACTCCTTCATTGAGGAAGAATCTCCGGACCGGACCCAGAATCTGGAAGGTGGTCATCCGCCTGCTTTTTTCTCTCTTTGTGTGTGTTTGTGTGTGTGTTTGTGTGCATGTGTGTATATGTGTGTGTCTGTGTGTGTTCACATATTTCAGGTTAATTCTTGCAAGCAGAGCTCCTACAACTGACAGAGTAAAGTAGCTGGACGCCACTTTACTGATTATTAGTTGAGGTCAAAGGTTGGGCGGAGGGGGGTGATGGACCACAACATGCCTCTATACACACGCACACGCACACACGCACGCACACACACACAGTTGTCGTTACCGTAAAGATATTGGTCTGAGTGATCACAAAATAGTTGAGTTACTTGTAACTAAGAAGTAACTCTTCCATGGAGTTAAGAAGTAGTGTGGTGTGTTTTCGCTGCATCGCTGCAGGAGTCGTGTTTCCGTCTGAGGAGGAGAAACAGAAGAAAAGAAGAACAGACAGAAAAAGAATGAGAGAAGTAAGAAAGTGAAGCGAGAGAAAAAGAAGCTGAGAGTGTCAGAGGCAAAAGCTAAATGCCCCCCACTGAGGAGGGGCTGCAGAGAGATGCATGGGAGAGCGATGGGGTGGGGGGGGGCTCTTAGTAGGAGGCCCCTCCTTTGAACTGGGTGTCAGGAGGGAGGGGGGGGGCGTGAAGGGGAGGAATCTCAGAGCAGATCAGAACGGAGCCGAGGAGATTAAAGAGGAGAAGGAGTAGAGAGTGATGCTGTTCGCTTCAGCAGCGCCACGCAGGAGGAGGGGGGGTGGGTGAGTGGTGGGGGGGCGCTGAGGGTCTGACCCCCCCGGTGTCTCTGAGCTGCAGGTCTTTGATGCTGCTCCTCATTTAGCTCCACCGTAGGAGGTCGCACCGCTGCGACGCAGGAGGAACACCTGACGCTACAACACACCTGATGTCTGTGTGTGTGTGTGTGTGTGTGTGTGTGTGTGTGTCTGTCTGTCTGTGTGTGTCTGTGTCTGTCTGTCTGTCTGTCTGTCTGTGTGTGTGTCTGTCTGTCTGTCTGTCTGTCTGTCTGTGTCTGTCTGTCTGTCTGTCTGTCTGTCTGTCTGTCTGTCTGTCTGTCTGTCTGTCTGTCTGTCTGTCTGTCTGTGTGTGTGTGTGTCTGTCTGCTTGTCTGTCTGCCTGTCTGTGTGTGTGTGTGTGTGTGTGTGTCTGTGTGTGTGTCTGTGTGTGTGTGTGTGTCTGTGTGTGTGTGTGTGTGTGTGTGTCTGTCTGTGTGTGTGTGTGTGTCTGTGTGTGTGTCTGTGTGTGTGTGTGTCTGTGTGTGTGTGTGTGTGTGTCTGTCTGTGTGTGTGTGTGTGTCTGTGTGTGTGTCTGTGTGTGTGTGTGTGTGTCTGTGTGTGTGTGTGTGTGTGTCTGTCTGTGTGTGTCTGTGTGTGTGTGTGTGTGTGTGTGTCTCTGTGTGTGTGTGTGTGTGTGTGTGTGTGTGTGTGTGTGTGTGTGTCTGTCTGCTTGTCTGTCTGTCTGTGTGTGTGTCTGCCTGCCTGCCTCAGTCAGTCAGTCAGTCAGTCAGTCAGTCAGTCAGTCAGTCAGTCAGTCAGTCAGTCAGTCAGTCAGTCAGTCAGTTAGTTAGTTAGTTCTGGTCTCTTGTTGTAATTTTTCCAAACACACTGACGTAAATGTCAAACCTTCATCCTGTACTCATCATCGGTGACGTCTGCGTCCATCAGATGATTGATTACCCAGAATGCTTCAGGTCATCACACTAAGGAAATAAAAAGTGCAACTTGTAATTTGGGGTTATTTTATTTGTTTCCCCTGTTTCCCCTGTCTTCCCCTGAAGGACAGGGTTCACCTGCGCGTCACTGAGGAGTTTATAACGCTATAAACTACACCATATACTTTATTATTTACCGTCACATTAGTAAACTATAGGGTGTAGGAACAATTACAGGTTATATGAATGCAGATCACAAGAATGTAACATTGGCAAGAAATGTATGAATTCTTGTAAGTATTAAACTTTTTCAACGGTAATTTTTCCACTGAAATTAGAAATGATGGGTGGACTAATGTTCAGGTGTTCAGACGCACCTGTGAGGGGGGTGTGGACCAGAGACTTTACGAAGGAGACTCCCAGGTGAGACTCAGGGAGGAGGAAATAAGATGTCCAGTAGCACCAGAGGTGAAACCTGGACCACTAATAAACTGACTGGATTTTTTTGACTGGATTACGGATAATCCTTCCTCACAGCGTGAGATCCGTTTAAAAAAATTACGTTTTAGGAATCAGACGGAGCAGAATGTCGTGTTGGATGATTGGACTCTACCAGGAAGTGTGCGCCTCATGGATCACCTGTCCCTCAGGTGAGACTGAACCTTTGGTTTTTTTTATGGTGACTTTTGTGTTCCCGGTCGGGAAAGTGGGATTTTCTTTGACATTTTGGAGGATTAAATGTATTTTTTTGTGAACTATCCCGAAACGCGACCGTCAGATGCGTCTTTACGCGTGGACGTCGTTGCGCGCAGCGGTTGCTGCGTAAACTGGATTGAATGGATGAAGTTTGTGAACTGAAACCTTTCCGGGGAAAAGAGGAATTCTGTTTATGAATTAATTTTGTTTAAATATTCAAACATGCACGGCGCCAAGTGCGCGTAACGCAGGTGGTGTTTGTTTAAGACTATTTCCTACACATCTTTAAGAATTTTGCTTTCATCCCACAAAAAAAAAAACCCCTTGTGCGTATTAATAAGGTGTAGTTGTTATAATGCGTTTATAAGGAGATTATAACGTGGAGTTAAAAGATTTGAATGTGAACGCAAACACTTCTGTAGATGATGTGTACAGGTTGTGTGTGTACAGGTTGTGTGTGATGGAGGTCACACCTTGTCCACAGCCTCTTGTTTCATGTTGACTTGTTTGTCCTCAGACCTGTTTGACCCGGGCGGGGTTAGACAATCAAACGCCCCCTCTCAGCTGTGATTGTTTGTCTCTGCTGTTAAATGAACAGATTTATTTCCAGATACTGTGTGAGGCTGACTTTAGCCTGTGTTGTTCTCCTGATGGGGATCTCATTGGTTCCTTATTGCTGAGGAACATAAAATCAATAATATATAATAAACATCATATAATAAACATCATATAAACATCATATAATAAACCTGTTCTCAGCCATTAAGTGCAAAACCTGAAACCACAAATTTCCCCTGCTCTTATTAATAAATGAGTGGGGTCTGTTCATTTGTAGCTTTGCCGACCGGACCAATCACTGCTGTCTACAGTCATAAAGCAGAGAGGTGGAGAATATATGATAAAATACATCAGAGAGAAACAATTACTGCTGCAAAACACCAAGAAAAATACAGCAAAACAAATATGAACATGAAATTTTATGTATTAGTATATTTATCACAATGAAGGCTCTGAGTACCGTTTAATTTCTAACACAACTGTACATTTAAAATTAAATAATCAGACGACATTCCTAAATCTTTAAACTTGATACTTATTATACTCATTGAAGTGAATTTTTTTGGTAAATAACAACAACTATGACACCATCAACAGAATCAGCAGCAGATCTGAATTATAGAATTGTTACTCCTGATGGGACTGGATGACATCCAGAGAGAAAAAACAACACACACACATTGCTCTAACAGTTAAACTAGATCTATGTACTTCAGTCAAGCGTCTCACACATGGATGTTGTATCCATCCGCCAACTAGTAGCAGCATCCTGAATTACGACTCGTATCTCGGATTGTGCTCGTATATCAAACAAAAAAATGGACAGAGCGACGGCTCGTATCTCAATTAACTGGTATGTGAAGCAGCTCGTATCTCCAGGTTCTACTGTATATCCCATCACCTTCATTGTTAAAGTCCAGCATGACCCAGTTTGAAGAAATGACTGGACTGGAGGGTCTTTTCCATTTGGATGTGAAACAGGGCTGTAAGTGTAACCACATGAAGACTGAAGCTGAATTATAAAAAAGTTTAAACAAGCAGCAAAAAACAAAGCAACAGAACAACCAGTAACCCCCCCCCCCCCGCCCCTCTCATGCATAAAAATGGAGATGTTAATAGAAGCTGTTAGAAAAAAGAAGATTCCTGTATTTCCTCAGGTTTCCCCCTCATACCTGCTTTTTTTCTCTCTTTGTGTGTGTGTGTGTGTGTGTGTGTGTGTGTGTGTGTGTGTGTGTGTGTGTGTGTGTGCATCTACCTTAATTTGACTCAAACAGGACAGATTCTTGTTGTCTGTGTTGTTTAGAGGCTCAGTTCCTTCCTGCCATCCCAGAGTGTTGCAGAGCAGAGACAAACGTGTCCAATCTCATTAGTAGAGATTGTGACATGCTGCTCATAACTTAATAACCTGTGTGTGTGTGTGTGTGTGTGTGTGTGTGTGTGTGTGTGTGTGTGTTCTAGTCAATCAGCCAGTGGTTGCCGTGGCGGCAGTGATTCCTGTGGTGATGGATGTTCCTGTGTACTCAGAGCCGTCCACACAGATAGATTGGCCATCCCCTTTATCCTCTTCCTCCTCATGAGCCTTTCCTGTGTTTCCATCCTCCTCCTCCTCCTCCTCATGCTGCCCCCCATTCCTGCTGACTCTTCCTGTCCGATACGCTAATTGTTGTGAAGAAAGGACGAATGATTCCAGCAGAGCAGCAGCTACTTCTACTCTAAAGCAGGGGGGTCAAACTTATTTTCACCAAGGGTCACATGAGCATAACGGCTGTAATCAAAGGGCCGGATATAACCAATAAATATAACTAAATGTAATGTAAATAAATATAACTACTCCTTAATGTTAGATAACTGAATTTATCACTTATTCAAGTTACAAACGTTACAGTTAGACAGGAAAAAAAAATGTTTGTTTCTCTGCTCTAACATAAATCCTTTTAATTTGTCAGGTTATTAAACCCACAGAACTCCATCAATCAAGGATCAAACTGTCAACAAATAAATAAAAATAACATCAAACACAAGTTAGGACATTAAGTTTGTTCAAAATGTTTTTGTCGATGTTAAAATGAGTGTAATTACTGCATTGTGGGAAATGTAGTTTTTGGTCAAAGCACACTTTTTGACATTTTAAATTTGAGACACTGACCTTTTATGCTCTTGTGGGCCACATTTGGCCCCTGGGGCTTGAGTTTGACACATGTGGTCTAAAGTATTAATAATATATAACAACTTTATCACTCTCAGAATGTCAGTCAAAAGCCTTCTGTATGAAATGAAGTTCAAACTGCGCTAAATATGTGCTAACCTCTGTCCCACATAGAGGGTGGGCCGCTGACGCCATCAGATCCAAGTCATCCACCAAACTGATCGATCAGTCCGATCAGTACCTACTGAGCAGGGATTTCACTTTCTGATTGTGTCCATGTGTAAAAACTTTTAGCATCCTCTCGGATTAAAATGAACCAGATTACTAATCTATTTTGAGCCATTTGGCTTCAAATGATCGGTTCTACTTGTCATCTTTTATTGATCTAATACTGATAAATCTCCACTGACACCATTTTCCCATTCATGCACCTGTGAGAGGAAGGAAAGCCTCACCTGCTGCATGAAAGACAGACTCTCTCCACTGGACAGGAATGCTGGTGACACATTTAATAACTGCAAAATTGACAGTTTGAGGAATTATTCTTCATTTTTATAACCAAAGCCATCGACAGTCAGTTCAATTTTTGTCCGAGAGACAATCGCAACTGGTTTTATTGGAGTCTCTACTGAAAGCTCACAACAACAACGTTTATGCGCTGATCGCTTCGCTTCAGTGGGACGTGGGCAGCAAGGCTGTAAATCTGTGCCTTCATCGTTAGCCGAGGCTGGAGACTCATCATCCTCAGAATCTAATTTACTCAAGTATGATCTGCGTGTTGAATTCAGGGATGTCTCAGCAGAGCGCTGCGTAAGTCCTGACTTTTAGTTATAAATATTTATGATAACCGGGTGCTCGCAGATTGAGATGTCTGTGTTGGTGTCACATTTTTCAGACATTAGCAGCCGATATTCTGTAAGGTACACAGGTAAATGCTATGCTACATGCTGCTATATGCTCCGACAGCCCAGAGCCGCCCTTTGGCGGTGACTGAGGCCTGCAGGAAACAGCTGACATGTCAGACTGGCCGTGTGCTCATGTGTGATAAAGATGCACCATTATGGGCTGTAAGATACGGGCAGATGGAGTGTGTTTCTGCTGTTGGTGCACCTGTTGTGCAGGTGGCCCACTCCTGGCCATCATTATAACCCGTTCTGAGGAGGAGAGGCTGATATTTCACTGCCTTGGAGTCCCTGAAGTCTCACCCTTTGTGAGGGTTTCTTCCAGTTCATCCTCAGGCGTTCATAACGCCTGAATAATCTGCCTCTCAGTTTTAATCTACTGCAAACTGTGTGTGGGTGGCTGTGGAATTAGGACCACAGCATCTTTAAGACAAACTGACAGGTTATGTTTATGGGGTGGTGGTGATACAAGTTTGTTTTCCTGCTACCCGTGAAGCATTATTCTAAAGATTTTCATGGTAGGGACCACATTTTCCTGATGTGTCTTTGGAAAACTGGCCCAACAAGCCTCACGTTGCAAAACGGGGGCCAAAATAACCATGCATTTTAAAATAATCAGCAGGTGCATGGTGTTCTGTGGTGGAATGCACCCCTTCCATCAACTTTTAATCATGCAGGTCCACTCTACCCCCCAGCAAACCTGACAAAACGGATTAAAAATTATACTTGTTCAGAGAAGCCACTGCTGATCGGTTCTTTACTAGTTTTTCCTGTCTGATTTGAGATGTGATGGATCAGACTAGCTGCTGTGTGGTGAATGTCCTTTAAGTCTTATAACAGACACACGGCGTAGATGGATCCGGTATCAGAGCAGAGAGAACAGCTCAGCAGGAACCGCAAACCCGAGTGATCAGAGGCCTGAAGGGAGCCTGAAGCAGAGGTGAGGTACGCCTGTGTGCAAGGAGGTAGAGGTGAAGATGTCCTACACACACACACACACACACACACACACACACACACACACACACACACACACACGCTTGGAGTCATCTCAATGCCATGTAATTTTCCTTCAAGCTGACAGAGGTTGTTGATCTGCAATGTGAAGTCTCTTTCTCTGCTTCACTGTGATAGATTTTGGGGTCCAGCTCTCTTCACAAGATGCTCTTACTCCTGACTCGCTCTTTCAGCATCCTGCTCTAATGTTCTGTTTCTGTCTTTGTTTGTAGTCACCTCACATTGTGAGGAAATGTTTTTTGTGAAAGGCGTTGGATCTTTTTTATCATAGAGGAACCAGACATAAAGGAGAGAATACTATCGTTATTACCAGAGAGTTTTATGCTGGTCTTCACAGCGTAGATCGTAGATTTTTGGGAAGTGTTGAGATGTGTTGAATAAATGGAGCTAAAACAACACGAAGACACAAATGGGAAGTCCTGTTTGTTAGCGTTAGCTTCTCCGTTTGTTCAGTAAGCCCAGCTGGTTTATGTGACGCCAGCTGAGTGTTCATAAGTTACTGTGGATGAGAGGAGACCGTTCTGCTGAAAGTCAGAGACGACTGAATTGCTATTTTTTGGATCAGGTCTTATCATTTGATGTGCCTGGTGGCTCACTGTCACGCCGTCACAGCCCACTGAGACACTTGGATGGAATGGAAACAATCTTAATGTTATTGGTAACAACTTTTTTTCTGCCATGACAAATAAAAATGTCAAAATTACTGATTCGGAAACGGCAGTTTTTCAACACGAGGTCCAAAAACGTCACGTCTACTGTCGCTTATGTGAGAACAGTTTTATCTCTCTTAGAATAAGAGATATTAGAGTTAAAATCACTAAAGAGTATCTTCAATCAGTAATGTATACATAATATATCTGTGTGTGTGTGTGTGTGTGTGTGTGTATATGTGTATGTGTGTGTGTATATACTGTGTGTGTGTATATGTGTCCATCCATCTTCCTCCGCTGTGTGTGTATATATGTGTGTGTGTGTGTGTGTATGTATTTGTGTGTGTATCACGTGACTTATATATATATAAGTCACGTGATACCGTACGCACACGCTATTGGCTGACAGCATCCGTGTGTGTGCTGCATTCCAAGACTCACGGAACACAGCGCACTTCCGGGTATATACCTGTATATGTGTGTGTGTATATATATATATACTGTATATATATACAGTATATATGTATATATGTATATGTATATATAGAGTAGTTCCTTGAAATACAAGTTTAACTCGTTCTGTGACTGAGTTCGTAGCTGAAACAACTGGACCTCAAACACATTTTCCCCATTTAAAATATCTCAAATCATGAAGTACTTCCTGCCTCACAAGGAGGAAACCTGGGTTCGTGGTCTCAGACTCTGCTCTTGTCAGAGGACACAGATCTTAGTATGTGAGTAGCGTTCCAGATGAGATCCGACGGGCCTGTTCAGTCACTGATAAGTCATCTTCAACCTATTCGTCTGGGACGTGTGTGTGAACAAACTGCTTCCCGTTTTTCTTCAGCATCCCGCTTTAGTTTCTGTGTTTTCCCAGTACATACATAACTCTCTGTCCACATCTTCAGCTGCAGCGTTTGTATTATCCTCTGCTGTACAACAAATATTTTCTAACCTTTAACTCTAAGATCCTTGCTCTCCCATCTTTCCTGTTCGTTTCACACCTCTTCACTGCCTGTTATTATTGTAGTATTCTCCTTACTCCTAGTACTCCACTGACTTTTATGAACTGTAGGATCAAAGATGGATCCCACTGTTAGAAATGAGTCCAACTCTCAAGAGTCTTCAAGCTGATCTCTGTGGTTTAACCTTGAGATGAAATGACCTGCTACAGATCAATAACAAGAAATGTCCATGAGGGGGTCACATGTTCAGGTGTTCCAGTCTTTGTGTACTATTAATTAAAGGGCTGAATGTTTGCGCTAACCTTTTTTGATGCTTTCATCTGATTATATGAATTTGCTGCTGTTGTGGCGCCTAAGATGTCACGAGTAAAAGCAACTTCTCTCCACTTTACCCACTTTACTGGCTCTATCGACTACTGACGCGAGGTCTTTTGTGACATTTCCAAGAAATCAATATTTTGTTTGTGTGTGGCATTTGCAAGCAGTTTATAATTTGATATGACTGCAGATTTAATGGTTTTGACCAAAGTGCGCTTGAGAAAGTCGAAGCAGTGATCCAGACTGCAGAATTCTCCAGATAACACACTGATTACACACCTTATATAGATATGTTTTTGCTCGCTTCCAAGAAATCTGTGCAGCCTTTTAAGATGGAGCCATGAGGCAAACACTGGAGTGCTCATGGGGCAGTGGAAAAGGAAATTAATCCATGACCTTGAATTGGAAAGGTTGAGTCATTGTCAGGCTTTAGGTGTATTGCACGGACCTGACAGTCTTGTTATAGATGAAACACGATTATTTACCAGCACACAGGGTCTGAAATAAGCAATCATTCTGCACTAGACGAGATCTTTATTATAAAACTAGATTGGATGCTGGAGGAGACCGAGTGTGTATTTGATGAAGTTGCCACGTGTCGTTATTCAGTTGTTAGCCACACTGTGATTTTAAAGATGGGTGACCCTCGTCACATCCGGGAGCACTTGTAACATAGACAAGCTTATTCCATTTTAAAAGCAATATCCTGAAGAATTCTTGTATCAGCCTTCCTGCAGGTGAATACACTCTTTACCTCAACAATTAAAAAAATTTTGTGTGAAATATTTGTTCCAAATATGTATATTTGGAAATTATTTCAAATTATAAATACAATATTAGGATTGTTTTTGAATGACTACAGCAAAAACTCCAAACTGAGACACCTGGAGCTACTGAGAGGATCCATTTGTCAACAGGAGACCAATGTTTTTTGTTTTTTTTAAAAAGAACATTTAATTCATGTCAGTATTGACTTTAATAGTAAAGATATTTTTATTTGTAAAAAGTTGTAATGACAGTGGTGACAATATCTCTGACAACTTCGCCTCTAACTCCTCCCCCCTCGTCTTCCTTCGCTCTAAAGCAGTGGTCCCCCAAAAAGAATTTTATTTTTTCATTTATTTTGTTTGTGTTGTTTTTATGTCCTGTAATTGTTTCTGGACAGTCTTAAGGAAAGGTACATTAGTATTTGTAGTAGTAATGACATTTAAGTGACCTCAAATAGATTGAAATTTAATAGATAATGACAAAAGCGATTGAACTTACGAACAACCTCTCGGAACCAGTTGTGTTCGTAGGTTGAGGACTAGCTGTAATAGAAATGTCGCAGCACAGATCCAGAGCAGGACCCGCAGAGAATGTTGTCCTCAGGGCAGAGATTTGATGAAGTGAAAGTCCATAACGGGAGCGAACGGACATAAATCAGAAAACACTGCGAGTCGAACCAAATCCCAAACTACACCGTCTCTGGAGGAACACCAGACTGACAAGAAAGTATCTGGGAAGCAAACAGATGAAATGGAAATGGAGGATAGAAACAATCAGCCCCAAACACACAGAGCGGTAAGGAGTGAATGACAAACAGGACACACAGGGGGGAGGCAGGTGGAAACAATCCCATCAGCACACAACAGGTGGTTAACAAGGCACTAAACCTATGAGACAAGGAATCAACTAATTACAGATTGTAATAAAGATTTAAACTACCACAAGAAATAGACAACTAAACGCGAGACAATAAAGACAGAAATAAAACAGGAAAACAATCCAGATCCACAGGAAGAACGTCAAGACAGAACGGCTTCATTCTTTTCAAAAATGTCATTGAATGTCCAGCAGACAACTCAAATTAATAATAGTAAAGTAATACTCCACTCTCATTCCTATCCTGTAATTATTGGTTCAAGTCAGTCAGCTGGGCTGCTAACTAACTAACTAACTAACTAACTAACTAACTAACTAACAGCAACTAAGCTGAAAAAAGCTTGTTTAATCAGATCCACCAGTTCCAGCTTGTGCCAAACATTTGTTCTTATAAAGCACCATTGAAATGAGATTTGTGTGAAACATTTGAGTTAACACTATAAACCTAGTATTTACTAGTTCACATCAGAGCAGGAAACAAACCCACAATGCATTTCTGTTCATGGAGACGTTCACCAACATGGAGACTGAAGACAATTCAGGTCAGATTGAAAGTTAGAAAATCAATGTAGACGATAGACTACCTGTCAGGAAACTGTAACCACCTGCTGTTCGTTCAGATTTTATTGATTAATGACGGGGTCGTCCTCCTGTAGGAACTAAATGATGTAGGAACCAATGTTGTCCTCCTGTAGGAACTAAATGATGGAGGAACCAATGTTGTCCTCCTGTAGGAACTAAATGATGTAGGAACCAATGTTGTCCTCCTGTAGGAACTACATGATGGAGGAACCAATGTTGTTCTCCTGTAGGAACTAAATGATGTAGGAACCAATGTTGTCCTCCTGTTGGAACTAAATGATGTAGGAACCAATGTTGTCCTCCTGTTGGAACTAAATTATGGAGGAACCAATGTTGTCCTCCTGTAGGAACTAAATGATGTAGGAACCAATGTTGTCCTCCTGTAGGAACTAAATGATGGAGGAACCAATGTTGTCCTCCTGTAGGAACTAAATGATTGGGGAACCAATGTTGTCCTCCTGTAGGAACTAAATGATGTAGGAACCAATGTTGTCCTCCTGTAGGAACTAAATGATGTAGGAACCAATGTTGTCCTCCTGTAGGAACTAAATGATGGAGGAACCAATGTTGTCCTCCTGTAGGAACTAAATGATGTAGGAACCAATGTTGTCCTCCTGTAGGAACTAAATGATGTAGGAACCAATGTTGTCCTCCTGTAGGAACTAAATGATGTAGGAACCAATGTTGTCCTCCTGTAGGAACTAAATGATGTAGGAACCAATGTTGTCCTCCTGTAGGAACTAAATGATGTAGGAACCAATGTTGTCCTCCTGTAGGAACTAAATGATGTAGGAACCAATGTTGTCCTCCTGTAGGAACTAAATGATGTAGGAACCAATGTTGTCCTCCTGTAGGAACTAAATGATGTAGGAACCAATGTTGTCCTCCTGTAGGAACTAAATGATGTAGGAACCAATGTTGTCCTCCTGTAGGAACTAAATGATGGAGGAACCAATGTTGTCCTCCTGTAGGAACTAAATGATGTAGGAACCAATGTTGTCCTCCTGTAGGAACTAAATGATGGAGGAACCAATGTTGTCCTCCTGTAGGAACTAAATGATGGAGGAACCAATGTTGTCCTCCTGTAGGAACTAAATGATGGAGGAACCAATGTTGTCCTCCAGTAGGAACTAAATGATGTAGGAACCAATGTTGTCCTCCTGTAGGAACTAAATGATGTAGGAACCAATGTTGTCCTCCTGTAGGAACTAAATGATGTAGGAACCAATGTTGTCCTCCTGTAGGAACTAAATGATGTAGGAACCAATGTTGTCCTCCTGTAGGAACTAAATGATGTAGGAACCAATGTTGTCCTCCTGTAGGAACTAAATGATGTAGGAACCAATGTTGTCCTCCTGTAGGAACTAAATGATGGAGGAACCAATGTTGTCCTCCTGTAGGAACTAAATGATGGAGGAACCAATGTTGTCCTCCTGTAGGAACTAAATGATGGAGGAACCAATGTTGTCCTCCTGTAGGAACTACATGATGGAGGAACCAATGTTGTCCTCCTGTAGGAACTAAATGATGTAGGAACCAATGTTGTCCTCCTGTAGGAACTAAATGATGGAGGAACCAATGTTGTCCTCCTGTAGGAACTACATGATGGAGGAACCAATGTTGTCCTCCTGTAGGAACTAAATGATGTAGGAACCAATGTTGTCCTCCTGTAGGAACTAAATGATGTAGGAACCAATGTTGTCCTCCTGTAGGAACTAAATGATGTAGGAACCAATGTTGTCCTCCTGTAGGAACTAAATGATTGGGGAACCAATGTTGTCCTCCTGTAGGAACTAAATGATGTAGGAACCAATGTTGTCCTCCTGTAGGAACTAAATGATGTAGGAACCAATGTTGTCCTCCTGTAGGAACTAAATGATGTCGGAACCAATGTTGTCCTCCTGTAGGAACTAAATGATGGAGGAACCAATGTTGTCCTCCTGTAGGAACTAAATGATGTAGGAACCAATGTTGTCCTCCTGTAGGAACTAAATGATGTAGGAACCAATGTTGTCCTCCTGTAGGAACTAAATGATGGAGGAACCAATGTTGTCCTCCTGTAGGAACTAAATGATGGAGGAACCAATGTTGTCCTCCTGTTGGAACTAAATGATGTAGGAACCAATGTTGTCCTCCTGTAGGAACTAAATGATGTAGGAACCAATGTTGGCTGGGTCAGGTTTCTGTCTGGAAGCATTAATTGACGCTAACGCTGAACTCTGAATGTTTTGCCGTTTGTTAAGTATCGGTGGAGTTAACCAAGAAACTAAATGAAATAAAACGGGATCATCAAACATAAAGGGGCGTGTCTGATTTTTGATGACCAGGAAGTGACATCAGCGCGTCATTCACGTCAGTGTGGTGGAGCACCTCAGTGGATTAAAGCTGGGCTTAACATCTTCAACCATCTAGAGATGTAAAAACCAGCAGGGGGGATGATCCCCCATTCCCCCCAACAAACCACACCATTCATATTGTTTTACACTATTGAGTGATCTGTAAGATTTAAATCAATTTATACCGATACAAAGCAAAGCTGACTTTGTTTGAATAATATTGCAGTTTTTATATTGGGTCAATGTTTCTGCTTGAACAAAGACACAGTGTTGTTACTTCCAATAATAGAAGATCCTCCTGCTGGACTGCAGGAACAAACAAGCAGCGACACTACTCATCAACATTCATGAGGTTTTTATGTTGTGATCATTAAGTTTACTTTCAAACAATTAAAACAAAATATTTCACCACGTTAGGGCCAAATTACACAAACACTGACAGTCACTGAGAATAAAAGTGTCAATACAAATATTTGACAAAGAAGAGACAGAACTGATTAAATGAGAAAGACCTCTCACTTCTCTTGTTTATACTATTTTTTTTTTTGTACTTGCCAAAATGTATTTATGGTCTGGCAGGTGGGAACATGAGCACAGATGCTCATCTGGCATCAACACATGTGGAGGTGAAGGCAGGAGAAGAGAGGGAGAAATGCAACGAGAAGGAAAATGAAGTGGAGCAGAGAAAAGTTCCTGAGAAAACAAGAGAAAAACCAGAAATAAATACAGATTACAGATGATGGAGAATAGAAATAAATTATTCAAAAGGAGAAGAAAACACACCGGCAAGGCAGTTCAGTCAACATTGATTTATAAATGATTTTTTTCGGGGCAATTTTTTTTAAACAATGTTTAAACTCTACCTGACAAATAACAAAACAAAAACCAACAGTGACATTTTTTTCTGAGAATATTGTTGTTTGTGTCTGTTTTTCATCTCTATACTATTTTCCATTAACACCAAAAACACACATGAGACTTGAGCTTGGGTGTCTTTCACTAATCAGTGAAGTTAAATATAGGATGGCCTCAATCATTGTGTATTTATTAGAATGTCATATCACACACACAAGCGACAACATACAGGACTGTAAGCAGAAATAACAGTCAGTCCACGATCACTTCACTCGCTACTTCCCCTCATTTTTGGTAGGCAGTCATGTGATACCGTACGCGCATTCTATTGGCTGACGGCATCCAGAAGTGCGCTACATTCCGTGAGTCTCTGACTTCTGTGAGACACAAAAGTGTTTTAAACAGTCTATCAGAGTGTGGGAAAAGTAATGCAGATAGAAGGTGGTTTAATATCAGGATGGGGGGGGGGTTCATAAACGTTTAAATTACCATAAATAATAAGTTTGTTGCTATATCGCGGAATTCGTTAATCGCGTGTGGTTCCTGGAATGCATTAACCGCCAGTAACGAGGGTGCACTGTAAACAGTTTCATTCCCCCTTCCATAAATTATTGTGCCCTCACAACAGCCATTATTCCTGATGTACATATTCATAACATATCAGATTTAATGCAGCTCCCTATGAGGTAGAAAAACTGTTTGTCATGATGCTCTATTTAACAAAACCTGCAGCAGACAATGAGGGGACTTATTCTTGGACGGCTGAGAAGTAAAAGGGAACTAACCAGTAATCAAACTCATATTTATGTTATATATTTGGAGACTAAGAAAATGCACTGAGTCTTATTCTTGTGTGTATAATTATCCCATCATTCCCCTGCCTGCTTACATCAGCATGACTCTTTAGAGAAAACCTTAAACCTGGTGAGGTAAAAAGAGATTCTCTGTAATTAATGGGCGACTAGAATTTACAATATTGTCTACACTTCAACTGATAATAAAACTTGTGGTCGTGTCTTTCTGCCAGGTCTGACTGTGAACTGAGAAAGCCAGCCCAAGAACTGAGAGTGTTTTTCTCCATTAGCTGTGCATCAATAGCACTTCCAATGCACGCCAGAGCTAATAAGTGACCAGCTGGTGCTTAGAAAGCCGGCGCCTGAAGCCTTGTCAGGAAGCCCGCCGTCATCCTCAAGTCCTCGCACAAAACAAATTTCTGGTGACGGCGTGACATATGCTTTAAAAAGAGGGGAGCACAGCAATCCACTTTGGTGCTCACTATTAATTAGCAGAAGGTGTTTCGGTGCCAGAAGTGCAGACCGTCGACAAAGAGCGTGGGCACCTGCACCTTATTAGATTTTAATGGGGGTAAGGAGACTTGTCAAATGTAGGCTCACACCCCTCCAAAAGCTTCATTCTAACAGGTCTTCAATGGGAAGGCAATGCTAGGACAAAAATACAGATCTGTAGATAAAGCGTTCACACCACACTGGGAAAGTAGTTTTAAGAGGATCATTACAAGTGGACTTAAATTACAAATAAAAGCATCCATTGTGAAATAAAACGTTTCATGTCAGTGTTCCATGCCTGGCTTAATGTTTCGATGTTTGGAATACTTGTGGTGCATTAATCCAAGCAGTTTAATCTGGATTATTACATTTGACCTAGAACCTTTTTGCTGTGAGGCAACAGCGCCACCTTGCTGCAAGGAGGAATTCAGTTTCAGTAAAAGTGACTCATTTGAATATGCCATCTATCCATCTATATCTATTTATCTATAATACTTTTTTTTTTGTGCTGGTTAAATTGTTAGTTTTTTTTTCCAGTTAGGTGTAAATCCTTTCAGATGTAATCCAGTAACATTTGTGTTAGTCACCCATTCATTCCTGACCTCACCCTTCCAGAAAGTGCTGCTGGTGGAGTTTTTACTTTTCCCCAAACCAGCAGCTTCAGAATATTTCTCTAATGAAAGCCCCTTCTTATCTCTCCTCATGAATTTTAATATAGACCCATAGATTCCATTTTTGTAGATACTTCAAGGCCAGAGGAAACACATTTCAGATTGTATGTATACAAAAGAACACTCATTGTTTTTTTTATAAATATATCAGCAATTCCATGGAGGGATGAAGCACAATTAAATGTTACTCCAAAGTGGAAAAAATGAAAACGGTAAATTCATCATAAAAGACATCCTACTTTCAAAGTCTTCAGATTTTTGGATAGTTATTAGATTATTATTAGTGATTTTTTTTTTCATTCTCAATACAGTAAATGATACTGAAACGGCACTGATTTATTCAAGACAGTCATAGGCAGAACGTCCACAAACATTGATCTTATTTTCAGACATTTGAATTTCTTTATTAAGCTTTATTGAAATGACAGATATTCATATACAGAATAATTAAAAATAACGTTTTACAATTAATCTTAAAAAGGATTAAGGAAAACATTCAATGTTTAACTTAAGGTCAGTAATAAAGTTTTGTGGTTTTCAGTGTTAAAGCGACAACATATTAAAATGAAAACAATCCACCTGTTTGGTATAGTTCTCTGCATGGAGCTGCTGGATCTTATCCCACCGACTCGGCGAGACGCAGAGTTCATCCTGACAGGAAAATCAAAATCTTTGGAAACAAAAACCGTAACAAAGATTTGAAACATTTTCAGAGAAAAACACTGAATATTTCTCTATTTCTATAGATTTTGTTCTCGTCTCTCAGTCAGTCTGTGATTAACAGATCCTCTAATGTTTTGAATTGCTGTCCCCAATAATCGATCAAATGACAGTCCATTTCATCCTCCTGATCAGTTACACCCAAACATTTTACCCACAAATGGGTTTAAATGTTGGAAATTATATTGATTTCCTATGACTGTATTGGGAAAATAACTCAGTTTTGTCATAGTGATTTATACGAGGCTCTTTAGTAAAATTAAATAGGAGATAAATCACAATCCCAGTAACACCAGTATAGCTTGAAATTTCCTTTTTTCCTGTTTCTTCCCAGCTTCTCTGAGTCACACCACACAGCCTTGACCACCATCTCTTTCAGTGTCATTGCCAACTGTGAGTTTTCCCTTATTCTCACACCACATCAAACGCTTCTCTTTGTTGCTATGCCGATGAGAGGATGCCTATTTGTCTTGTTTAATATCCCCAGAAGATCAGATGCTCTCAATTCTTCCATTTTTAGTGTCAATGGCGAGAGGTCGCCTCGTCCTTGACGATGAAAAACAAGTTGCACTTAGCTGGAGAGACGCTGCAGAGCGTCAGGAGATGAGTCGCTCTACATTTGGAAAGCAGCTCGGGGACCAGAGCATTCTTAGTAACACAAACATATATGACAAGGGAAATTACTGCCGCTGAAAACGTGTGAGGCTCCACACACAGATCACACACACACACACACACACACACACACACACACACACACACACACACACACACACACACACACACATGTGGTTGTTGTGTTTTACACAAACGTGGAAAGACATGCAGCCGCCTTCTGCCCTCTTATCTGCCCCCAGGCGACTCTTCTTCGTCATTCACAACCAGAACCGAGATGTTTTCTGACTTTCCTTCGACTTGTGGAAATTTCTCCTATTCTCAGTGTTCAATTACTGACCCCGGGAGGAAGGGACAAAAAAAATTGCGAAGAAAGTCTGACACCGTCCCCACCATCTCAGTGGAGGTCCAACTAATTTTTTTATGTGTTCACCCCCCCTATGGAGCAATGGCATATGCTGGAAAGGCCCCATATGCAGCAATGGAGGAGTGATGATGTGATTTGCCATCAGTGTGTGTGTTATGTGCCACCCGGCCGCTCAGAACACCATTTAGATTACTTTCACCTCACGAGCCCCCACACACTTGGCTGAGGCCACTGGGACATTCTCTCCTGAGGATAGATGTTTTCATTGGTTCACAAGCATATGTTCTTTTGTGTGTGCGTGTGCGTGTGCGTGTGCGTGTGTGTGTGTGTGTGTGTGTGTGTGTGTGTGTGTGTGTGTGTGTGCGTGTGTGCGCAGCGATTGGGACTGAAGGAGAAAGAAAAACCATCTCTGGAGGTGAGGAAGAGAGAAGGCAGAGACTCAGTGATAGCAGGAAGTCCATAAAAACAGAAAATTGTCTGTGGACATCTGAAGCACCTGACTGTCACCACGGCCCGTCTCTCAGAGGAAAATAAACCTGAAACAATAAAGAAATCATAAATATACATAATGCATATGTAAATGTACTAGTGCAGAAAAAAACAACAACAAAAAGAATAACACTTTTTGAGATAAGAGTTGCTGCATTCAAATTATTTTTTTTTCTTAAATGCTGAGAAAAACAGATTAAAATCGATTCTCTTGACAAAGTGATTTTTTTTTCCACGTTATACTTCCATTTCAGTAACAAATACTTTTCTGATTGCTAACCAAATTTAAAAAAAAGTTATCAGAATATCATTAATTTGTTTCATGCTCCAGATCACTGAACAGATCACTTCACCTTCTGTTCCACCTCTCGGTTTTATCTTTTAATATCTAGTTTACTCTATTCCACGTCCTCATAGTACATACCACATGACCTCCATTTCAAATCACATGTTTCAGTATAAACGTTTATTAACCAAATCATCAACTCATGGATATCTAACACATCCGCATTGCACTGGCGTCGTACCCGGAGTGTCCCCTGCCTCATGCACCCAGTTGACTGGGATAGGCTTCAGCACTCGTGACCCGCGACGGCAGATGAAGTGGGTTTGGAAGATGAATGAATGAATATGTAACACGTCTGATGACCACACACACACCTTAGCAAAGGAAGGTCATGGTCAACACAATCCTGAGATTTGGTATTTACTCAAATCTGATAAGTTAAAAATGACCATACATTTATTCATAAATCTGTGACCTACATAAAACTATAAGCATAAACTAATAAAACACAGCAAAAAACTTGTTGAGGCTTTGCAATTGAAGGTTTAATAGAAAATGATCTGCTTTGGTTTTCATCAGTCAATAAAAGTTGCTGCATGCAACTCTTTTGATAATAACTCAGCCACTATTTTTATTGTTTCTTACATTTTTTTTTGACTTGTGACTCAAGACACAAAATAAAAAAGTAAATACAATAAGAACATACAGTATAACATACATTCAGTCCCAGCAGGCAGTACACTTAGTTTACACCTATAGAGACACACCCTCCCACAGCTTCCACAGGTAAACAACAAGATTTTGAAAGCGACATGTTTTATTTGTCATTATTTCTGACCCCCTTCTGGTCAAAATACCAACTGATCAATATTGAAGGAAATCTATAAATCTCCTCAGGTCTTTTCAGAAACTTTTCTAAATGATTTATGATTTATCAAACATTAAATGTTCAACTGCTTTTCATTACAGCACAATGAACGTATTTGGGGTTTGGTGACTGAATCCATCCTGATGTGTAGTTTTAGTTATTTTCTGGACAAGTTATTATCAGTTAAATGAAAAACGATATAAGCACAGTTAAAAATTGTGACTGGATTGGACAGCATCATCAGCATATAGCATTACCTCTGCATGTACACCACAAATGATAGACAGGACCATTAATGTCCTCCTCTGGATTTATCCTCTGGAAGGTTGTAAACAAACCAGAATGAAATGGATTGGCGTTCTATTTTTAGTGGCCCAGAAAGGTGTGTTCGATGTTCTATCCCATTCACCCACATCTAGTGTATACTAACTTTCAAATCTGGTCGTTCTGCATTTTATATAGCAGTGCTTCATTTTTTCATTTGTGCATGTTTTCATCTGAAAACATGAAGCAGAAGCTTCGTCGGTGTGAAACTCGACTGTAGGGCCACGGTTTCTCACCCACACAAAATGTGAGCCTCAGTCTGAACGCCAGTCCACCAAGATTGCGGGGCAAACCAATTTGATGTTGTCAATCACATCACCTTTATTGAATAAAAGTAATATTTTCTGTGGTTGCCCTCTAAACGACACTGAGCCCAGAGGCGGCTGTCGGCACACAGGGGACGGCCGAATGAGGTACATTAGAGCACTTTAATTTTTTTTAAAGTTTGCATCGCATCATCAGTATGTGTTCGGACAACATGTCCTCATTTTGGCGGTGGGGGGGGGGTCACGGGAGATGGAAGTGGATGAGCCATCAAAGGTCGACAGGTCGACCTGCAAATGTTAAGTTCAGTCCAGCAAGTGTGTGATAGGTGTGAGCTGGTTCTGTTCACACAGCTGCTGTATGTACTTCATATATATACTGAATGCATGCAGAGATAGTTTTCATTAAGTTTCACTTTCATTAAGCTTTTACCATTACATCGATTTGTAGCATCAAGGAGAAATGGATTGCTCTTGTTATCTCCACTCATTAAATCCATTCTCCTCATGAGAAATTGATTTTTAGGAATTATCTAAATGGAAACAGATATTGACCTTTTTTTTTTTTTTTTTTTTGCCAGCCTTGTTCAACGTGAACTGATGGTGTTTAGTTTGGCTTTTTTGTGTGGCTGCAGTGCTTAAAATCATAATGTCTTTATTGGCCGACTGTAATGAATGTTTCACTGCCGCTGCAGAGACATCAGCGTGCGATATATGACTCATTTTCCTGCATGGGATATTGACCGCCGTCCTTTTTCGTGCTGATCTAGGGGAATTGTAGGATGAACAAAGATGTGTTCACGATAAGGGAATGTGCATGCTTTTATTACAAGTACTGAGCCAAGACAAAACAATGTTTGCAAAGAATATTTATGTCGAGACATGCAATGTAATGATGCATTGAATCATTTCGCATCCCGTGCAAAGGCAAGCAGCCAGTGTCTGAAACCAAATTTCCATTCATGTCGTTTGAGCTGCTGCTGCAAGACAGTGTGCTATCTTTCATAATGCAGACGGTGCTTCACAATGTTCTCCAGTATTGTTGCTTCTTGCAATTCTGACACTCATTTCTTTGTACCGTGTAAACCCAGAAGCCCCTCTCAAGCCGATAAAAGATGCTGCACTCACCGGTTCAACAACAACCCGGTATGGATGACAGCAGAGAGCCGACATATCATAAAACCTGTAGATAACTTTTGACCATTTTTACAACATGGAAGTCAGTCACAGGCATCCGTCAGACCCTGGACACACTTTTTTCAGGGAAGCTTCCATCATCGGATCATTGAATCATTCGCTTCTATTAGACATTAGAGATCTAGAACCACAGCCAACCTAAAGAAACGAACAACCCTCGAGATGGCGCTCAATGAATGTGACGCTTTGCATCGACATCCAGGGTCAAATCAAGGTAAAGGATTTGTCTGATATTGTGAAACAGGTAACAAAAAGCAGAAAATGGGTTTTACAAGCTTCACCAGAACACAGGGTCTTGTTTTCCATCCTCAGCGGCACAAAAATACATTCAGATTTTATCAGAGGAGAGGATTTACATCTGTTTGCAGCAAATAAAAAATAGAATATTTCTCATCGTGAAACATCTTCAATCATTCATCGACTAACAAAAAAAAAACCAAAACATTTAATGAATGCCAAAATGTCAAAAAGTAATCAAATCATCCATCAGTTCATTCTCCGTCTTCTTGTCTACAGCCACTCATTGTGGGTCCGCTGGAGCCGGTTTCTGCTTCTATGAGTGAAAGGAAGGGAACACCTTGGATAAGACGCCAGCGCGATAAACACACACTCACACTTACAATTTGGTGTGACCGATACACTTAAGTTACATATTTTTGGTGGTGTAAGGAACGTGGAGAAACTGGAACCCACACAGTCACGGGGAAAACACACACACACACACACACACACACACACTCTCCACACAGAAAAGGAATCAAACACACAACCACAACAAGAGCTGTGAGGCGACAGCGTTACCCACCACACCGCCACGGCGCCCAAAACACATCATTAGAAGATATTTAAGTTTGTGGGTTATTCTCCACATCAATAACACAAAAGCACCTTAATTCAATGATTTAATTTTCTCTTTTAATTTAGTTCTTGTAATACACACACACACACACACACACACACTGACTTACATGTATTTGTTTCATTGTTGATGGAATAGGAAACACAGACAGACACACGTGAATTGTGTGTATCAGCTGCTGCTACAAGTCATGCACTATTGATCATATTTATTATCATAAATATAATGATGCTTCATAAAGTCCTCCAGTATTGATGCTCCTAAAGATGCAACACCATACAAGACCATCAAGAATTAAATAAGGACTAATGTTCTTAGCGTCATCCTTAAGTGAATCCAATGTAAATCATCAAAGCTTCAAAATACAAATAATTAATAATTAAAAAGGCCGAATTGGGATTAGATAGATACTTTATTAATCCCGCAGGAAATTGTACATCTAAATTTATGTACATAAATAACAATTTACACAGAAACATAGGAAAAAACGCCAAATTAAGCAAAACAAACTCGCTCTGAGCAGAGAAAACTGCAGCCTGCTCGCGCATGCGCAGAGGAAATCCATATAAAGGATTAAATGCATATAAATAATAAATATGAGATGATAATGAGATGACCCAATTTTGGCGATGAAACAGTGTTTTATTCAGTCAAAGGGTATCAGTGAGGAGATGACCACATGGTTTACCAGACGACATAGAATAACCACGGTAACTGGCATGTTGAAAGTCACAGCGTTACATTTTAAAGTCATGAAATCTTGTTTTTCCTGGAATGTCCTTATTAGTTTTTGAACTCCTCTCCTGTTTTAAGTTTTGCCTCATTGAAATAATGAACATTTTGCAGGCAGTATTGCAGTTACTGTATCTACATGTGCATCACTGAACACTGATGGAAGAGAGAGTTCACAAATAATCGGTAGAAAGTCATGACCCCACCCAAATGGTGCCATTTTCTGTTTTACTATGATTTTTATGAAGGCAGAAGGAAAGAATAATCCACGTACCATCATTCCCTGCTCCTGACTCCCTGAGTGTTTGACACCAGGGAGGGATGCCGGGGGTCTTTTTTGACGTCTACACCCTGAAAGCCTCCCAAGAGCACAGCAGAGGTGCTGAGAAGGCCACTGAGGGAGAGGAGGAAACAAGATTGCTGCTAAGTGCGTGGGTTTTGTGTAATTCTCACGTGAGAGACAATACAGCGTTTGGCCGGGTCTCCTTCAATGTCCTCCATAATGACAACGGCAGTGTGCTTTATGGAGTGCAAAGTGAAAGCAACTTCACTCCTGGTTCATCAGGAAATGGTGGGGAGGCTTCGATGGAACAGGACCCTTTGATTATTTAAGTTCACAAGCTGTTAGCGTGATGGCTTTTTAATCGTTGATAATGGAGTTCCTGCTAATCTAAGCACTCAGTGGGAGTTTGGAGGGTGAGTGTGGCCTTCGCCTCCCCCCATCAATATGTGGATCACCTTTGGAAATCCGGACTAATTTTTGTTCTTCCCTCCTCTTGCTCTTTTTTTTCTTTACCTACCCCCTTGGTTAAAAATGTTCTGGAAATGGAGTTAGGTGACTCATAATTACTAACATAGAGATTTTAGACTTTTATAAAAAGCAAACACAATCTTGCTCAGGGTCCCAAAGTGATGTATTAGTGGCTCAAGTGTAGAGAACACCAAGGATGACAGGAGCTGGACAAGTAAATCTTAGGATATGTTTATAGACAGGGACAACGATCAGCCATAAGATTAATGCAATTGACACATGTTTGTTAACACAAACAGGATGAAATACGGTTATTCTGACGCACAAATCAGAGAAGTTTCATGAGAAGAAAACGCAAACGCTGCCTCCTCTCCAGAGGGGATGTAGTAACAATCTGATCCCTCCTGTGACAAATAATACTAATGGTGTGAACATCCACTAAGGTTGAGTACTTTACCGCAAATATTCTTCATCTAAACCTTCACATGAGCGAACTAAGACTCTGCATGCCTCAATGGCTCATCACCCCCCCTGGAACCATGACCCAGAGTTCATCTTACGTCAAGAAAGTAGTGCATCCCTGGGGTGCATCGCAAAAGTAATAACAGAATATACAGTAGAAACCAATAGTACAATATAAAAACTAAACTGTGAATTTGAATGATTTTCATTAATAATGACGTCATAACTGTTTAAGCACACAGAAAAAAAAGAGTAAAATTATATAGAATCAAAATATTACAGCCTGGTAGTCATTCTTTTAAAAAAGTTTGAGAAATAAATAAAGATGTAATGGTTTCTTTTCACTTTTGCTTTTCAGTCAATAGTTTTCTTTGCATTTAGTTACATACATATATAATATAATTTATATATTTAATCATATATTCTCCTGTAGACACTGCCTTAAGTATTTAAAGCCTGTGTGCCGTACAGGCTGGGCTATTAGCCTCTCAACAAACTTCACACTGGTTGCACTGACGCACCAAACTTCTTCAATGGAACCCAATACAGCTGCACCCAATAATACATTAATTTCTTCATCTATTATCTGTAAACAAGAATGAAGGTCCAGATAAATGCTTATGTCCGTCTGAATGACGGCACAGTCAGCAAGAAATTGTGATAACCTTAATTCAATCAGGACAGACAAGTGAATGAAGTAAAGATAATTGTTTATCGCTGCAGAGACGAGATAATTAGTCTGGCAGAAAGTAGTTGGCACTCAGATTCTTCCGGGAGATTGTTTTCAGATGACATCTGCCCCCCCCACCCCGAGCAGCAGGAGATAAATGTCCCAATGGTGGAGGCTGGCGATGACACGGCTGAGACAGATGACGCGATGATGCTGGTGAAACCGACTCCATGTTGATCGGGGGGGGGGTGAAACAAAAGCACAATTATATAATAAACAGAATGAAGTCAAAGATCCTGTGAAAAACACTGCAGAATCCTCAAAACTGTGTATTTTTGACAAAATGTTTCAGTGTTAGACAGAAAAATTCTCCACTGTGGAATAACCAAACAGAGGTCACTTAAGGTCAAAGGTCACCGTCCACACGGTGTCGGAACTTTTCGAAAACACAACTTTTTTTCTTACGGCTACGCCTTTCGTTCACCCGACAACACAGATATACAAAACGGCGTTGTCGTGTCGTCTGCAACTTTTCCTCCCTGCTGTGAAAACCGCTGTGATAAACGTGCGTGACAGTTGGATATTTGTTTGTTTCTTTCTTCATGAGTCATAAAGTTTATATATTTATTCACTCATTCAGGCGCCGACGACAGTTCTGGGTCAGACCGGGATGCACTGCCCCCTGTGATGGAGGTCGTCCTCCAGGAGGAACGGCGTGAATTTCCACACGTCTCGCTCCTCTATCCTGTCATTCTCAGTGTTGTTCTGCTTATAAACGTGTTGATCAACACACGGATGCATTTTTTTTTTCGAAAACGCTGTCGTGTGAACGCAATTTTTTTTTCTATTCGGGGTGAAAAAAGATCCGGCACCGCGTTGACGGGGCCTTACTGTAGATTTTCTTGGGTTATTCATGCTGTTTCTAATCTCATGTATTAAAAGCAAACATAGACTGAGATTATGACGCTGGATTCTGCGTGGTGAGAGGTTAGAATTATAAATCTATAAATCTTTCGTGTCTGTTGTGTGTTTTCAGTGAGGTTGGAGGATTCTGCACAGGTAGGAGGCAGGTTTTTCTTGCCACTGTCACCAAATGCTTGTTATTTCTCTAAATAGAAAGAATACAGCTATAATTTTTTTTTTTTACTTGAAACTATAAGAATAAAGTGAAAATGATTCAGTGTTCAGCTCAGCTGGGCTCACACAGTGGTGGTGGTGGCATTAAAGAACAGCCTATTCACATTTCTCTCTTCTTTCAAATGTGTATTCATGACTGCCACCCCACCCCTAATTACCTTCAGCAGTACTGTTCATATTACCCAGAATAATTCCAGGTATAGGTTATCTATTTTAATAATCTGATTAAATGTCTTTTGGCAGCCATATTGACTATCCTCAAAGGAATCTATTTGATATGTGCTCAGAGTCCATATCTGTTACATCATCTCGACTGCTGTAGCGAGATATTAGAAATCCATACACTCAAAATATGATCTATGGCTCAGCGGCGGTGGAATTGACTGGGGCTTTGGTGTGTTGCAACACAATTTCTTTTTCTAGGGGAGAAGAAAAGAAAAGAGAAAAATTCATAGGCTTCAAAATCGAGAATAATTTGCACATTCAGTAGATTTGAAAAGGTCACACCCATGAGACAACTTAAAAAAAGAGGCTATTAGTCCTGATGAGGACAGATAGCATGAATCCACAGGCAGCTAAGTGGCACAGGTGACTGTTATACAGCATAGCTGGAGGTAATTTGGCCAAATCTTTTCTATGTATATGCTACCATAAAGCCAGGGGTAATTTCACCCTTTCATCTTTTAATTGAACTACATTACCGAGATACGAACACACAACCAAGGGTTGATAAGTGATGCTGTAGAAAGGTTGTAAATGGATGACGTTCAGGTGGTCCAGACTTCTCTGCCTCTTTTTCCTCTTTTTCTGTCTCCTCATGTCCATTTATGATCAGGAGGACATTTCTGAGTTATTAATGAGGCTTAAAGAGAAGAAAGGAGGATAGAAAAGACATTTTTTTCTTTGCTACTGAGAGCTTTTTAGGACTTACCTGTTTCAAGATAGAAATGTAGGATATTCATTGCATAAAGTCTGCCTTGATTTTGTCATGGGCACCTGACTGTTACATTTTTGAACACTAGTGCGTTCATATAAAAATAGAAAACGTGTTTAACACCTGTGTTTTGCCTCAGAGGCTCCACGCTCGTCTGATCCCACATCATCATCTTCTGCGAGACTCAGTCAGCTGCTCTCTATTAATATTAAAACCCCTGTTTGAACCATTTTGAACAGCCGTGCTGGAAGATTTAGCCCGTGTGACTGCAAACACATGAAGGAGGGAAGCAGAACATTGGACAATAGATTAATGATTAAAAGGTGAGAATGATAGTTATAAGTTACATTAATGTTTCATTTATAATCTTACTGTTCCGATAAAACTGTAATATTGGAGTTTAATTTCTTTTTGTCTTCTGTGCAAAAACGACCCCAGACATCCTGGTCCCAAACTGCTTAAATAAATGTGTGAGATATCATGAAATGATATTTTTTAAATTACAAAAGCTCTTTCTTAACCTTTAAATTCTGAGATAGTTATTGGATTAAGATGATTTTAACATCCGCGTGCCATCCCACGTGTTGTTTTTTTTGTTTTTTTTGTGTGTGTGTGTGTGTGTGTGTGTGTGACCTCAGGGTTATGACGGTGGGATTACCTCACTGTTTTACCGCTGGTCCCCAGACACACATTTGAAGAGGCCGTCCGGTAACTGCTGCATATGCCGTCCTGATCCGGTCCCTCTGCTACGCCAGGTGTGCAGCAGCAGGCGTTTCTGCAGGGACACCCAACTTTGTGGAAACTGTGCACTCAAGGCAAAGCTAAGGGACTGCAGCGGCATAAATCCTCCTGTAATTGTGTGGTAAACAGAGACGGAACAATAAAGCTTCGTTCTGATGTTCGCTGCAACGGCGTAGGAGGATGGACTTTAAACAGATCGCTTCCTCCCGGCCCGCCGGCGGCCGTCTTTATTCTCTTTTTGCAACTGCTGATTGAATGCTGGTGATGTTGGTTTCCATGTGATGGATTAGTCCACAGGAGACTCTCATCAGATGGCCGTGCTAACTAAGCATCTGGTGTTCCAGAAACAGGCAGTAATGCAGTCAAATGCTGTCCTGGTCATTGTTTTGAATGTGTGAATCATCAGTTTGAATGTCTGTGCTTTCATTGAAGGCCTTCAGGTCGACTGGAGCACAGATGGACTAGATTTACCTGAGATGTCTTCAAACCCCTTCCAACTTCAAGGTTTTCTGGTGCTTCTTCTAAATGAGCCGTTCTAGGCTAACATTAGTGGAGCATTTGAGAGATGTTTGACATGCTTATAGCTCGGCAATAAATAAACATCCAATTTTTTTTTTTTCATTGCTTCCTTCAATGTTTTGTTTTGCTGTTTATCAGGGGTGTTGAACTCAATTTCACTGAGGGCCACATCAGCATTATGGCTGTCTATAAAGGGCCACATGTAATTTATAATTACAACTAAATATAACTCAATGTAATGTAAATAAATGTAACAACTCGTTAATGTTACATTAAAATTATTACTTTTTCAAGTTACAAACATTATAGTTACACAAAAAAGTTTTTTGTTCCTCTGAATCATTTTAATCTGTCAGATTATTATTCGAGTTACAAATATTAACTTGAATAAGTAATGTTTGTAACTTAAATAAAATTTTTTTTGTTTCTCTGTTCTAACATAAATCCTTTTATTTATCAGGTTATTAAACCCACAGAACTCCATCAATCAAGGATCAAACTATCAATGAATAAAGAAAAATAACATCAGACACAAATTAGGACATTAACTTGTGTTGGATGTTTTTGTCAGAGTTAAAATGGATTTAATTACTGCATTGTGGGAAATGTAGTTTTGGTCAAAGCACACTTTTGGTTTATTTATTTTAGACACTGACCTTTTTTGCTCTCATGGGCCATATAAGATGATGTGGAGGGCCACATTTGGCCCCCGGGCTATGAGTTTGACACATGTGCTGTAGAGAGTCAGATAGAATCCCACTGAGGCTGGAAGGATTTTGCCAAATTCTCTTCATCTCCATTGTCAACAAAATACTGATGTTCAAGTTTGGTTTTCAACAAACAGAAGCACTTTAGAGGTGTAAAATGTCAGTAAAATATAATTTCCCTGTCAATACTTTGTTGACATATACAACATGAAAAAAAAAGGAGGCGCAGCTGTCAAATGAGTCACTGAGAAAAGATCAGGCGTTTAAAGGTTTATGAGATTCATTCAAAAATACATTCTTGCTTCTGCACTTTTTTTTGTTTTCTTGTCAGTTTTCTGTTTGGATAATTCAGGTTTGCATTTTAAAAAATGTATGTGTTCCAGTAAAGAAATTGCAATTTAAAGCAATCCGCGCTCACTATCTGGCAGTCAGAACGGCCTCTGAGCTGTTTGCAAAATAAATCCCAACATGGATTTTCTTTTCATGCGTCTTCCTTTAAAGATTGGAAACAATTATCTGAATCTAATTCTGTAATTTTGGAACAAATTCTACATCTACCTGTGCCAATTACCCCTTTTAGAGTGTCTAGAAGTCCATTGCTCAGCGGTAATCTAATATTCTCCTGAACAACTGGACCGAAATATCTTCATACATCTTTGAAACCAATCATCTTTTCATTCTCTCTGCAGCGGCGGGGCAGAGCAGGACATCTTGTTTGAGCTTCCTCCACACTGACCCAGAGTCTTATCTCCGCCGCGCCGAGGGAGATAAAGGCGTGAAATGTGCTCTGGCCCCGGCCCGATAGATCCCCATCTCTGAGATCGCCACTCATGTGCCTCGTGTTTGTTTGAGGATGTGAAACGCTGTCGGCTGTTTTGCTGATTATCTCTCCAGGATTGTGTCTCCTTAACTTGCCTTCATGCCTTCTGAGGTGACCGGAGAGGAATCCTCGTGTTAACAAGAGAGAACACTTAATTCTGGGTTGTTGTGTTCAGGTTATCTCGCCCATCCGTGACAAATGGTCTCACTCCTCTGGTGCGATAATGCGTCAGTTTGATCGGTCAAGGTTGGGTCTTTGGCTGGTGTGTGTTGTGAGCACACAGACTTAACATATTAGCATGAATATCAATACAAGACATACTTTTTTTTTTGCACAAAACTATGCTTTTACTCACGTCTGACTTTTAATGAACTGAGAAATATAACTACTAGACCTTTATTTAAAGCTGATTGACCAATATCAAACCTTAAAATTCACACTAAAATAATTCAAAGTATAAATTTTGGCATTTTCAGGCCACTTTGTGGCTATTCTATAGTGATTATTTCACTATAACCCCTGTTTTGATGTGTTTAACTGGTATTAATGTGATTTTTTCTTGGTGGGTGTGCATTAAATGATTTCAAAACTAAAAGTGAACCAAAGAATTTTCCACCAGAAATTAAACTGCAATGACAATCAGAACTTTAATTTGAAGAATAACCCCTGATTTTAATTTAAAAAAATTCTCTCAAATTTTTTATGCCTTTTTTAAAAAAAAAACTTTTCATGGGAGTTCCATCCCTTCCAGTGTTCAGCGGGAGTACTGCAACTAGAACTTCAGCTGGAAAGCTGCTCTCTTAACATGACTGAAAATGTTTTAATTGATGAAGTGTGGTGAATATTTTTTTTATCCTTTATAAAAGCCTTTATTTTATTTGATTTCATTTCCCCCTACATGGGCGGGCACCACAAACCATCCACAGTTACTTTTGATGACAGAGAAAACGGAAGGAAGGAGTGGTAGACATGACAGGAAACATGTTAAATGTTTTAAAAGAAAATATGTCCTCATGTTGAAATATTTATTTTCAAAATGTCACTGAGGAAAACATTCAAAGAAAAAAAAAAGAAACTTTACTGCAACAAGAACATCATGTGAACCAGAATAATTTGAAATAAAAAAAAAATATATTTAATTTTAATTTTAATATTTTTTAATTTTAATGTTAATCTATTTTTTCAAACACCTTGATGGGGTGAAACTTTGGATGAGCAGATTTCAGTTAACTGCCATTCTGTGAGCATCCTGCTCTCCTGCTAACGTGAAATTAAAATCACTCTTGGCAGCGACAAGTTGGACTGCATGCCATTACAGCACAATCTAGTAATTAATATTATCTAAAACAGACAAGGTGCTCTTAAATTCACTTAAGCGTAACTGCTGGATAAGTAAAATCATCCACATACCTTACTCTTGTTAAAAAAAAAAAAAAAAAAAGACTTCTCAAACTTGCCGGCATTGAAAGCCTCCATGAAACAGTGGAACCAAAGGCAGCCATCTGTGTCATTTAAACAATAAATCTGATGTTTTTTTGTTGCAGAGACAAGCAGGACACGATGCTGCAAATGGGCCGCTTGTAAAGATTTTGCTGTCAAACACCAAAGAAGCAAATTTATGTTCCAGGCATCATAAAGCATAATTGAAAATGCCAGTAAAGCACTTATTAACTACTATCTATTTCCCAGTGGAGAGTGACTGCCGTATGTAAATGTGCTTCATTGGCTTATAGTTGCAGCGTATCTGTGTGATAACCAACCAACCCTGAGAACACTGATCACCTTTATTCCTTAAGTCTTTGTAAGTAGTTGAGGAAAATTGTTATAGTAGCAAATAACAAATACATTAATAACATATAAAACCGATGCAGCATTGGTCATTTTAGGGATACCCTCAACTAATATGATGGATAAAGATATGATTTATTTACTCAGAATATTACTCCTGGTCGCAAAAAAATGTGTGACGGCTGCTTGGCTGGACCAACACCCCCCCAGAATGACACAATGGAGAGAGAGAATAAAAAATGTATAAATCACTTAAAATTACAACTGAAAACAGAGACATTTATGTCAAGATGGACACCAATTATGAAGGCTATGCAACTCTGTATGAATGTACATGAATATATATACGTACATAAAGAATAAGAAGGTATGTGTATATATATAAAAATACATTTTCATTTATTTGTTTTTTTTTCTTTTAAACAATTATTTTTTATACAATTTAATGTATAACATTATGGAAATTGTTGTTTTTTTTAATTTGTATTGTCATTTATGTGTACAACTCCCTGTCTTTGGTTTAATTGTTGAATAAAAACGAAGTTAAAAAACAAAAAAACTAATGTAGTCATTTGTGTTTGAACCATTTTACCATCATCAAATCATTTAATAGCTCATGCAGACTTTGCAGCTGGATATCTCTATCGTGAAACTTTGACATGATCACTGTGTTCTCCCCCCATAATGTCAGTCCTGTCATCTTTCGCATCATGTCTTTGTTAGAGAAGACGGAGGAAATGAATTGCTGTGATATTAACACACTAATGCGCTGATTATCATTCAAACAGCAAATGCGATTGTTTACAAATGTCATCATTTGAGGACTGAGAACTTTGGCTTTTTTGCTGGAGGTGTGGAGTCCATCCATACAGCAGGAAAGAATCAAATCACTCTGCATAATAAGGTGATCCTGGGCATTTTTTGAATTACTGGAGGAAGGCTAATGGGGCTCAATGCAAATTAGAGTTGGCATTTGGTTCTTCTCGATGGACCTGAAAGATGGGGTGAAGGGGGTCAAGAGGAGGGACGGCCATTATCATGACTCATGTGAAGGCCGTATCTATGTTCCTCGTATCTTTTTGGCCTTGAGGGGAAGGAAGAGAAATTAGAGGGCATAAAGAGGTCGAGGAGTTAGCCAGGGGAAGAAATTGAGAGTAGCGACATGTGGAGAAAATGAGGGAACGAGAGAAAGCTGGGGGGGGGCGGGGGGCGGGTGAGAACGAGAGAGGGAGAGAGACATAAACAGATGATGGAGAGAGGAGGAGGAGTGATTAGTCACTCCGTCACAGCTCCCTGGATTCATGGAGCGTTTCCTGTCATGGTGCTGCTTTTTAATTGGCATTAAAATGCACTGGCCAGTTTGTCAGCCCCCCCTCCCAGCCCCCATCTCTCTTTACACCCTCACACACTATCTTCGAATCTATTTGAGCTTGACTGACATAGCCTGTCATTTACATACACTGTGGTGTGACAGAAACGTACATCTCATGACCCAATGTGAAGGCCAGCAGTTTCCTGCCATCAGGAAGGTTTTGCTTGTAAAACCTCGTTCTGTATTCTGCCCATCTTAAGACAGGCAGTAGCTCCTGTATGTCAGCGTCACGTGTAGGAAAAAAAACCCCAAAAACGTCCTCGTGCCAAGAAGGAAAAAGTTCAGCACGCCCATAGGAAGGCGATGTCGGCTCCCACGGGTGCAGAGGCGCTTTCAGTTATCAAAGGGAGGAGATGGAGAGTTAATGCCTCTGAGGTCAAAGGGATGCAGATCGATGAAGCAGGAAGTTGGCACGATTAGGATGGAGACGACGTTTTGGTGGAAGCGAGGAGTGCAGATTGTGGAGAAATAAACTCAGTTTTTATCACGTAGGAGACGTTGCTGTATGCCGTCTTCTGCAACTTTTCTGCAGCAGAACAATGTTTGCAAGACAAACAAATTGAAGTAAATTTGATTATTTCACATAATCAATTTTTCAGACCTGACCTGACAGAGACTTCTGTAAAATCTGCTTCAAACCCTACAAACATGTACAGTATTTGTTAAATGAGAAAACCTGATTTGAAAGCGGAGCTACGGATAGATAGATGGATAGATGGATAGATGGATGGATAGATGGATAGATGGATAGATGGATAGATGGATGGATAGATGGATGGATGGATAGATGGATAGATGGATGGATAGATGGATAGATGGATAGATGGATGGATAGATGGATAGATGGATGGATAGATGGATAGATGGATAGATGGATGGATAGATGGATAGATGGATAGATGGATGGATAGATGGATACGCAGATGATGAACTTCTGTTTTTATTTACTCAACAACCAATAAAACACTTGCTGTTTTTTTTTAACTCTCTTTAATAGGACCCTTCCATGTTTCTCTGTCATTGCACGTTCAGTAGTTTTTGCAGTTCGAGCAGAAAACAACCTCGTCTCCCTGTTTTCTGCTCCACGTCCTCTGATCAATGAATGAAATGTTGGGTGGGGGTGTGTGATAGAGTTGGTCTGCTTGTGTGATCAAAATATGCCTTTATAAAATACAATATGGAGTGTGTTAATGGATGCTTTCATCCCAAAGAATGCTGGATTGCATGTGGTTTTATTCTGGTTTTATCCTGGTTTTATGCAACAACAGTTCTCCTGACCAACCCCCCCCCCCCCACACACACACACACACAAACACACACCCTGTGCTGCACTTCGTAATGAGTGGGTTGTGGAGGTCAGTCAGTGGAGTCACTTGATGGATCGATGCTAATAGGCAAAGAGCTGAGAGAAAGATGGATGGAAAGACGGACAGAACGAGACAAGAGGGCAATGATAGATGAAAATGGAGACAAACAGATGAATAAAGGGAAAAATAACAAAGACGGATAAATATACAGTAACGGGGGGGGGGGCGATTTGTGGAGATGTTTGGATGTTATACTATTCATCCCATCAGCCCGAGTTTTATCAAGGACACGCTCATGAGTACAATGATACCTCATACACACATGTAGAAAACACGTAAGCTGAACACAGAACACAATCTGCGCTATTACACACACACACACACACACACACACACACACACACACACACACACACACACACACACACACACACACACACGTAGAGCAGAGACAGATGAACCAATTAGCTCCCCATGCTCTGAGCAACGATGATGATGATGGTGGTGATGATGATGATATTACTTCCTTTGCAGCTGTGCCGTGCAAACACACGTGTGTTGGACATGATAGAACTACATAACGCTTGAACCTTTGCTGTGTTTTTTATTTATGATGGTTTGGTTTCATTTCTAAAAATGTGTGTTTGATCTCAGTCTTAAGATCCTTTCTGACAGTGTGCTGATGCCTGACTTGTTAAAGACAACAAGCATTAAATGACCTCGCTTTAGTAGAATGTAAGAATATGTTTAAGTCCTCCTCAAATACAAAATTTATTGTATTTTTTTAAATAAATTAGACCTCATGACAACATCTTCAACTCGTTTTCTCACTTGTAACTCATTCCAGACCGAAGAAAATGAGAATAAATACTCCCCCTTACATTTAAACTGAGTTAAAAATGTAAAGACAGGTGGATTGGCGAGTTTTTCATTTAATTAGACATTGTTAATGATGTCATCTTGCATCATAAGCACTTCATCAACCCACAAGGAAATATCCTGGCAACTCAAATTTGTGCGTGCTGTATTTGTTTCTATGAACTTTTGTATTTGAACATCACTCACATGCCACACACACACACACACACACACAAGCTACAGTAATATATGAAGAAAATTACATGCAACATTGCATACTGTGCTTAATGCATGTTGCATCAGTGATATATTTAACATTTAACAGTTGTTTTATTTGTCAAATCAAACAATATTCAACACCCTGTGGTTAATCCGCTTCACACTGATTTCCACCCACATTTTCATGAAGTCTTTGGTCGTTTTTTTAGTTCATGCAATACACAATGTATGAGCATGAGTGACAGTTTGAAATTTAACTAAATAGCAGAATGCACTGAAAATGCTTCTAGTCTTAGTAGTAGAAGTAGTGAACACTTGCAGTTGAAGAAGTACTCAGATATTTTACTGATGTAACACTAGTAATAATAGAGTATTGAAATACTGAAAGTCCTGGACTCAAAATATATTACTCTATGAAAAAAGTATCATCATAGAAATGATGGTTAAAACACAAATGGAACAACACAAACTGCTCTTCAATCCATCAACTTTTATTTACAAAGTACTTAGTTACATCAGCAGACATTTCAAGCATTTTATAGATAGATAGATAGATAGATAGATACTTTTTTAATCCTGGAGGAAATTGCACATATTTTATTTGTTTTTAAATTGAACATATATTTTTTATTTTATATTTTATATTTCATATTTTATAGACAGAAAGGCCCAACAAAACCCTCCAGTGCGAGCAATTTGTTGGTTTCTGCAGCCCCCGCGACCCCACGCACCACACACAGTCACAGAAAGTGAATATAAATTCAAAAGTGCAATGCTTTTTAAAGAAAATGATGAAAATTATAGTTACTAATATGTGTTCTTTTAGTGTGCAAAGTCTCTAGACTTGTCTTGGGATCATTCTCTGCTTCTGACATAATCTCTCTCATTCAGCTTTATTCTCACATCGACTCCACTCAAAAAGAAAAGCCCTTCTCCTCCCTTTTAGCAATTTGTACCTTTCACTAAGAAATGGTCTGGACAGTTAGTTGTGTTTGTTTGGTCATTTATTCTCATGCTGCTCTTAGAAAAATTGGCGTTGGATCAGAGTGACAGCTAAATGCCTGAAACGTAAACACCTTGTGGTTAGCGTGAATAGTTTCCAGCTTTCAGACATTCTGGCTGCTACTGGAGATGACAGATAATGATACTGACAAGTCCTTTTTCAGTTCCGGCTGCAGCTATAACTCAGGATTATTATTCTCATGAACACCCTCCTCTTTTAGTGTGCAATTATTACATTCAAATTCCTTTTTTTTTGGGAAATGTGGGATTTTTAATATTGCACATTTGCTGTGGTGTCTGTATCCATTACGGCGTGGTGACGAAGAGGCGAGCCGATCAATGAGAGAGTGAACAGCTTCATGTTTGATGGTGAAATGCTTTCTTTCTTCTTTTCTCTAAAAACATTTCACTGACCACATTTTGGATAACCCTAATGTCATACCTTGACATTTTAATCTTTTGTGTATCTTATGTGGCAGGAACAAAGTTCAGAGTAGAGCCTGGATGTGGACATTTCTGCTGTGTGTGTGATTGATTACTTAATTATACAGTAGTCTAATTTTAGTGGTTTGGAAAATGTGACATTGACATTTCAAAAGATATCCTCTGATGTCCTTGTGAGAAGTTTACTTAAGTTTAACTTAAAACAGAATTTAATCTAGATTTTTTTAGGCCAAAAATGGTGACTGCATTTGGGCCGCTTATTTCCTACCTACCTACCGACCAAATGAAATAACAACGATACTAAGGAACTAACAAACTAACTGACCCACCAACCAACTAACCGATCAACCAGCCTAAATAGAGAAAAACTTCTGGTTTTGTTTTGGAGGGGGCTCAGCTCATTGACATTCCTCTTATGTAATTCAATAAGTAGTGACTAGAACCTACAAGAACAATCCAATGAGGAATTGAATATAATAAATTAACATTATTTATCGTGAAACAGATCAACATCTTTAGCAGGGCAGAACAGGAGGAAAGAAATGCACCACACTGTAAAGTACAAATATGCTGACTTAACTTAAAACATTTATGCAAACTCATTGCCTTAAATGACTTAAGCCAAGTTAATTAAGAATAGTGATCAACCTTAACTTGATCATTTTAAGTGGCCTGAACTTAAAACTTTTAAGCTCATACAACTTAACAAATTTTAAACCCTGTTGACTTAAAATAATCAAGTTCAGGTAACTCACTTATTTTTAAATTGACTTAATTCTTTTAAGCTTAATTCTTTTAAGGCAATGAGTTTGCATATTTTTTTTTAAGTTATCCCAGCCTATGTTCAACCCTTTACTTAAGGCCTCGCTAGCTGCCAAGTGTGGGTGCACATACGGTTCATTAAGGCACGCTGTCCAATGAATGAGGGCTTCTTGTGAAAAGAAGAACCATCATTCCCCTGGTGGCAGTGATGGGGGGAACTCAGGGATCCTGAGTGTTTTGTCTGATATCATGACTTTTATTCTTTTTATAGTGTTACTATCATGTTGGATTGGGTGTGGGGGTCCATGGGGACCCTTAGACATACAGAAGTAAAGACTTTTCTGCTCTCAGCTCCAAACCGTTCTTGACTCCAGCTCTGATGTCGCTGCCGTTGTTTCTCTGGGGAGCTGAGATTCAGCAGCGACGCAGAAGCTGTATTTTGTTGCTGTCAGCATATAATTGGGTTTTGTGAGCAATCAGTGTCAATCAATGACACAGACTGTTCACACGCACCACTCAGATGGCCACCTTGTCTTGAGCTTGGAGCAACAGAACCTTGTAAAAGTATTAATCTGTGACATTTCCACATGCATCGGTTTCTGCTGGTCTGCCCTCTGTCACCTATTGATGAACACAGATTGACCCACAGCCTCATCTCAGACCTGCGGACAGCTTCCAGTGTTTGATTTCTGGCACCAACATTCTTCTTGCAGTTACAGATTATCCCTGAATGATGAAGTATTAGTGGATTATTAAGTATTAATTATTAGACCTTACAGTGAGTTCAACCTTTATCTCCACAACAATGATGTTTATCTTGTGGCTGCTGAGGTATTTATCAGAGCGGTGAATAAGAACCATTAGAGTAGAGAAAACACAATGTGTTTTGAAGGATGAGAAATACTTCTGAACTTATTAGCCGTGGAGAAGATGAGAAAAACCACAAACTTCACTTCTATTACTTCCTTTCATTGATAATTTTATGTTCCGATCAGATATCTGTGATACCCCTAACCTCTATTCCTTCGTATTCTTAATTCATCTGTTTGCTTTCAGTTGTTTGCCCACTACCATCCTCTATTGTTGACAATATAATTTATCTGCTTGTTTGTCCTCCTCTTGCCTGGGTTCCATCTGATTGGTGGCTTTTATGTCACTGGTTTAGAGTTGCTGAACCTGTAGTTCCTATTTTTAGAATAGAATAGAATACCTTTAATGTCATCATACACAAGTGTACAACAAAATTTTTTAGACAACTCTCGGTGTAAAAAAATCCTTTCCATCCTGATTGGACAAATTAAAAAGTAAAATGTGTCTTTTTTGCAGAACATTTAAATTTCGTCTGCAGCCACTCATCTGCCTCGTGGGTCATGGGTCATCCATCTGTTTTCAGCAAGAAGCTGTGCTGGATATTCATCTTTATGACCTGCAGCAAATATTTTTCTTGGTGTTACTATTTTTAATAGTCACAGTTTTTAGTTTGCTTGGAGCAGTTGTGGCTCAACAGTTGAATCAGTTATCCACCTGTTAGTAGTGTCATTCATTCATTCATTCATTCATAGGACGGCCAATTTTTCTAATGCATCCTTCAAACTATCATTAAATACAAGATGCATGTTGTAGATTAAAATTACAGTCACACAATTTGAATAAAAAGTAAAGGAACAGCTGAAATTATGTATTTATTTCTAGTGATAAACTGCTATTCTAGAGTACAGTGTAAGTAAGGCAGCACGATGCAGGTGTAGCTCACTGCCACTTCATTAAAGAAATTTTACAAGAGGTTTTACAGTGTGGGAAACACAAACTATGAAAACCTTTCTCTGGTTGCTCACTTAAATTGACGTCTACAAAATTGTTTTTGTGATGAGGGTTGAATCGTCTTCCAGAGTTCGCGCCAAGTCTGCTTTTTGAGACCCCTCTCCTCGTTTCCCTGAACATTTACGAAAGATAGTCCAGCCAATCCTATCGCAGCGCCGCCACGTCAAAGTCAAAGTCAAAGTCAGCTTTATTGTCAACACAGGCAGTACAGCACAGGCAATACAACACAGGCAGTACAACAGGCAGTACAACAGGCAGTACAACACAGGCAGTACAACAGGCAGTACAACAGGCAGTACAACACAGGCAGTAGAACAGGCAGTAGAACAGGCAGTACAACACAGGCAGTACAACACAGGCATTACAACACAGGCAGTACAACACAGGCAGTAGAACAGGCAGTAGAACAGGCAGTACAACACAGGCAGTACAACACAGGCAGTACAACACAGGCAGTACAACACAGGCAGTACAACACAGGCCGTACAACACAGGCAGTAGAACAGGCAGTAGAACAGGCAGTAGAACAGGAAGTACAACAGGCAGTACAACACAGGCAGAACAACAGGCAGTACAACAGGCAGTACAACAGGCATTACAACAGGCAGTACAACAGGCAGTACAACAGACAGCACACACACACAACAGACAGTACAGCACATGGGACTAATCCCTCATGCAGCCATGAACTTAGAAGAAATGTGGCACAAATTGATGAAATAATCAAATTTACTTCATGTGTGAAATTCTTCAAGCCAATAAGTATCTTCTGTGGGAGGACAGAGAAATGCTGCGTGAAGCACAAGACAAACAAGTAACAAGTAACAGGCAGAGCAAAGTTGTGGCGTCCATCACCCACATTCCCATTTAAACAATATTATCTGTGGGCCAAATGTGAGCCAAGTCTTGGAATCATTTGTCAAGCTGCTGTTAGGCAGCGACAGCCTCACCGACCTTTACTCATTATGTCCACTGCTGCAAAGTCAGGCTGACAGGCGTTTCTCCACAGAGGCTTCTCTGACAGGGACACTCCCCCCCCCCTCGCAGAGCTACTCGTCCACACCTCTGTTTAGGTCGGATCATGTTTACCCAGATATGTTCCTGCTGGAAGGTTTTGCTGCTAACATGAGTGAGCAGGTAACTCACTAGCAGTCACTGTAAATAAAAGGTTAACACACTGAAGCCCTCCAGAGAAAAGAACACGCTAAGCCACAGTAACATGACAGAACCACAGTTTTTTACATTGAACCAAAATCATTCCAATTCAGTGTTTCTCGGTGATCGATAACTCTGTCATTCGCACACATGGTAAGGTCATTTGTTAATAATCAATAAGCTGCTGCCGCTACCAAAACCAATACGGTAAAAAAAAAGAAAAGCTCCACACAATAAGAGAAGAATGAATGATGAGGACGTTTGTTTGAGGGATCTGTGACTCATCAGCAGAGGACGGAGGAGCGTAATCATCCTAGAGGACGTAAACGCCTCATCTTATCCACAAACGTCTCTGGGATGAAGACCAGGATGAAGACTATGCCCTTGAAACGACTTTGACATGCTTTTTCCCCTCAGACACACACACACACACACACACACACACACACACACACACACACACACACACACACACACACACACACACACACTCTGGAATCACGATCTCCCTCTATGTGTGTCTCCTTGCTCTCTATTACCTGATATTTATTCATTTCTCTATTTTATTTTATCTGTAATGGCCTATCTGTCTCTTTCTGTCCTCCGCTCTATCCATCTTCCTCTCGCTCTCTTTGCCTGTTAGTAACTATCCATCAGGTAACGGCATTAGCTGGCCTCTACAAACCTATCTCAAGTGCATAATGATGTGTGTGTGTGTGTGTGTGTGTGTGTGTGTGTGTGTGTGTGTGTCCATGTGCATCGTCTGCTATATATCCATCAAGAAAACCCAAACTTGTGTTGTGAATTTTGACTATGACATTTGAGATTGAAAGAAGAAAAAGTAAAAAAACAAAAACAACCCCCCCAAAAAAACAGTAGAATATGCAATCGTCATGCATTTCAACGCTTTATAAAAGATTAAATAAATATCTGCTGCTGATCCAAACTGAATTTTGACAGGAAATGTTAGATTTGAAGTACATTTCAAATGTTTGACTGCAACTAATCAATGAACAAAATACAAAATTACCTCCTTCAGAAGGGATGAACGATCGACCATCACAGCAGAGCTGATTGAGGCTCGACTGAAGCCAAGGGATTTCAAGTCATTTCACTGTTCACACACACACACTCACACACACACGCACGCACGCACGCACACACACACACACACACACACACACACACACTAAAGATTCCATCACATAAGTCATGTTTGCGAATCATGATTGGTCAGCCTTAAATGAAATTATTTTATCTTATTAGGGGATGCAGAAACATATTTTTAAAGGAGAATTTTCTGTAAACATCCATCCATCAACCCATCCATCCATCCATCAACCCATCCATCCATCCATCCATCCATCCATCCATCCATCCATCCATCCATCCATCCATCCATCCATCCATCCATCCTGTGAGCAGGACCTGCCAGATGAAGAGTTATACTAAAACATTTTAATTTTTTGATCTTGCATCATCTCCAGTCTGTCTAGGACTTTGGCAAAATGTGATGAGACAAAAAAAGTTGAACTTTTTGAAAAAGTCTTTGGGGTTTTAAATTAATGATCAATGACTGATTTGCATTAAGAGGGAGATTGTGTGTTTTAAACATGAGAACCATGAGGCAATGCGTTGTAACGACAGCTGTGTGTGTGTGTGTGTGTGTGTGTGTGTGTGTGTGTGTGTGTGTGTGTGTGTGTGTGTGTGTGTGTGTGTGTGAAGAAACTCCAGCTGCTCCTGAATGAACTGACTTTATACATAACAACCACAAACATAAAAACATTTGAATGAACCAATTTTACTTTACTTTAATGCACATTAATACAATATGATGTGACCATGATCCCTAAAACATTAATAGTAGTATTATCATGCGTTTCTTTTATAATTTTTTTTTTATTGTTTGTCAGACTCTCTGCAGCCTTATTACTTCAGTAAAACTTATTTTATCTTTACTCCATCTGGTTTCCTATTTTTACAACATAAAATCTAATCATGGTAGGCTGGTTTTGGTGTGTTTACATGTTTAAATGACAAGTCTCGTGAAAAATTTAAAAGAAAATGACCCTCGATCAAAATGATTGAAATGAGTTCCATTACAGGGAGCATTAAAAAAAATCATTAAAGGTGTGCAGCAGATTAGATCTATAGTTGTGATCCATTGCCAGTGATTACAATCAATATTTGTGTAGAACCACTCATATGTGTTCTCTTAGACTTCTCAAACATCTCCCCCTCTGTTAAACCTTCCCCTTGTGGGGGTCAGTTTTGATCTATGCATCCCTGAACAGACGTTCTGCATTTTGCTTTCATTCTGTCAACATCCTCTCAGACAACTGTTGAGGTCATATGAGTCAAAAAATTAAAACCAAGTTCTTAATATGCTGTCAGAATATAAATTTCAGACACAGGACCTCTAGGGGTGACCTGTGTTGCCTTATTTAATTTGTCTAAATTAGACAGATGAGGTAATTTTTATTATTTATTAGCATTTATTGCTTAGTCAGCTTTGACATTTGGTCACTCATGTGAACTAAACCTTGGGGAACATTGATCATCGAACCACCAAATCTCCTACTAGACCAGAGTAGTACCTACCACATCATACCCAGAAGAATAGGTCACTATCTGGGCTCCTGTATTTGATATATTGGGAAATAAATGGTCTGTTTTCACGTAACTAAACCATGGAAGTACTTCTGCCATGTAGAAGTGTGATTGACAAACCTCATCCAGGTCTTACCTGTACAGCAGCATCCTCATGAATCTGAGGAGAATTGGAGTTTAATGTAATTCACCTCCCTTGTCAGCGGTTGCCATGTTGTGTCTGATTGATGAGTATTACTGTATATAATGCTCCTTTAACTCTTAATGAAAACAGCCGAGGCTGAGGTCAGACTTGGTGGACTCCAAGAATTGATGTTGTAGTTAGACCTGGAGTCGTCATTACTGAGAGATTAAGTGAGAGGGGTCATCACCTGCTAGTACCAAGCTAATATAGATTTTCTGCCACTCCTGCTATTGTTTAAGATTTTTCTCCCAACCTTTTAGATTCTCTTTCCATTCATCCCTGCCTTCAGTATCTCTCTCTTGCCTCCATCCTGGCTGCATCCAGTCTGCAGGATTGCAGGCCCGGTTTGTCCTTATGAATGTCGGGGAGGTTGGAAAAAAAAAAAGCTGGAGCGCTGCAGGGTGTGAACAGAAGATTGGCCTATATATCATGAAGCCCATCATGAGCTTGACCCTCTGTTATTACATTTTATAGGTTATGCATTTGCAGGGGCCATCTTCGCTTGATGCATCTTTTTTTTTTTTGTTAAAACTATTACATCTGCTGGTTGTGAGAGTGTTTTCATCACTATCTGCAGTTTTGTACCTTTTTGGGATGTATAGAGAACTTCAAATGAACTTCAAACTCAGGACTCTGTCGAGGGTTTGTTTGCTGCAGCTGTAGATTCTTACCTGAACCTGATAAGATAAGAAGTTGAAGAACTGTATTCTACAATTACACAACATGGCAGGACTGTTTATAGATGTCACAACCAGGACACTACCTGTCACCTGCAGCAGGAACAGCTGCAGCTGTACTTTGGTTTTCAGATTTAAAAAAAGCACAAAAAAGACATTTTGTGTACATTTTGCATGCAAATACCAGTAAAACTGAAACATGAACGTCTATGCAATTTTTATAATGTCAACAATACCCAGTATTTTGAAGCGTGGTGTACTTTGATTGACTGCATGTACCTTATGAAGTGAAAACAAGCATTATTCTTTGACATAATGACTTATAAAAAAAAATAATAATCAGGTTTACATATTTTTTACTCCACTTTACGTTTGTCCGCCACCAATTTTGGAATTGAAAAATCCCTAATAAATTCTTAAAAGCACATAATAGCATGTTACTGTACAATAAAAACATAATACCATATAATTAGCCCGTAGCAACCCCCGTGACCCGCAATGCAGAAGCAGCGGCAACATTTTTTCTGCACCATATTAAAAAATAAAATTTAATTGTTTATAAGCTCAAAATACATTCGTATTCACCAAATATTATTCAAAATGCATTCATAAATAAGGTACAATACACTTTGGTTTAGCTTGGAGACAAGTTAATTCAACTTGTGATGTTTTTCTACTTAGGTCTTGTCACCTGGAACCAGCTAAGGACCTACCTGTACACATGTCAGAGTCTAAAACACAAATGTGGTTCAAGTAAATGCATATTTGATAGCTGAAAATACAGGCTGAGTGTGATTTACTCACAGGAAAAGATACTTTGGTATTTAACACATTTTATTTGGGAGGCTGAACTTTCTGGCCTATAAACCAAAAACTCGGTCAGACTTGTGTTTTTCCTGAACTCTCTTGTCTGAGGCACGTTGGAAGAAGTGTGACAAATAGTACGACTTCTACAGTGACTGTGTGTGTCCATGCATATCTGAACCTGAATATGCGTAACAAAATTATGAAACGCTATACTGCTTCCAGTACCAGAACCGCAGAGCAAAGCATCATGGTAGATTGGCCACAGATTAGTGTTTCCTAGTCTCAGCCCTGGTTTTCTGTCCCTCTCTCTTTTTCCTCATCTCTCCCAATGTTTGGTCTTCAGGCCTGAAAAGCCTCAAGTGCCCCCAAATAGAGAACAATGACCGGGTTCCTCGGAGGAACGCTGGGCGCCCACGCAAAATGGGAGAAATGGAGCAGCAAAACAAAAGAGGGGAGAACAAATTTTGAAAGATGAATGTGTCATGAATGGATGGAGGAGGGTGGCGAGGGTGCTCAGTCATGTAGAGGAGGGAAATCGTTCTCCTTAGATTCAGTAGTTTGCCTGTTCTGAAGTTGACGAAGAGAAGAAGCACAGCTTATGTAATCGGAGTTCAAGGCATTAATATTATATACATGTGTGGTCATCAGCATCAGCATCATCATCATGGTTCATCATCATCATCGCAATAGATAGGTGAAAAAAACAACTTCCTCGATGGAGGTATTGATGGAAACTAGAAAATAAAAATGATTGATATCCTTAAATAACAGTTAAGGGTTATTCCAGTGGATTGTCACTGGGCAGAGTCTAAACTAAATATCCAAAAAGCTATAAGGTAATTATTACTATAAAAGAGTAAAAACAAAACGGTAATACAAAAAGTCATCAAAAACGATTCCAACAATAAGTGTTTCATGTTGTAACTGACAGATTTCACTGAAACATGCTCAACTGAAACTGATGATTCCAATAAAGTTTTAACAAGGCAACAATCTCCGTCTTCCTGGATTTAACTTTAGTTTATGTGTCTTTCCTCCAACATAAAACGGTACGACCCAATAAAGTTTACCACGCTTAACTTGGGCTGTCGCTCCCGGTCCCATAAAGTTTGTCGTTTCCTGAAAGAGTTAGCAGACCCTGCGCATACATTTTCACCTCAGAATAAAGCTTCAGCATCTCTCATCTCCCTCGTTTCCCATCGTCCTTCCAGCCCACTTTCCATCTGTCTTGGTTCTCTGTTTCTGATCTGCATCGTGGGGTTGTGCAGCTTTATGTACCCTTCAGAAAATCAGTGTCACGTCTCTTGATGTAATATGAATAGACAGCATTGTGTCTGGGAGAGACAAAGCACCCAGAGACTCTGTGAAAGTAGGCATAGTAATAGAGGGGCAGAGGTGGGGCAGAGAGAGAAATCAAAGTACAAAGCTGGGGAGAGATAAAAAGAAAGAAGGGAAATAAGAAACAGAATGGGGGGGGACTTAAAGTAGAGACCAAACTAGAAAGGGACGGCGACAGTGGGAGGCATTGTCTGAAAGAGATGAGACCATTCAGTGGGAAAAAATTTGAGGACTGTGAGAGAAAGATGAAGGGAATCCATCTCCCAGTCCAGCCTTTAAAGCCCCTTCAGCCACTCCAGAGCTCTGGATCCCTTCATGTGTGTCTGACTGACTCTTCATCACTGCTGTCTTCATCACTGCAGAATGAAGCTGTTGGTGACGGACTCAAACATGCTACTGACATGTGTCTTCAGCCTGGAGACACCGTACCACGTGAGCTTCAGTCGGTACCACTAAATCATAGAGCAGAACCGGGAAGCGTTGTCTGCTCACTGGCAACTGTTAACACTTATGCATCATGTATGACCTGTAGAAACCTGACACGTGAATGACGCCTGTCTTTATGTGCCGTGACAGGTTTACATCAGCTGCTCTCCCTGGATGTTTGAATTCATTTGCATTTTCTGTACTTTCAGCATTAATAGTTTCTTCATGGTGGGTTGTCAGTGCTCTGGATGAAACAAATATCTCACATGAGACTCTAACATGTAAATTTAAATGTTAATATTACGCAGAAAATAACTTTCCATATTGTGATGTAATGACAAAAGAGTGAAGGATGTTTGACAATCCTGGCTGTCAATGTGCCAGAGGATGAGCAGAACAGCATCGATGTATAGATTCCATAGCAGCTTTTTTTTTAATCATGGTTATTTTAGTGCAGTCCAATTTAATTTAGTTTTATTCCAAAACCACAACGATAAAGCTAGTGATGAAGTCTATCAGCTTCCTTCGTCTTCACCAGATGGTATAATGCAGTCACATGCAGATAAGAGCATCAAAAATGGTTTAAAGTCATCAAAATAACGTTCATGCTTCAATTACATCTCAACCAATGAGCTGATTCGAATATTTTGTAGTATTGATAGGACAAAATCTTTGAATTGCTATTGATAGCAAAAAAAAAAACTTATTTTATATCAGTGTCCTCATGTTTTTGTATAGAGTCTGTAGGTGCTAAAATGAAACCTAACAAACATCAACACTCGAAGCCAAATTTATTGCTTTCTGGTCACTGATATTTCTTGTTTTCTTGTATTTATTGTCTATCCAAACTTTTGTAGATTGCATGAAACAAACCATAAATAAATGAATAACAAAAACCTTCATATAATCATCTCTGTCACAGTGAACCTCAAGGTTGCTTCGACCTGCAATGACGACAAAAAAACAACAACAACATATCAGCAGCAAATCAATAGTTCTATTATGAAATGTTTATTCTAGCATTCCTGTCCGTCTCCAAGGCGCCGAGGAGAAAAGTTAGACCTGCATGCCTTTTGAAAGGCAACGGGGGGGAGGGGGGGGGGATAAATGGAGGAATGGATGGAGAGATGAAGGGAATTGATCACAGAATGAGCGCAGAAGTGAGGGAACCGAGGGGGGAGAAAGAAGCGGAGTAAAGCCTCCCCGTGGACCGGCTGCTGGTGCTGAGCTTCAGCTTGGATTTGCTTGTTAGGTGGAGAAACATTCGCTGGATGAATTCTGGCTGCAGAGTTTGTTTGCAGGTTTGGATCTGAAGCGGTTTGAAGCTGACTTTGTTGACACTGTAGGAATATATGGATAAAAACTGTACGCATGTATAGGTGTCTCATTATTGATTAAGAGGAATAAAATATAGCTGCTCATGATGCTCTGCAGCAGCTGTTGGTAAAATGAGATGAAGATGTTTTGACTGAAAAGTTGAAACTGAAGGTTCACTATTAGAGTAGAGAGAGTAGAGTATAACTTTATTTATCCCTCCATCGCACTACACGCAGCAGTGAGGACACAAAAACACAGAAAGCACCAGCACATGGAAAGTAGTACCAACACCAAATAGAAAGAGTAATAAATAACTCCTATGCCTATTTATACTAATAGAAAGGCATAAATAAACAGGGCTATACAGGCATTTAGTAGAGTGAAGCGTCTATTGTGTTTGCATTGTTTTTGGTGTATTATGTGTGTCATCCCTCAGCTCTCGTGTGGACTCTCTTCTTCTTCATGTCCCCCAGATATAGGTATGATTGGTACAAGATAGGCATAAAGATATAAGATATATAAGATTGGTATAAGATAGGTATGATTGGTCAATGCTGGAACCAATCCGACTACCCTCTGGTGCCCAAGTTCTGGTGGACTGAGCTACTGCCGCCCTAAAAATGTGGGAAACGTCACAAATTTGCGTGTCCTTGCACAGAGGCCACGCTAATCTCCTCTGTATAACTCTAACTATAGTTTAGTGTACGACTGAAGTAACAAACAGAGCCTTTAATCTCCACTTTTAACAAGCAATGAATGGTTCCATTAGATGCGTTTCCACTACGAGGTACCGGCTGACTCAAATCAAATCTACTCCAGTCGGTCTCAACTCGACTTTGGTATCAGGACTTTTCCTGACATAGTTTTAAATCAAAGGATGTTACGGCATCTCTGTGTGAAACTCCTACGACACACACACCCACACACACACACACACACACACACACACACACACACACACACACACACACACACACACACACCTCCTATCTCACTCATCCGCTATCCAAGACAAGAAATTATGCATCTCATCAATTAAATAGCGTAGATGTTTAAATATGGATACATGGGAAAAAAAAACTGATTGCAAACTAGTATGGAATAGATCCTGGATAAAGTTTTTTAAAAAATGAACCAATTACTATTTAAAGATTTGCATGGCAATTAAGTGTCACACATACAAATGTCACTGCTGGGGTGCTGATGCTAATATCTCTGTCAGATTCAGTTTTTCAATATATGGCTGCTATCAAGTAATACTGGGGGTCTCATTGATGTAAGTGTCTAGTTTTATCACACCACAGTGGACAGTGAACTTAAGCAGGAAGACATTCAGACTGGAACTCCATTCCAAGCAGGACTTTTTATTAATCCAGTGTGACATTTTAACAAATATGAGTTTAGTGAGAAAAATTTGGGTTACTTTATTATTTCTAAGCTGCCTTGTAGTGTTTTCTTCTATTGGCTGCAGCTTCGCCTTCCTTGTATTCAAAGAAGCCCTGCTGGACCGCGCTGTATGCTCAGGGAGAGAGCATTAACATTTATATAGAAACATGAGGCACTTGTTTGACGGACGATAAATGGGATAGTTTGGTAAGTCTGTTTCAAATGGAACAATGGGGGCAAAACTCGGAAAAACATTGTCCGCTGGCACACAGTAACCCCGGCTAAGAGCTACATACATCAAGACAATGGCCTTTATTAGTCTGCCTCTTAGAATTCATTGTTGGGCCGTTTGTATGTGCGGGTTGGGCTTGGAGGGGGCTGCTGCTGCTGAGGGGTGAGGGTGGTTTAGAGGACTGCTGTTGTTGGGTGTGGTAATGGCAGAGGAGGGGGTTGATATATACGCCAAGCCCTCTTCAGTCGATGGCAGCGGCAATTTTGAAATAACAAATGATAAATACTATGAGAGAGGGGTGTGAGTGGGAACAGACACAAGATCCCAGAGAGGGACGATGTCATAAATCATAAGAATTAATCTCACAGCTGACCACTAGGGAGCAGTAATGAGCCAAATCCAACCTCTTCTCTCTCTCCCTGCATTTCTGCAAACATGCCAATTAATTTTTTTTTAAAAATCTCTGCATTGTCACTCCCTCTCTCTCTCCCAGTTCTATCCTCTGTTGCCATCTTTCATTCCCTCTCTCCCTGCCTACTGTTTCTGTCTTTGGCTCCATACACCCAATGCACACATACAATATGCTGCACTTGGCCTTGTAATGAATTAATCAGACCGGAGGCAGCTGTGTATTTGAACAAAGCCACCCCGAGAAGTTGGCTGGAATTCTAAGCATCAGAGTGTGTGTGTGTGTGTGTGCGTGTGTGTTCTCACGTGAGTGGTGTGTATCAGTCGGGGGAAAGCAACTAGTAGTGATGTAGGCTTCAGGCAGTCGTGATTCGGGGGTAGGTGTGTGTGCACACAGATAAAGCTGACCTGCAGACCCCTACAAACACAAACCATAAGAAGAATTACCCATTTTTGTGAAGCAGTTCTTGCTTTCATTAAAAGCAACCTCCCATCTAATATTTCAAAGTCAAAATGTTTTCCCTACTTTGTTACGTCCCATAAAGCGGTGATGTTTTGTAATTGTCAGTGTTCACGTGTTCGTCCACCAAATATCTTCACAACCGTTGCAGATAGAAAGACGAAAGAAAAGCAGATTACTCGGGCAGCAAAGGGGATGAAAATGACATGATGACCTTGACCTTGAGAAAACTAGGTCAAATTTTCACGTTTATGCCTGTTTAGGTACACATTTCTGAGACCTGATGACATAGAATCTCTCAAAAAGCAACGTTTTCAGGAAGAAATGTCAACTTGCCACTTTTGTATCTTTTAGGACGCAAAATTCTGGAGACAAACAATAAAAACTTTACAAATAATCAGAGGTCAAGGAAGCAAAAATAATATGATGACCTTGACCTTGGGAAAATAGAATTAATTGCTGTGACCATTATGAAAGTAGGTCAGGGTAAAATTTTGAATTCATGGGTGTCGCAGGATGTTTCAGTCTCTGACTGCCTTGTTTCTTTTTCTTTTGCCTTCTTATTTTTCCACATGCCCCTATTGTTTGGTCTGTAGATGATAAAAAACGTACATTTAATGCTAATAGTTGAATAGATGGCCTGGAAGGAGCGTTGCCTTCTTTGTCTGTGGAAGTTACACCTTTTTCGTGCACTATTTCTGCATTATATTCTGTTATCCATGTGGATGGTCCACCAGTTTAGACCAACTAGTATTGTAAATTAGATGTTACTTACTCCCTATCCTAAGTAGGAGATGACTCATGACTAAGATTCCACTCTGTCAGTGATAATGCTGACAAGTTGAAGTTAAAAACTTTTCTGATGTTCTTTTCTTTTTGCATGCAACTGAAAATGGCAAGTCAGCACTTTCTCATGCGGTGGCAACAGTAGGGGATGGTGACCCCCCCCCCCACCTACCCACCCGCCCACCCACCATCACCAGTCTGACGATGGCCTGGTGTGACCATCCTGGACGGCTGGTTGGTGTCATCACGCTGGAGACCATTGAAGAGATGGATGACATTATCTTGACAGGTTGACAAATAACACAATTATACTTGCTGTTTGAGTGTGTCCATGCTGCTTTTCTCCAACAAGCTCCAAATTTCCAAGATGTCAGTGTTGGGTCCCAAACCTCTCTGGGCCAGAAAAGTAGGTCTGATACAAATCCAGGGACAATTTAGCATTTTTTAAGCAGGTCCAGGCAGCTTTCCAAGCAATCTGCAACCATGGATGACTTCCAGAAATGAAGGAACAAAACAGAACTTTGGAAACTCTAAAGTCCCAGATACCACAAGATTAATACCAATTTCTGGGAATAAATGAGAGTTCTGAAGGTGATCTACCTGGAAAATGACTATTAACATACTGTTTGCCATTGTGACGACAAATAAAGCTGCTGTTGACCATCTTCAGGAGGTCCAACATGTCTACCTCCCAAAGGACTCAAAGTGTAAAAATAGACGGGGATTTATTGTCACTATAATAAATTAACCATTTAAAGCCTGATTATTAAATATTTGCCAGAAAAATCTTATTTTTTTTGGAAAATAAGGTCTTAATTAAACTAAATGAAATAATGTAACATAAATGTGTATATATGAGCTTTAATTTGCATAATGTTTGCTAAATCTGAAATTCTGTTGCATGCAAAATGCAAACGCATGCGTCTGATTGTGTTCATCTGGTTGTCTGGGGGAAAAAAATCAAACTTGTGATGTGGAAGTCTCAAAACCCTGAAAGACCAATTGTATCAAATACTGATTGAAACACTTGGCTTTTAAGGGTTAAATATACACATTTTATTATTTTATTATTGCTCAGTTTTTTTTTTAAATTCCTGAGTGCCATATTCCATGTGTATTCACATACTTACACATCCATCGTAGCTTGATTATGAAATATTTAGAAACCCAGAGTCACACTGGCACTGCTGCAGTCATCAGGCACTGCAGACATTCGACTCCCAAACAAGTGTTTCTTTTTTAATAGTAGAAGTTTTTTCAGAAATCAACAATACTGACAGATATATTTAATTTGCTAAACTATCAAAAAATCCATACTAGTAACAACCTCGGAACTGTAATAAACCATTCATTAGGCTGCAGCTGAAGAATGTGTCACTAATGTCTCTGATGCTGTTTTCTTTTGTCTCCTTTTCACTACAGCCTTCCAACAGGAGCATTTTATCAGGCTCCTGTATCTGATTCTCACCTCTCACTTCGGTCTCTTTGTCGATGGCTGTTCTTTACCGCGTTTTATTGAACTAAACTCCAGGCAATCGAGGAGGATTTCACAGATAAGCTATCTCGCCCTGAAATCAGACACAGAAACCATCAGGCCATGAAATATGTGTCTGGATGAGTCAGGGTGGCAGCGCCGAGTGTGTGTGTGTGTCCCAACACACACACACACACGCACACACACACTGACAGACACAGACAGACAATCAAATATGATAGCCAGTTCCACGTCTGTCACCTTTTTTTTTGCATATTAAACACACAACTAAAACATTTTTGATGCCATAGTTTAGTATTTCAGTCAAAGCAGTAAATGAATTAACACACAGCATATTTTAAATGAAAGTCAAATGAAGGTTAGATGGAAAACGAGAGGCAAAGTCCTCTGCAGCAAACAACCAGAGCCTGCAGCAGACATGACGGGTCGTCCGTGGTTTGGATGCCCTTTTGCCCCCATCAGCTGACGATGGTGAATAAATAATACCACATTATCCTTGTTAAATAATGTCTCTGTATTGTTTTTGTTATTACTTTTCATACCCTTTAATAAACCTGTCTTGTTTGACTGCTGGCTGCATGTCAGACAACCTGAAACACACCTTGTTCACCAGATGGCCAGTCTGCCCAGTGAAAGCACTGGAGGGGCAAGAAAAGACAACAGAACGCTGGTATTTATCTCTGTAGCTCAGATTACAGTGTATTAACTGCTGGCTGAATTTTCTGTTCATGAGTTCTTTATGTGATGCTTTGTCATTTTAATTTGCTGCATATCAACAAGGAAAATGTCAGCCTGCTTGTGTTCACATTTAGTTTATATTATCCTAAAGTTTACTCAGTGTAAACTTTAGAATAACAATTTAAATACTCAGATTAGATATTCATTCATGAAAATGAAGGGAGTGTTGGTGTCAGCATTAAAGCTAAAGTGATGCCTCATTATTCAGAGTTTTAGGAATCCTCCCTTAATATTCTAACGCGTCATTCCTGACCCGGGAATGAGCGACGCTCACTGGTAGCACTTGCTCTTCCTGTCTTACAGTACGTGACCACCAGGTTTATTTCACCATCATTTCTAATTAAATCTTTTATGAAACAGGGAACTGGATTTTTTTTTTTTTTTTTTTTTTTTACCTTTGAAGGATTTAATTTATTGTTCCCTCAGTTGGTCCTGATAAGTATAGAAACACATTAACTCACACCCCCACCTCCTCCCCTCCTCCCTCCACACCATCACCAGCTCCTCCTTTTTATCTTCCTCCCTCTTTCTGTTTTGCAGGACATGTGTGAAAATATTGAAAACAGGCCTGCTAGGCATTAGAGTGGAGAAAAAAAACAAATGGCATAATTCAGGAGAGAAGCTCAGGACTCCAGGCTGCTGGGCATCACCAAGCTTCTCTTTCTATAATTCGGCTATGTTTTTAAAGTGTAGCTATGGTGTCGCCACAAAAATAAGAAAGGGAGATATAGACAGATGGAGAAGGAAGAAAACAAAGATATGAAGGCACATGAGGGAATGAAGGAGGAAAATCAAACTCTGGTGTGATTGAATGGGTTTTAGCGTGGAGGTTTCCTCACTCTCTTTCTGTAATTCCCTTCAAGGCTCTGCATGAGAAATAGGAGCCTGTTCAGGAAGGGCTGTGGCTTATTCTTTTATTTCTTTCATACTAAAATGTTATTTTATATTCAGGTCAACATGAAAGAATAAAATGGGACATGAAGCTGCAGGGTTTTGTTGGGGAAGTGAAACAGAAGCTGAGTGTATTGATAAAGCAATAATCCAGAGCCGAAATAATCATTTTACAATTTTAAATATATCAGTGAAGGCAAGATTTTAGGAAGTGACTCATTTGCCCCCCCAGTACGCAACCAATTTACATACACTCACTTTTGATACTGAATTGCTTTGTATTTGACATTTTATTTTACTTTTTTATTTTATGGAGCCCCTCAGGTGACATGGAGAAAAAAAAGGGGATAATAAATAATAAATTAGAAATTAAACAAAAAATACAAATATCCCGCACAAATTATTTTTCTTTTCAGACACACAACCCACATCTCCTGGTTCCCATGTGTACACCTGCACATTCTATGCACACCTGGATTTTGCACCTCAGGCCACACACATTTTGATGCCATAATTTGTTGGCTTGCTTAGCGTATACATGTGGAAAGAACACCCACCTGTTCATATAAAAAAAAAAAGATTATAGTCATTGAATGTAAGTGCACAATCAAGGATATTACATCACAATAAAATATAAATATATTTCAGGTATATTCCATTGCATATATAAACATAAAAACAAAATATTTTTAAATGGAACCAAATGCTCTTATATTGTGACTTCAGCTCCAAGATTTGCACGAATTACGCTCTGCATCTACATGCAGCCTCGCCACAGGACCTTAATACACCTGCTAATATCAAAACCCCTATCAGTATGGGGAGGGTTCATAAACATTTGAATTACCGTAAATGATAAAATAAATATTTAGTTGATATATTGCGGACTTTTGTTTTTCCTGGAATGCACTAACCGAGAGTTAAGAGGAATTACTGTACATGTTTCTAATACTGTATTTCTATGTTTCTTCATTGTGTGCCGACATGTTGAATATTCAATCTGTTCAACATGTTCTTACAAGGTTGTGAAATGTTTTGTGTGATTTTATATCCTTAACAATCCCTTCTGACTTGTTTTTCATTGCCCCAAGCAAATTCATTACAACTTGTTTGAACATGTATTTTTAGTTTTCCAAAGCTGCAGCTCAACCAGACGTAACTTTTATCTTTGTGCATTGCTATCGCTCTGCACTCTTTTAACTTACAATGGGGTATGAAATATTTTATTTTTATTCAGAGAAAGAATAAGATTTTTTTTTTTACAAACAAATTTGAATCAAAGTAATACACGTACATCAACAAGAAAGTGCTGAAGTGCTTAAAATACGACAATCATGAATACAAATAAAATTAAACTAAAATACATCAGTGTGACATTTAATGAAGTAGAAAATTGACAAAATGTGTAAATCTGTTGTCAGTTTATAAAAACTGAAGTCTAATCTCAGTCTTCATCTGGTGTTTCAGTGCAAACTGAATCTGCCTTCTGACGAGATTTGTCTTCCAGTTTTTTTTTGTTTTCTTTGTTTGTGTTTTCTGGTAAAAAAAAAACAAAACAGCATCACCTAATTTAACTTCTATAGAAATGAAGTTTAAAAGTTTCTAATTTTTTAAAAATTTGTTTTCTTGTGTTTTTCACTATATATACATTTTCTCATACCAGAAGTTTCGCTGAACAAATTAAAAACAGATTAAGCAGAATAAGAACGGAAATAAAAGAATTTCAGGTGATGTCACCATGTAACTGGATCCTATCCCAGATGGCTGGGGGCGAGAGGCAGACCACATCCGGAGAAAACACCAGCTCATCACTGGGCCACACAAAAGACAGACAACTGTTAAACTCACACTCATTCCTATGGACCATCTCGGAGTGACCATTTCAGCTAAATTGCATGACTTTGGAGACAGGAGGAGGCCAGAAAACCCGGAGAGAACCCAAGTCACTCTGTAAATGCTGCAACATGTTTGGATGACATCATTATGCAAAGAGGCTCTTGAACAGAGCATGTGCCGTGGATGGCTGCAGCGCTGAATCCACAGCTGTGTCAACTGGTCAGAGGGGGCCACAGCATCTGAAGAACCACTTGGGTGGTGGGCAGCTGCATTCTCAAAATAAAGGGATTGTAAGGAAGTTTGTAGCAACTGGTTCATGATGGAAATGATATAATTCGTTTATGTTTTATACCTGCTGCTTGAAAGTCTTTATGTATTTTCTATGGTTTTTGGAAATTACCAACATTAAAGATGAATGCCAATGTGATGGCAAATATTTATTTATCTATTTTTTATTTATTAAGTTTATTTTTTTCGGACATGTTTTTTTCACACCTTCATCACATTTACAACATCAACAACAACATCCGAAAAAAAAAAAAAAGTGCTGACGGGTAGAAGCCAATAGGCTTGTTGAAATTCCCGTCCCCCAGAATCAACAAACATCTCTCATTAGAATATGTAATCAACAAACTCAGACATTAAAAGTTTCCAACCAGTTCATACATTGATTTTTGACAGACGATCATACCCTTATCCACTTCCATACATTATCCTTTTACCCTAGAGTTTAACCATGTTCACATCCTTCCTAGGAACACAAGGTTTGTTAACATCATGGATAGTCAAAACTAGACGTTGACCTTGCCAGTGTTCTCCACAAGAATATAACGATCCTGTTAACCTCTTTCAGCAGACAGTGTTTATACAAGAATTAACCAGTTTGTTGCAGATCAATGATGTTGATTTTTTCCAACTGTTCCATGAAATTCTTGACGTATCCAAAATTGTAGAGCTCCCAATATTGAAGTGATTCTGCTGTACTGATCTTTGGTGTAGTAACAGCTCTTGTCCGTCTTTATTGCTCATATTTCACCAACTCCTCTGTCCTCCTGATCACCATTGTTTTCATCTCCCCCTGAGAAAGCCCCTTTGTTCTATTTAAAATCACAAATTTATTAATAAAGAAAAACTCAACCAGACATAACTTTTATATTTAGTTGTCATCAACTATTTTTTTTAATTTAAATTTTTAATTCAAAAATTTAAATTTTAAATTAAAAATGAATTTGAGTTCCTCTTTTTCTCCAACCATCTCTGTTACTCGTCCTCTTCTCTGATCTCACTCTCCAAGTCTCCAATCACACCCTACTAACTAAACTTCTTCCCTGGAGTCTCTGTGCCCCACGTCCTCACAGGGTTTTTTTTTCATCCACCCATCTGCTATGGACCTGCTCTTCCCATCCCACCAGTACCACCCCTAACCTAATCATCGACTGGGGTCTGGCTTCCTTTTTCCTCCGCGCCCCCATACTGTTCCACCCCTCATCCACCCATCCACTGTGGACCATCTGCTGTGGACCTGCACCTCCCATCCACCAGTATCACCCCTCACCTAACCATCGACTGGGGTCCTGCTGCCTCTCTTCTTTCATGTCATCTTACTGTTCCACCCCTCATCCGCCCATCCGCTGTGGACCTTCCTCTGTGGACTTTCACCTCCGACCCCACCAGTATCACCCCCATCTCTCCATGTGCTGTGGACCTTCTCCTCCAAGCCCACCAGTACCACCCCTCAACTATCCATTGGCTGGGGTCCTGCTTCCTTTCTTCCTCCGTGCCGCCATACAGTCATCCACGCAGCTGTAATTGTGGCTTGACTTTAACAACCTTAACCATATTGACACTGTCTCTATCTGGCCTATCTGTCACTCTCTCTCTGTCTCTCTCTCTCCGACCCTGTTCTTATCTTCCTTTGATTTCTTTTCCACCAACTGGTCGAGGCGGATGGCCGCCCAAAAGAGTCTGGGTCCTGCCCGGAGTTTCTTCCTCATCGAGGGAGTTTTTCCCCGCCACTGTCGCTGATGCTCTGGAGGGTTCAGTTGGGTTTCTCTGTCTGTTAAAGCGCTTTGAAATGTCTGCTGCCATGATTAAGCGCTATATAAATAAAACTTGATTGATTCATTGAATTTTTCATTTAAAAAAACAAACAAAAATTTTTAGTTGTCAGTTGTCATCACTGCTAAAATGATCAAATGTGCTTAAATGTCCCAATTTTTTTTTTTTTACAACGAGCTGTGATCCAATGAACTGTCACCTAGTGTACAACAAATAGTTTAACTGTTTGCCCTTGGGCGGGGATGTTCTCCTAACGGGGGTGGGGACAGCAGGCAGGTGTGTTGAAGGTGCACCAGCGGTTTTTGTCTATTGTAAGAAAGACTGTGGAGGCATAGGTAGGAGTCAGTGAGGATGACGACTTATGAGGAAACCATAGCTTTTTTGGGTCATGGATGTTTCCAGAACATTGTGTTTTTCCTGCTCAGTGCCAGCGCCCTGCTGTGTGGAACGTATTCTTTCTCCATTGTCTTTGTTGGTGCTAGTGTCAGCCATCATTGTCTGGTTCCTGGGATGAATCTCACTCAAGATTGGCACAACGCTACCATCCCAATAGAGGTAAAAAAGAATTTAAACGTTTAAGCCAACGGTATAAACTTTTTACAAGCCTAGAAATGGAATGACATTGATATACGTAATTTATAAGCTTTGCCTTTGGGGCTGTTTTCCTGGGCATCTGGCTATACAATATGCCAACATCATCCTTAATAACATCACAATTCGACTCAGTTCCATAGTACGTTGTTAAGTACTTGATATGTTTTTTAATAAAAATACACAAAAAGATCTGCTGCAATTTTCAAATAGTATAAAAACTTGTTGACTGACTTGTCTGGATCCAGTGAGCCCATCTTTGCAAAATGCCTAAATATTTTACCTAGTTTAATCAAACTCAGTTTGTGTTAAATGTCGTGTGACATAAATCCTGGGTTTGCTCTTTTATCAAGGAATACTTTGAAATGTTATGTCTTCTTCTCTGTCAGTGAGAGAAAATATGTAAAATATGAGAATCATTTGTCTAAATGAGTTTCTCTTTTTTTTTTTAAGGAGTGGTCAGTAATATTGGTGATTTATTACTGACAAGTTTTAGATCTGGAAAAATGATAAGTTATTCTGTTTTAAAATGTACTTACTATTTTTTACCATAGATAACTTATGTTAATGATTATTGCATTGACAAATATTTTTTATTTGTATTTAAAAAAATTATTAAGTAAATAATTCCCCCTAGAGGGGTTATCACAGTTATGTCTTTTTCTCCTTCTAAACATGCTGTTCTAAAAAAATTCTAAAATTCCTTCTAAGAATTCCTCATCAAATGATTATTTGTTGGCTTCTCTGTTCTATTTTGTAAAATGTTGTGACTGGCATGGCAAAAACTTGAGGGAGAGACAGAAGTCAGAAAGAAGAGAAGGATAAAACAGCTAATTCCAATTAGCAACTAAAAATATCAACATGCATATGCACGTAGTTATGCAGTTGTGGTTTTGAGCAGGGAATTGTTTAATTCAAATAATCTGTCTATGCGGCAAGATAATTAAATTTTTCTGAAATTTTGATAAAGAAAGCTAGAATAAAAAAACCAACAAAACAAATAGCAGTGAGTGGAAAAAACAAAAAAAAAAAAAAACACAGTTTCATTGAAGCATCATGGATATGGAGAGGCTGCAGCTACTAATAATTATTATTAAGTAGCTAAATATTATTAAATGAATTTAATAATGAACACATTCTGTAAGCACACACCACACAGATATGTAATCATAACAGACCTGTAGCTAATATTATATTTATTTTTGTGACTGAGGTGGTGGATGGGAAACAGCAGCTGAGCAGATGCAGCAGGTACAGACTGGATGTGGTCAGGAATCTGTCCTCTCTGGGACTCGTTCCTGGCAGAGACGTTAATCTCACAGGTTTGGAACAGGAGGGGTGTGTGGACGGCTGGAGCTACAGCAGCGACATCTATCAAACCACAATAGTGTCTGAGGTGAGTCCTGGTGTGTACAAGCAGAATTGGTAAATGTTGCTAGATGTTCATGTGTTAAATTATATTTAAGTGTATATAGCCACGTCTGTTTCAGTATCACAATTGCTCATCAATTCTAGCTGTAACATAGCATTTACGCATTCTCTTTCTGCACATGAAAAAGGTTTCTACTTTCCTGAATACAACATTTAAGAAGTAAAAAGTTGATAAAGGTGAGGAAAAGTGTTCTAACAGATGCCCTGCCCGAGGGGAACTGTGGTATAACATGTACACTTGCTTCCCTGTCTTCCCACTACAGGGAAAAGGTCCACAGAAACCAGTACATGTTTAAATTCAACAGTTACTTTTAGATTGTGGGGAGGAAAGAAGCAAAAACAAAATGTAATTGAAATGAACCCTAAATTTCCTACTGGAAAATAATAGTAAATATATCACAAACCTTTAACCTAACTTCTATAAATTATGTGCATTCACCGTCCCTTGGGAACTAATAAAGTTTTTTGAGTAGAACTGAACTGAAAAAAAGTTGAAAAGTTGGACAAAAGAAAAAAGGGCTACTCCCTCCTTGATCACTGGTTTTACAACAAACAAAGGTTTTGAACAAAGTCTGTGTTGGAGAGAAATGACATAAACTTGAATTTTATTTTGCCATGTGTTTCTTTTTGAAAACCGACATACAACTGACAATGACTTAACTCGACACGACCTAAAATAAATGTAACTGTAACTACTCCTCAATGATAAATAATTCTGAATTTATTACTGATTCAAGTTACAAACATTACAGTTAGACAGAAAAAAAAATATGTTTGTTTGTTTCTCTGTTCTAACATAAATCCTTTTAACTTGTCAGGTTATTAAACCCACAGAACTCCATCAATCAAGAATCAAACTATCCAAGTGAATAAAGAAAGATGACACCAAACACAAGTTATGACATGAACATGAACAACTGTCAGCACTCAGGCAGTAATTAAAGACAATAGCACCAATGTGGTTGTTGCTTTGTGTAAAACACGTTGGGTGAATTTTGCACACACCTTATTTCATCCATCCACTTTTTTTTTCTAGATAAGACTGTCACAGTCATGGCTCATGGGTCTGCTGGAGACTGTCCCGGCTGGCAGTCAGTAGGTCAGGAAAGAGATTCAATCAAAATTCTTGATTGTAGGAGTTGGTCGGGTCAGGGAAGACCACTACATATATGAAGCGACCTGATTTTTAAAAATGATTTCACATCTTTAACACGGGTGAATATTTGTTGTGACACACCGTATTTGCGTGGTCTGTAGAAGATTTCTTTTCCTTACTGTTCTGATCCTGCTGTTGGAATGCAGATGAAGAGATGGAGAAGGTGGAGTGTTGCCAACAAGGATAATGGCCAAATTATAATAATAATCCTTTATTAAACACCATATTGGACCGTTTGGCGATGTTGTATTTGACCAAATTAATCGGTTCATGATGTTTTCTTTCTGTTAAGGGTTTAGGAGGGTGATAGTTTTCTACTGTTGGTAGGGTCCTGCTTTAGAGTCTTGTACATGACTGAGTCACTGAGTAAACCAGTCACCTTGTTGTAGTCGGTTGTGTTCCATACTATTGTGCACCCACCTTTGTCAGCAGGTAAAATCAATCAATCAATCAATCAATCAATCAATCAATCAATCAATCAATCAATCAATCAATCAATTAATCAATCAATCAATCAATCAGGCTTTATTTGTATAGCGCTTAATGACATCAGCAGACATTTCAAAGCACTTTAACAGACAGAGAAACCCAATGGGACCCTCCAGAGCAAGCAAAACTCCCTCATTGAGGATAAAACTCCGGGTAAGACCCAGACTCTCCAAACTTAACATCCCTGAGGCAAGTTTCTAATTTACCTAGTTGGTCAGATTTGTTTCTGTTAATTGACAAATATAATCGGGTATCGTCTGCGTAGGAGTGAAAATTATGTTTTCTTACTATAGTTCCCAATGGTAACATATAAATTAAACAACACATATATAAATTAAACAAAATAATTTCATTCAGCTTGTCCTCTGACTTAGATAAGATCATCCATGCTTTCTTCTGGTCTTGGTTACTGCAAAGTGTTTCTTTCTGATTTTAGCAGCCATGACGTTCAAAGTCTGTTCCCAACCTGTTTTATTTTAATTTAATTATTTTATCATGTCTGGCAGTCTGAAGCACTTTTTTGATTTTTTTAAATAACCTTCCTAAAAATGTTCAAAAATGACTAAATTATTTTTACTGGTATTACTTATGATTCCAGTTTGACCTGGTGTGCAGTGAAGAGTGGAAGCAACCATTCACCTCCACAGTTTTCTTTGCAGGACTCCTTTGTGGATCTGTCTTCTCAGGACAGATCTCAGACAGGTAGTGAAAACATGAATAACAGTATGAACACAAAGTTTTTAAAAATTACTTTTAAACTCTCTCTTGCAGTTTTTTTTATCTGCATAACTTAGCAATAATAATTTCAATGACTTAATTATATTAATTTGCGAAGAATTCTTACTTTTCTTTTAAAATCGAAACCAGAAAGGATCAAGAACGGTTTTTAAAATTCATTCATTCTTTGACAAATACCTGCTTCATATGCTAAATTTTAAGCATTATTGTCTTCTGTTACAATTTGTAATTTTACTTGTTTGTGGTTTGTAGTTTTGTTATGATACTTTTAAATATTGTTATAAGCTCACAAAAATGGAAAATACATTAATCATTGTGCAAAATGTAATTTATGATGTATGCTAATTTTTTTGGTTGCATTTAATTGTTGTTGTTTTTTTTCCATCTAGATTTGGAAGAAAGCCGACTCTCATTGTGGCCATGGCATGTCAGATCATTTCTGTCGTAACTCAATCGTTTTCGCAAACTTGGACAATGTTCTGTATTATCTCCTTCCTCAATGGTTTTTCACACACCACCGTCTATACAACTGCTTTTGTGCTGGGTAAATGTAATCAATGTGTATAATTTCAACAACTATTATAATACATAAGTATACCGTAGTTGATTTTGAACATTATTTAAAGTATTGTGTATTCTGTGCATGTTTTGCTGTGTTTGTTACTTAACATTAACATCTTCACTTATTACGCATGAATTTTTCTTATTTTTTTTCTTCTTTTCTCTGTGCAGGCACTGAAATCTTAACCGGCCAAATCCAGGTTATGTTTCCTGTGGGAATAAATTGTGTGTTTTCTGTAGGCTACATGTTGCTGCCTCTCTGTGCTTATTTTGTGAGAGACTGGAAATCTCTGTTACTTGTTGTCTCTTTTCCTGGTGTGTTCATCATCCCCATCTGGTGGTAGGTTGTAAATATTTTTATTCTAAATTGACCTCTACATGAACCCTAATTGTATTTATTTTACTTTTGACAATCCTCACCAGTTATAATACTTTTGTTTTGTTTTGTTTTTGTTTGGGGTTGCAGTGGCTCAGTTGGTACAGCGGGTCGTCCAATGATCACAAGATTGGCGGTGTATATATATATATATATATATATATATATATATATATATATATATATATATATATATATATATATATATATATATTTTGGCGGTTTAAATATGCGCGCATGTGATCAAACTGTCAGTGCGTGTAAAGTGCACTGACAATTTCCCACCGGGATTAGTACAGTATATAAAATAAATAAAATAAAAATAACACTGATCCAGCCTTAACTTTGTGTTTCTTTGCTGAATTCTGATACAGGTTAATTCCTGAGTCTCCTCGGTGGTTACACTCCATGGGAAAAGTGGAGGAGGCAGAGGCTATAATTAGAAAGATGGCTGAATTCAACAAAGTCGATCCACCTCCAGTCATTTTTGAAGATTACGTTGCAAATGTAAGTTTTAACTCATATGACGCGGCAATCGGGACATGACCCAATATGCGTGTGTATGTCTGTTTACTGACAAACATACAATGCATGGCAAGAATTATTGAATCTCTCATCTTGAAATCTTGTATGCAAAAAAGCAGATCACAAACATGTCATTTAAATTGGCAACTTTCTGGCTTCAAGAAACACTAAAAGAAATCAAGAAAAAAAATGTGGTAGTCAATAACAACTCTTTATTTAGATTAAGATGAAGAGGAAAAAAATACAGAATCACTTAATTATGAAGCGAAAAACTGGAATAAACCTGTAAATGCCCATTTCTAAAACGAACACCTGCGTCAGATCAAACTTTCTCATCAATCTGCAGTTAAAACGGAGTGATCACACCTTGTACACCTGTTACACCAAATGACATGGCATGAATCATGGCTCCAATGATTGAAACAAACAATAGTGATTATCAAACTTCTTAAAGAAAGTAAAGCGTTAGAGACTGTTGAAAATCTGGACCATGTACAAATAACATAGGAAGGTTGAAAATTCAAACATACTGGTGAAGCTGGAGAGACCTCAAAGCATCGAGAGAGGAAACTGAAAGTTCACAGAAAAACAAATGAGGAACAACTGGGCAGAAACTGGAGTTAACATCTGGGACCAAACTAAGAAACCGGCCAAAGGAAATGGGACTTGCATACAGAAAAACTAAATATGAGGCATTATTAAAACCGAACATAAAAAAAAAATAAGATAAATACATATAGATTAAATTGAGATTTATGAAGAACACTGCATGAAGACAACATCCATATTACCACAGTCATAGATGATCTTGTGGCACATCAGGTAAAGGCACTGAGAAGTTTATGTTGATATTTTTGACACTTTTCTTATCCAATCAATTGACAGGATGCTTGGTAAAGATGACATAATTTTTCAAGATGATATTGCATCTTGTCATAGAGCAGAAACTGTGTAAACATTACTTGAAAAAAGACACATGAGGTCAATACCATGGCCTGCAAATAATCAGGATCTCAATCCAAATGAAAATCTGTGGTGGAAGTTGAAGGAAATGGACAATTTCAAGGCTCCAACTTGCAAAGGTACGGTAGTCTGGCAACTGCAATCAGAAAAAGTTGGAACCAGAATAATGCAGAGTACTGTTGGTCTCTCATTAAATCCATACCTCAGAGACTACAAGTTGGTATTAAAACCGGAGGTTGTACAAATGAGTACTAGTGATGAGTTGTGGTGTCTTTCTTTTTTGTTGTTATTGCTGATTCCATAATTTTTTCCTCAGAATTAATGAGTGATTTTATAGTTTTCCCCTCTTCCTGATTTCAAATAGCAGTTGTTGTTGCCTATCATATTTTTTTCTTGGTTTTTTTTTTTTCTTGAAGGCAGAAAGTTGCTATTTTAAATGAGTATAGTCTTGTGACATATCTCTTCTTTTTTGTTAAGAACCTAATTTTTTTGAATGAACATCCTCTTGATTCTGTAATTTCTGCTAAGAGTAGTGAAACAGTTCTTTCATGACAGTTTTAATGTATGTATAGATTGCATGAAAATATTGGTAAGGGTTTTTATTATTATTATTATTATTATTATTATTATTAACTTGCAGGACAATCAGATAAAGACTCCTCCTAAGAAATACCACAATATTCTCCATCTGGTGAAAACAAAAAACATCAGAAAGACAACTATCATCACTTGTGTTGTATGGTGAGTAACCAGTGTGACTTTTGAAGAAACTCACTTTCCAAGAAGAGCAGGTCTTCACCGGTTGAGGTGAGAGGAATGGAGAGAGAAAGATTAAAAGGAAGGATTATTTTTGCTTTATAATTTGCTTGCTAACCTTTTTTTGTCTTAAAGGTAGTGAAATGTGTGTAAGTCCAAATTCCAATGGTCTTGATTACTCTTGTAGTGTTGTTAAATGCAATTCCAAAAATCTTTTTCATCTAAACATCTGTCTGTGTCTTTTCAGGTTCAGTATGAGGATAGGATATTACGGTTTGGCCCTGGGTACATCTGAGTTTCATGGTGACCCGTTCATCAGCTGCTTCATCTCCGCAGCGACAGAGACACCAGCCTATGTTTCCATGTGGCTAGCAGTGAAATATGTTCCACGTCGAACCACAGTCATATTTATTTTGCTCACTACAGCGTTGTCAGTGTTCTTCGTTCAACTAGTGCCTGAAGGTATGAAACTGATTTCCAAATAATTAATTTACCTCGACAGAGATTCAACAAAATTAAATAAGAACAGGATAAAGATTTATAGTCATTGAGTTTTTTGTTCTGGGCATTGGTAATAGTACTTAATTATGCATTTAGTACACTTAAACCTATTCTGTGGGCCATGTAAATTAGAAACAAGTAAAAAATATAGAAAACAAAAAACAAATACTTTTACTTCATGCAGCAAGGAACAAATTCTGGAGGGATGCATGCTGCTGGTTTGGCGCTGCCTGGCCTTGAGCTGCTAGTTTCAAGCAACGACTACAAATGTCTCATCATGCAGATCTAGACTTCCTTTGCTTCATTCTGTTTAACAGCAAACCTTCTTTTTTTTGTCCTAGATGTGTCCTATATTGCATCTGCATTGCAGGTGCTGGGAAAATTTGCAATTACAGCCGGAGCTGCTCTGATGTACGTCTACGTAGCAGAGCTTTACCCAACAGTGATCAGGAACACGGGGACGGGAACATGCAGCACGATCGCCAGATTGGGAAGCTGTGTTGCACCTTTTGTGTTAAGTCTGCGTGAGTAAAGTTTTTCTACATTTTTAATTCTTTCGTCGGTTTTGTCTGGATTTATCCTGGTATTTTGATAACTGACATAATAATCTTTTTTTTTTTTTGTGCAGGAACATACTTTAAGTACTTGCCTTACATAACATTTGGGACTATGGGTGTGTTGTCTGCCTTTGCTGCTCTCTTCCTGCCAGAGACTTTTAGACGACCTCTCCCTCAAACTATTCAAGAGATGCAGAAGATAGAACGGTGGGTTGAAGAGTTGTATTTACAGTATACCGTATATCAAAGTAAACTACTGCCGTAAAATCCTACAGTCTATAAATATCTATAAATGATTTCTGTTTTTTTCCCTACAGCATCAACCACCCATTCATCTCCAAAAAACAAAATCCAGCCTCTGCAGCTGTCATTGAAAGTTGAGCTTTCTAAAGGAGTGTCTAAAAACTTTCATAACTTGATTGATGACTGATCTTGTTCAGATTTTCTCCCTTATAATATAAACTACAAGTAGATTTAATAAAGAAGAGACGATAAAATAATTTCAATTGTGCTTGATTCATCCTGAACTGTCTTCAATTAGATAAATATTTTCACAAATGTGTTCAATATTTAAAAAAAAACCAAAACACTAATTTACTAACATGGAGGTAAAAACATTTTCATTTGGCGTTTAAATTTAATAAAAATTAAGTAAGAAAATTATGAGTTTAAGATAGATGTTGAGAAATAAAATGATATTTTATACATGGTGACACAGGTATTGAGATACGCAATTTTGAGAGAAAAAAATATCTTTAGGAGTATAGAAACTATCCTGTAATTTATACCGAATATGTGAAATATTGGGCTTTTCGGAATAAATGTCTACTTTTAATTGAATATGGCAATCTGACGTATAATCTAGTGTGATTCAAGATACTGCCGCTGCCTATATAGAAGACAGGAAATCCCGCCCCCATTTCAGCAACTGAAGCTCAAATTCTATCTGATAACTTGTTCATATGATAAGTTGTTTGTGGTAAACTAGTACTATTCACTATATAACTGCCCCCTGGATGGCCAACACCCTCAACATCTGCCTGTGGTGCCTCTGCCACAGGTGGCTCTGTCAAGGTTCTCCACATGCTCTCAAGATTTAAGGGATGAATGGTTGTTAAAATGTCAAACCTGTACTACGACTGGTGCTGATGGACATTTAAAGTGTTTTTCATTAGTCAGCACAGCAGCGCAGACGGTTAACCAGCAGGCAGCCTTTGATTATTTGAGCACTTTAAATAATAGCTCGCCAAACTCTTGGTTTGGTCATTCACCATCATTACAGTCAAACGTCTTGTGGAAAGATAGCTCATTGTGCCCATTTATTTTAAAATAGAGAGTTGTGATCAGGAAATTAAGGTTAAAAGTAAAAACACCAGCTGATCAGAACTGGACTTTTCTGACAAATAGGCCAAACTGTCAGAGTGAAAAGGCTTAGAAAACTTAAAATTTTGGTTTAAGGCAACTCAAACTTCTATCTTTTGAAGAATATCATATAAAATTTTGAGTAGAAATTAGAACAGAGAAAAAAATCCCTTAAAACCTCCTATAGAACCTGTTCTTTGTGTAATGCCTGCATGGGGGCCTCAGCTCTATCTCAATAAGGATCCACTAAGGTTCAAATGGAAATTGTAATTTATATTTTAGGCTTCATGGAAGAAAGAGAAAATACTGATATATTGGGGATATACTGATTTATTGATAAATAAATGCAGGCAAGCTTAAAGAAAAACAAAAATCATGAGATTTGATCATGATGGCACCATGGGAATTTTTATAGCCTTTAATGTTTTATAGGTGAAGATGACCCACACACACATGATTTTTAAAACTGCATGTGTGTGTGTCTGTAATATATATATATATATATATATATATATATATATATATATATATATATATATATATATATATATATATATATATATATATATATATATATTTATATATAGTGACAATGTTTTGTTTTTTGTGTACATGCAGTGATAGCCCATCACAGTTCGCATCCTGACCTTATCAGATGTGTTGATTTGACATTTCCTTTTAAAATGCCACAGATAGATCATGTGTTTTTAGACTGGCTGCTGGAAAACCTCATGATACTGAGAGTAATGAGCACCGGCAACGTGGGAGCAAAGGTGTTTCACATCATTTTTAGGTGGAAATGCTAAAACTGATGTGTGAATGACACAACTGAATAAGATTGAATAAGATTTAAGACACTTTATAATACAGTAATAATAATTGGCCGGTACCAAAGTAGACATGCAACGCCTTGTGTGTGTAATAGTAATAATAATAAGCCATTTGCCAGCATCCTGGGAAAAGTTTTGGGGTTTGGTACTTTGCTCAAAGACACTTTGTCTGTGCCCAGGAGGTGAACTGACACCTCTCCAGCTACCAGTTCACACTTTATACTGTGGTCCATGTTTGAACTGGTCATCCTCAGGTCACCACGACGACGCCTTGAGGGTGAGCTACTGCCTCCCTCAATAAGAGTTTACAAGATAACTCCTAGGTTAACAAACATACTTTCATGTAGTCCAACAGGTGAGAACAGTGTGGGTTTTTAAGTTATGTTCTTTTGTAAATCTGGTCATAAATAGAATAAATATATTTCTTTAAAGAACATAGAGTAATAACATCATAATAAGAGAGTGATTGTATTTTGAAGATAGCCTCCAACATGCTGGGAAACATTTTTTTATGCTCAGTAGGGAAAGAATAAAAATGCATGAAGCCCACAGAGAGTTCATTCATTATTCTCACTTCCTTCAACTCTAACTGTAGTCTTTAAACAGAAAACAGCAGAATGAAGCTCTGATTGTGATCAAATCAAGGACTTATTTTATGTAAAGATTTTTTTATTATTATTGTGACCTCCTCTGTGCGTGTGAACACCATTTGGTTCCCCCATCACCCTCCATCTCTACATGAGTGCTGGTGGCTGCGTGTCATTTTGTCTCATCTGGGGTGTGTTCATAGTTTAGGATGGGATTGAGTCTGAGAGCCGGGTGGATGAGTAATGAGGGAGAAAGAAAAACAGTAGAGCGGCGGAGCTGAATGTAGTATAGATATGAAGTAGAAATCAATCAAGTGTTACTGGTTTAGTTCTTCGTCTCTGGAGAATTCTCTCTGGAAACCTGCTTCCTTACCAACAGACAGAGAACAGATGTAGCAGCTAACAGCGCTATGCTCACATCTGACTGTCACCAAATAACATACCACTGAACCACGCATGAAGAAGTAAGGAACAGCATTCAAGAGCTACTTCTCATTTTGGATGTGGATGTTTCTCATTGTCTTTTCAGGAGTCCTTTTATACACATTATATTTTTAAATGAATATACTGTCTTGTATTTTTTTAACTTAATAATTTTTAAAAAAATTTCATCTCCATTTGTCATTGGTCTTAGTTTTCATTCATATATATATATATATATATATATATATATGCAGGTGCAGAACCTCCTTCGTCCTGATCATGGTTATCCTTGAGGATCGAATCTGAAGCAGTTGGACTTCTTGTTCGTGTTTGAGGACGTTTCAACTCTCATCCAAGAGGCTCCTCTTGTTCTTCCTCAGTTCTTCAGCTCTTCTTCACTTCTTCAGTTCTGAACCCTGAAAAGATGTCCAGCTGCTTCAGATCTCAGATTCAACCTTCAAGCATTCATGTTGTGTGAGGTAAGGAATTTTCCATCGAATGAATGTTTGTTGTCATTGTTAAATCTTAAGGGAAACTACCGAGACAATGAAAATATCTGACTGACAAGCTCAGTGTGGACACACCTTTTTTGTAAAAATATTTTTAAGTATTTTAGTGATTCTTCATCAGTTTGGGATCAATGATCAAAAAAAAGTGTGACACATAAACAAACCCCCCGCTGCTCTGCCACCTCAAATGTACGAGAAACAGAGCGAGAGAGAAATAATGCCAGAAGAAGGAGAATAAAAATGGAAAGATGGAGAGATGAGAGAACCAGTGAGGCACAAAGAGAAAGAAATTAGCAGAGGAATGGAGGATGGACGGTGTGTGTGTGTGTGTGTGTGTGTGTGTGTGTGTGTGTGTGTGTGTGTGTGTGTGTGTGTGTGTGTTGTTGTTGGTTTGATTGGAGGGAATGAGGGATTAGGGCTTTTGGGGAAGGTGTGAGGGATTTGGATGTGGATTTGGATGGATGGCTCTTTCTCAGATCCTCCATCATGTGGCAGCTGACAGAATTCAACAGCAGCTATATTTACAGAATAAACAAAAGGAAAAGTGAAAAAGTGCTCACATTTGATTGTTGCCTTGTTTTTGATGCATTGTCAAAACGCACAGAGCTCCATGTCTCACATCCTCCAGAGACCCTTACCTTTTGTAACGGTATCTAAATTTATGCTGTGGAAAATCTGTTAGGAGTACATAGCGGTATGCTAATTAAGGTCATGCTTGTGAGGATGCTGGTGATAACAAGGAAGACAGCTTCTCTAAACCTACAAAGTGTGAATCCACAAAATCTGCCCTCAGGGGTTCTCACAGGAATCCTGTTATAGGAGAGAAAAACATCTCAATCAGTGTCTCATTCTTTTACTGAATTGTGTTCTTCCTTTATGTGCATTATTATCCACTATATTCAAGACACGTTTTGTTCAAAACAAACAAACAAAATGTTATACAGAGTAATAATTTTAGCTTGATTCGATTCATCGGCGTTGAAACAGTGCATATTAGGGTTTACAGTACGATTACACCCTAAGGAAACCCAGGCGAACACGGTTTGAACATCCAAACTCTGCTCGAAAAGCCCCCCTGGCTGGGATTCAGACCCACAACCTTTTTCCTCTGAGGCGATGGCGCTAAAACTCTGACATGCTGCCCAGAAAAGATGAACAATCCCCGCCTTACCCACACTTGGCAGCTAAGGAGGCCATATAGGTAAAGGGTTGAACATAGGCTGGGATAACTTAAAAAATGTATGCAAACTCATGGCCTTAAAATAACTGAGCTAAGTCAACTTAAAAAGAAGTGAGTTACCTGAAGTAGATTATTTTAAGTCAACAGGGCTTAAAATTTGTTAAATTGCATGAACTTAAAGGTTTTAAGTATTGGCCACTTAAAATGATCAAGTTAAGGTTGCTCAACTATATTTCATTGACTCAGCTTAATTCATTTAAGGCAATGAGTTTGCATAATTTTTTTAAGTTAAGTCAGCATATTTTATTTTACAGTGTTGGGCAGCGTTGCATGGCTGCAGACAGGACAGCGTGTGTGGAAATAAAATCGCAAGTTCATCCATGTGTTTTCTTGCAGATGAGACGATTGCACAGTTTGCAAGTCTTTTGAATATTTACTTTTAATTGTGATAAATTATTCCTTGAATTAAGACTACCGAGTAACACATTAAAACTTATTTTAAATAGATTACCGTGTTCTTAACAACAGTTACACTTCCAGCACAAAACTACAGACACTTCATCTACCAGTTTGGGACCAGTGCATTTAAATAAAGACAAAATGAAGCGTTACTTCATTTTGCATCTATGAAAAGGGGACATAATTCCCCTTATGAGCTTTTTGAGACACTTCAGCAAATGTTATCCAACAAAATCTAATCATGTGATTATAAACACATTCTTCCATTGACACACTTGCATCAAATCTCTGTCTCTGTCTGTTTTACCATATTTTTAACTTTATCTCTGAATGTGCTAAATTGTTTCTTCCCCACCGTGTGCGCGGTTTGATGACTAAATTGCTTTCTCCAAGTTGTCACAGCATTAGCTTTGTCATAACAACAGCAGCTGTGACATGCATCATGCAGTAAATGCTGTTAAAGGCCACGAGGAGCCATCAGAGGAGTGGAATCAGATAACAGACAGAGCTGCATTCATCATCTTAAACCCTCAGACAAGGCAATGACACCTACATTTATTCTCTGTTTCTCTTTTTTTTTTGGCCATATGGGGATGAAGATATAAGGCAGACTAAATGTAGACTGATGAGGAAGTGACTTTCTGATTATCTTTGCTCCTGTGGTGATCTTTGTTGTACAGTCAGGAATACCTTAGACATTGGAAATTCTTTGCTGATTAAAATGACACCACGTCTTGTGATATTCTGGACCTTATCACTATCGCCCAAAAAGATTTTAACTGTAACTTTTTGAGGATTGAAAGAGTGAGTAGATTGCTTACGTGAAAATGTAAGTCTTAAATTATTATTCATTCATGCGTTCATCTTCTTATCTACTTCTGCTGCTTTTGCTGGAGCCTATCCCAGCTGACGGCCAATAGGTGGGGAGGGATGGGAGAGGAATGGCATTAAAATCATGGCAAATCTTTTACTTAATGGAAGCATTTTTAAAATAGCCACTTACTGCTCATGCTGCATATTCAAAATCCAATTGCATTGCTTTCACGTGATATGAGCATCAGTTCTTATTATATAGGGGGAGGTTTGGTGTATTCAATTCTTAAATCTGTCCACATGAATGAAGCCATGCTTATGATTTTTTTTTCTTTTGTTGGTTGCTAACTGCTCTGCCAATTATGATTTTCCCAGTCTGCAATTTGTATTCAGAATGGATGATGTTGACCTCCACAAATTGCTAAGAGGTAAACTAAATGCATGATGTGTTAAAGCGCGTTCTGACACATTAATTCTGAATAAAAATGCAGATAGTCAACTCATTGGTATCAATAAGGTAATAAATGACAGTGGTGAATTCAGGGATGTCTGACAGACACTGTAACTGTACAACATTTGAGTTCATCTTTCTTTTATATAAAATCGGCAACAAAAGAAAATGAAAGTGGACGAGAAGTAACATTTTTACTTTTGTGGGTTTCCGAGCATTAGAATTTTTTTCCCTACAGTTGTTGCGCGATAATAGAAACATCAGGACTCACTGTCTTCTCTGTTTGAGAAGGATCTTCAGGATACGGAGAGGAAGGAGCGAGAGGTCAATGGAGAACACAGAAAGTCATGCATTTAACCTCCATCACCAAAGTGAGTCATAGTTTCACACCACTTCATTTAATAGTTCAAATATTGTAAAGAAAAAATATTAATATTTTATTAATTTTTTTTAAAAAATGCTAAAAATTTACAATGAATAAAAATAAAGATCAAGATTGAGATAATGGCTTTTGTGAGTTATATTAAATAGCCAAAATAATTTCTGCAAAAAAGGTCAATGCGGTGTGGTTTTAACAGATATATAACAAATAACAGAGCAGACATCCTGGAGTCTGCCTGAGTTCGTAAACGATAACATGATGATAAATCTGTTCTGAAAATAAAGTGGTGATTCACATTACCACATTTGGTGTACGTATATGTTATAAGCTGCCATAGTAATACTGAAAAGTACTTTGGTAGCATCTTGTGTATTCTGCTGCTGCAGTAGCTTTTGGTTAAGACCAGCAGCTAAGCTAAGAGGGAAGTGAACAAGTAATTTCTGCAGGCACACATTTGGTCATATTTGGGTTGTCTCGCTTTCTTGCGTCATGTGGCTTCTGCTTATTTTGGATCCTCTATTATTTACCATCAAATATTTGCTGAATTTAGTGATTTCACAACTCATTCCTGTGTGTTTGTGCCTCTTCTGTGGACATTAGTAGTGAGTTTGAAGTGAGAGATGTGTGACTCCGAGCTGATGAGTTATCGACTGCTGCATTCAAACCCATATAACTGACACTTTCAGATCATACCCTTGTCATTACAACAGAGGACAGACAGCACAGATGGTATTTGATGAAATTTAATTAAAGAGGTCAAATCTGACGAGAAGGTGACATAAAACAGACTCCTGTGTAGTCATCTCACCGCAGATATATCTGAGTGTTGTTCTGTCCACACTCTTTTTCTATTGCTTTATCAAACATTTTTATTACCTGTCAAATACCAGTCATTTTTTTCATGTATGCATTTCCATTCTCTCTCTAGGTGTGGGGAGAGGTGACAGATGACTTCGCTGTTCAGGACCAATAATAATGGATGCAAACACTGCTCTGTCCTGCAGACACACTCAAGTTTGCAGTGACATATTTTTCATTTAATTTAATTTAATTTAATTTAATTTAAAATTGAAATCCAAATCAGGTTTTGATTCTCCTGTTCCCTTAAATACCTGCAACACAAATTGTATCCACCTTTAAAATGGGAGAGACAACACATTTGGCCAATCCATTAATTCAGTAATTTAATTTTTTACTCTTCTTGACCATAAAATTAATAACGGTTAAAATGAACAAGGTGATTTTAGAAACACCTTGATAGCATTAAGAGTCTTAATCCATGCTGGCAGCTAATTACCAGTTAAATACTAACAGCACTCAAATAATTTGCAATAATAACATTCTAATTAGTGAAAAAGAATTGTTTTCATTGCTTTTCAACATCCATTAAAAGGCACAAAATATATTTTTCAGATGAGGCAAACTAGACTATCATGAGGGCTACGTTTGTTCTAAATTAGGTATTTGTTTGGAGACATTTCATTATTGAGATTCATCATGATGTCCTGTGATTTTCTGTCTTGAATGTAAGTGAGGAAGAAGACCAGCGGTCCCTGTTCAGGTTGATTATCCAGTCCACTGGTGTGGGTTTTCCCAGTAACGCTTAAAACACATCAGCTCCGTCTCCCCAGGCTATCTCTCACCCGGTCACCTCGGCCGCTGACAGATCCAATCTGTCCTGACTCTGTGCTGTCCCGCTGCATCGATATCCCACTCATTATTTATCTTGTCAGCACACATTCTGCACCTTTCCCCCATGTGGAACTGGCCTGGTTAGCGGCTCTGTCCTCCCACTGGCATAGCACCTCATTCCAGAGACAGGCATCCGTCTCTGGTTGTCCTACTTTGTTGTGGTTGTTGTCATGTTGGTTTGGCTTGGTTACTGAGAAAACGGGTGTAAATATCTGATAACAGGAAATACATCATATAATGAAACCACCTAACACTGGTCATGAGCTAAAAACTACCTGAAAAGCAGAATAAACCGATAAATAAATAAAACCAGTAAGTCTGCATATCATTAATTATAAAAGAATCTTAACTAATTTGGTTATGAATCCATAATCTATCCATATTTTATCACATGATGTGCTTCATTTTTTATTACATGCAGTTCCTGAGAATCAAGCAATCAATCAACTTTTATTTATAATGTTGATCACACAAACGGACATTTCAAAGCGCTTTGACAGACAGACAAACCCAACAGGATCCTCCAGAGCAAGCATAAGCGACAACGCTGGGGAAAAACTCCCTCATTGAGGAAGAAACTCCGGACAGAACCCAGACTCTGGAGGGCGGTCATCCGCCTTGACCGGTGAGTGGAAAAAAAAAACAACAACATGAAAAGTTTTCAACTTTAAACTTTGACTTGCTAATTAGGGTCTGGGCTCATAGAGTATATATATATATATATATATATATATATATAAATGTTGACATTTTATAATGTCATTTCATTTCGAGTTCTCCATCAACTGAGGAAAAAACTGTCACACTGCAACTGGAAAGGTAACACATAGCTGAAATGTACTAACACACGTTCCACTTTCTAATACACCTGTCAGAAACACTAATGGAGTGACACCTGCTCTGAGTAGACTGGATAAGAGTTTAATGACTGGACATTAGTTGGCAGTAACGGTTCAGGTACAAACGACAAATTGACGATCAACATTAGAAACCGCTGCACCTCAAACACGAGACGCTAATAATCATACACTTCATCACGCAGCGACGCGGCGCAGGAAGGATGCACCTGTCACTTCACCATCGCTGTCAGCAAACTCTTTAGCATATTATTACATTTCCCACTTTATCGGTGATAACTTGTCAGATGTGCTGTTTCCACACGAGGTGATGATGAACTTAGACTTTCCGTTCCTTTCAGAGCTGTTTGCACACAGGTAGGGGCGGACTGAGTGACACCCAATCAAGTTATGTGTTTGCAATAACATGATCACACAGGTCTGAGCTCTACAGACATCTGTCTGTTCTCCCCAAAACTAATTCAATAGTGTTACATTCACTAAACTGAATAAACACTGGAAATTCTCTTCTACTTTTTGTAGCTTTCACACCTTTAAAATAAAAGCAATTAAAAGTAATTCATCTGCTTATTTGCAGAAACTCTTTAAAGCACATGGGATGATAACGATCTGAAATGGACTCAGGGATGTATTTTGTATTTTTATGGGATCATTTAGATACAATAAGCTGTTGGAACACAGAACTATTGATGAGATGATGATGACAAGCAGACACGACACGTCTTTCCTCTTTTGTTGCACAGCTACTCTCTACCAGCTTGTAAGATTCTACCAGGAAGACGGAACATGCTTTTTTCTTTGTGCATGCTTTGTTAGAGAGTGTCTGACATATCGGCACTACTTCATCCTTAATTTCATCGACGTAGTCGTTCCAGCAGCTCGGAGAGTTCCTGTCTGGAGACAAAACGATCACAGACCCTCTGAAAACTCCTCGTATCAGGAAAAGATGAGAAGTGAAAGAACTTCTGTGTGTTTGATGCTTGCTTGCTTTATTTACTGATTTACTTACTTATTTGATTGATTTTTTGACAGATTTATCGATCGATTGGTTGGTTGATTTTTTGATTGATTGATTTTCTCCCAGCTAGAGGTAGAATCTTACACCTTGCTCCATGAGCTTCTTGGTACTGCAGAGGTAAGTAGAGCTTTTTTTTTTAAAAAGGAAATACTGTATATTGAAACATTTTTCTTATACAAACAGCCTCTATTAAATTTAGCGTCATCCCGTTTCATTACATTCATACTTTACGTCTTATTTTTACTTATTTTATTTTATCTTGTACATTTTGACCCAAATCTTTCACTTGCTTTCTTGACAAGTCGAAGACACGACTCACACTCTCTCTTCTAGGAAGCTCCAGTATGTCAGGCTTTTCCCTTTTGTGCAGAACCTATTAGCTAACTTGCATCACTCTGCGAAGCCTTTGGGGATCTCTGAAGTGCTCCACTGCAGCAAAACCAAGAATGCAGTCCTTTTCTTGAAACCCGTTAGACTCGTCTCTCCTCAGATATCCACTGTTTCACTTCTGTGTTTTGTTCCTTGTCACAACTGGGAAGATTCAATGTTAAAAGTCATTCTACAATTTCTTTTCAGTCTTAACTGAGTTAAACAGATGAGACCAAAGCATTTAAAATCCACACTCATGACCTGCGTGATGCTGACTAGTTCTGACTTTTTGAACTCACACCTTCTTGCACATAATTGTGTTTTCCTTAAAACCCATTACTCTTTTTTGTTCCTTGACTTTCATACTTTTCTTTTTGACATCTAAAACAGATCAGACCTCAAGGGATGAAATGTGGTTTCAGATAGCCGAACTTTGCTCGTATGAATGTTCTGCTGGTTTTAACCTTGGAGGAACTCAAACAAAACTTTTCCTATGAAAAAAATCGAACCAAGTTTAATGGTGGCTAACTAATCACATATTTCTGAAGATGCAAAAAGTTTTGCAAGCAAAGTTAAAGGCGACTAGTGCCAAAACTTCTGGGTGGAGACGGGTTGAGCATACAAACCATTTGACTTCACCTGTTAACAGGCCGCAATCTTCCATTTTACCTAGAATAATACATATTATCTTTCCGTTACTGAAGATTATTTATCGAGATCGGATCATTTAAATTCCCCTGGCGTGCCATCCGTGTTTTCATGCCCTCTTACCCCTTTACTCATCCCATTAGACTTAAAGAAAGATACAGCTGGGAGAATGTCATTCTGTCAGCAGCACAGCGGACTCATTACTTTCATTAAGCCCCATTATATCACCACAGACATCCTTGTTAAAATGTCATTTACTAATTCCTTTCAATACTCATTTCCACCAGGCTGTCTCAGCAAGACTCGTGTGTCATTTATTGGGATGCAACAGGAAAACAAGCTCCAAGATGATTAGCAGAAGTAAACAGAAGAGAGACAAGGATGGAGGGGTTGGGGGGGACGTGGTGCAGTTTGATGAAACACCATCAGTGACTCGGCTGTCATTGAAGGACATCTGCAGACCAAAAATGTTTTGGTATCGATCTGTTTCCAGCTGATACCAAAAAAGAACAAACCAATAAACTTATTAAAACTGTGGGCCACTTCTAATTTAATCGTTGAGGAGCCAGACGAGTTTCAACGACGGTCGTTGAAATGTGAATAGCACTGACCATACTCCGCGGGGTTAATAATCTGGGACCAGACTAGTCACCTCCAGAACTGAAGAAGCCTCTTGGATGAAAGGAGAAACGTCTTCAAGAAACTTTCCGGTGGGTTGATTTAAACAGCTTTGGAGGACCATACCCTGGATAACTGGGAACCTACACAGACAACTGTAGGACAGAAATATCATTCAAACATTTTATAACACCGAAATAAATGTTGGCTATGGAGGTCATAATATGCAAATTATAACTACTGTGTATGCCTGCCTATCAATGGCTTCTATAGGTTAACATGCTTTGCTAATGTATGTACAATTATACTATACTAGCTATGCTATACTAGCCACCAAATCCAGAGGTCCGTTAGGGTTGAGGTTAGGCTTAGGGTTTAGGGTTAGGGGTTAGGAGTTAAGGTTAGGGTTAGGATTAGGGTTAGGAGTTAAGGTTAGGGTTAGGGTTAGGAGTTAAGGTTAGGGTTAGGAGTTAAGGTTAGGGTTAGGGGTTAGGAGTTAAGGTTAGGGTTAGGGTTAGAGTTAGGAGTTAAGGTTAGGGTTAGGGGTTAGGAGTTAAGGTTAGGGTTAGGGTTAGGGTTAGGAGTTAAGGTTAGGGTTAGGGTTAGGAGTTAAGGTTAGGGTTAGGGTTAGAGTTAGGAGTTAAGGTTAGGGTTAGGGTTAGGAGCTAAGGTTAGGGTTAGGGTTAGGAGCTAAGGTTAGGGTTAGGGTTAGGAGTTAAGGTTAGGGTTAGGGTTAGGAGTTAGGGTTAGGGTTAGGGTTAGGAGCTAAGGTTAGGGTTAGGGTTAGGAGTTAAGGTTAGGGTTAGGGTTAGGAGTTAAGGTTAGGGTTAGGGTTAGTAGTTAAGGTTAGGGTTAGGGTTAGGAGTTAGGGTTAGGGTTAGGGTTAGGAGTTAAGGTTAGAGTTGGGGTTCGGGGTTAAGGTTAAGGTTAGGGTTAGGGTTAGGACTTAAGGTTAGGGTTAGGGTTAGGGTTAGGAGTTAAGGTTAGGGTTAGGAGTTAAGGTTAGGGTTAGGAGTTGAGGTTAGGGTTAGGGGTTAGGAGTTAAGGTTAGGGTTAGGGTTAGTAGTTAAGGTTAGGGTTAGGGTTAGGAGTTAGGGTTAGGGTTAGGGTTAGGAGTTAAGGTTAGGGTTGGGGTTCGGGGTTAAGGTTAAGGTTAGGGTTAGGGTTAGGAGTTAAGGTCAGGGTTAGGGTTAGGGTTAGGGTTCGGGGTTACGGTTGGGGTTAGGGTTTAGGGTTAGGGTTATGGGTTAAGGTTAAGGTTAGGGTCAGGGTTTAGGGTTAGGGGTTAAGGTTAGGTTTAGGGTTAGGGGTTAGGGTTAGGGTTAAGGTTAAGGTTAGGGTTAGGGTTTAGGGTTAGGGGTTAAGGTTAGGTTTAGGTTTAGGTTTAGGGTTAGGGTTAGGGGTTAGGGTTAGGGTTAGGGTTGGGATTTGGGGTTGGGGTTAGGGTTTAGGGTTAGGGTTAGGGTTGGGGTTAAGGGTTGGGGTTAGGGTTAGGGTTAGGGGTTAGGGTTAGGGTTGGGATTTGGGGTTGGGGTTAGGGTTTAGGGTTAGGGTTGGGGTTAAGGGTTGGGATTAGGGGTTAGGGTTAGGGTTAGTGAACCTCCAATTTCAAATGTCATTATAAATATCATTTGAAAGGCAATATAAATGTCATTATAAAGGCAAAATCAAATCAACAAGTTATGACAGATTATCGTCTGGGACTATGAATTCTGAGTGTTGTAAAATACAATTTTGTAAATGACGTATTTCTGAGTGGAAAAGGTGGAAAATCAAGTTCATATGGGAATGAATGAAAAGCGATGTTACTTCCTAACTTTTTGTGAAGAATAATCAACAAAAACTCACAAGTAGTTTTACTTTTCAAATATTGCTTTGGTTGCATGGAAGCCTGACATGAGATAGCGTGGACATTCTTCTGCTGATTTGAATGACTGCATCCAAACAAGCGTGGGTCTGACTGGGGTACAATATCTTACGTAACTGAAGAACTGTGGGTAAAATTTTAAAAAAATGTCTGCTCAGAATTTCCTCACTTCCACCCTGCATTCCTTCTTTAGAACTATAGCGGACAAGATTAGTCTATTCTGGGTTTTAGGATGCTTCCTCCTCTTTCAAAGGGTTTAGTGTGTCTGCATTAAACCCAACATGCTCTTTCCCGCCTACGAAGCACACAGTAGACTGCTGTATATAGAGAGGTTCTCTTTCTGGATGGCTGCCTATTGAAGTGGGATAAGCTATAAGCCCTCAGTAGTTTCAAATAGGCTTGGGACAGCGCCACAGCAAAGCACATCTCTATGCTACTGCTATTTTTGAGTTTTAACATAAACTGAAAGACTGTCTTTCCGTGGGACTGCAGAAAAAGGGTAAGGTATATTTTTCAACTTGAGTAAATAAAGTACATTTTTTGTTTTTATTTTGGTGGCACTGAAAAATCCTAATTTATACACAGCCTAACCTCTAAAGCCTAACAGCTATAATCCATGATGCATAAATAGTTGCTATAAACCTATAAGAAAATGTCATACGGTGTGCAATCATGTATAAAAGTGCTCAACTTCTCTCCACTCATTTTGTTCATTTAAAAAATGAAACATCTCTTTGGTTGTGAACTGAATGCAGTAACAACTTCCTGAATGCTGGACTCAAGAGAGCCAGAAGCTATAATTCACTCTGCATTCTGAAAATCATTTCCACACCCATGCAACTGCTTATTAGAGAACAAACTGAGTAATCAGCGACAATGAATCTTTAAACTACATCAGGAAAAAACATTTTCAATCTGAAAGTGAGTCCTAATGTGCATCTTTAGTCTCCATCTTTTCATCCATTATGATTGCAGGAAGCACCCTAACGTTCATGATAAATCTCACAATCTTCCAGGTTAATCAGTAATTCTATGAATCTGTTACTGATCTTATGTAATAAACAGTAACAACTTATGTAATAATTTTTTTTTTTTTAACAGTGTTTGTCTAGTTATTTCACTGTTTCATTCCATTCTTAAACATGAAGTAAATGGACAAATGAGAATTATGTGTCGCTCACAAACTGTCTCATGAGCTGTTATCATGATGGAAATATTTGTGTGGAGAATGGATGTAATTTAGGTTTTGAAGGATTCTAACTAATTCCTAACAGGAACATTAATTAAACCCAAGGGTAAATGAAACTTTTTCATCATAGCTGCTCATCATCTTTAGGGCAGTTTGATCACTTGTGAAACAGAATCAATGTGATGCTTTTGACAGATGTGTCTTTGTGGTTGTGCTGCCATGAAGAAGAAATGATGTCTATTTCTTGTGATGAACATCTACTACTTACCCTCAGCTCTTCAGACAGACCTGATGAACATTAAGTTGTGTTCCACCAACATGGTGTTTTGTGGGGCTGAGGGATTGTGCTCAGTGCTTGCACAGCTCCATTGGAGCAAATTTCAAATTTCATGATAATAACAATAATAATAAGTTATCATGATAATAATATTATTATATTGTAATAATACTAATAATACTAATAATACTAATACTTGTATTAATAATAATCAATAATTAATAATTAATAATTAATAATTGTTGTTATAATAATAATATAATAATAATAATAATATAATAATAATAATAATAATAATAATAATAATAATAATAATAATAATAATGATGATGATAATAATATTAATAATGATAATAATAACAATATTGCCTTCAGTCCCCTCAAAAGCACAGCCTTAGGAGGATGGTTCATGTCTAACCAAACTGAACTATTGCATGTCAGATGGAGTCTCGTATAATAGGACATGCATTACCCCAGTTCAAATCTCAGGCATCACACTCCACAGGTCAGGAAGGCTAAAGGAGCTCTGATACCCTCCTGAGGGGTAAAAAAAACATGCACATCCAGAGTGGCAGAATACTTGATTGAAGTAAACTTTCTGTAAACTTTTCTATTTACCAGTAGATTGTTGTTTTGATGTGTTTATTACTTCTTCTTTTTTTTTTTTTTTTTTTTCAAATTTGAAATAAAAGGTTGCATTTACTTTGCATTTATATTTTATTTGTCAAGTGATGTTATTACTGTTAATATTATTACTGTCTGTTTGAACTGTAAAGTTCAAACAGACTCAGAATAATTTAACCAGCTGATAATATTGTCCAGTGATTCTTTATTACAAAATTATTGTGTATTGCTAATTTGCAGATGTATAAATGATATACTTTTCTGACTTGAAAGCATGACGTTGAAATAAATTGACTGACTATGTTTAGCTTTATTATTACTATGTATTTTTCAAATTTATTTTACTTCATCAATAGACATCTACATAAAAGCAGTGGGGGAGAACAACAGGGCTTAATGATTGGCTATTAAATGTGCATTTATTCATTGTTGAGCCTCACTTGTGTCTGGTTGCTATTGATGACACATTGGATGAGACATACTTGCATTTAGATAATGAAGTTCATCGTTGCTTTTCAAAATATTCGTACTTATTATTCTCCCACAACTATTTAATGCATGTATAATAAATAATAAAGTCAGAACTGCGTCTCTTTGCTGATGATGATACGGTCCATCAGTCCTTGATATGTAGGGTACTGCAAACGTCTATGTGCCTGGAGGAAAGCTGCTGCTCCTTCATATCGTTTGAGGAGTCAGTTACGGTGCTTTTGGTACGTAATTACGTGGCCTATTGTGCACCTCCTGGAGGTTTTTTTTTTTCCTGGGAATGTCCGAGAGGAAGGAGACCCCAGTGTAGATCCAAAACCTATTGGAGGGATTATAGGTATCTCATCTGACCTGTAAACACCCCAGAATCCCCACAGGAGAGAGTGGAAAACGTTGCTTTAGAGTCGAATGTTCGGAATACCCTTCATCCCCACCGAGATCAGACCCCAGAACAGCATCAGGAAATAGATGGAAGAGTAGTTATTACATATATGTATTACGTACAGAATCCACCTTTCATTTCAAAGACATAGATCTCCCCAGTTACAACTCACTGCACCTTGACATATTATTCTCTTCCACTGCCACTACACCAGATTACTGACCAAACACACCTTAACGTCTGAGACTCTGTTCATCACAGCTGCCTCCGTGTTTACATCCGCTCACTATTACCTGTCATTATTACTGGCAAACCTACTGCAATGATAGTGATTTAGTCTCACAGCATCATATCTGTCATAAACAGAAACCAACCCCACTGCACACTCCCCAGTGACATTTGATATTTATGACTGTTGTTATTTTTTACTTTGTGCTCTAATAGGTGACATAGTCTTGACAAATTCCTGTCAGAGCACACCTGCTTTTCTTTTACGTTCTACATGAGAACCAGTCGCTGTGATGAAGGCGTCACTGCTGCGTCTCTTATTAATGATCTGGCTGTATGTCACATCCAACGCAACCAACACAAACTGAATTTACCATTCTCGTGTTGGATTTCTCTTCCACGGTGAAATATTCATCACAGACTCCTGAGAGAACCCTTCAGTTTCTTATTCTAGTAAAGCCTGTCCTGTTTTAGTGCAGGATAAAGCATTTCAAAAATAAACCAAACGTGACGTTTTTGTAGAGCTGGCCTGACACTGTGTGCTATTATTCTGGGTTTATGGACACAGCTATCATAATCAGTACCATTGAGAATAAATTGACTTGATTGTTAATAACAAATATCATACACAGTTAACTGCTAAAAGCTGTAATCAAAAGCTTTTAATTTTTAAAAAAAATTTTTTAAATAAAATAAAAAAATTGAGAATAAATGGACTTGAATATTAATAACAAATATCACACACAGTGAACTGCTAAAAGTTGTAATCAAAAGCTTTTAATTTTTTTTAACATTTAAAAATTTTTTTTTTTTAAAATGAGAATAAATTGACTTGAATATTAATAACAAATATCATACATGGTGAACTGCTAAAAGCTGTAATCAAAAGGTTAATCCACTTCTTTCATTATACTTTTTATTTTTTAGATTTTCAAGGGCTAACAGTAAAGAAAAAGAATGGTGTGTGACAGATTGTTGAAATGCACTCACCTGTCCCCACCTAGCAATGGACAAACAGTATTTGTACTTATGAGGTCATTTTAATTTCATTCTTCAAATGAATGGTCTTATTTGAGCTTGTTTGTATGCATGAAGGCAGGAGGGTTGAGGCTGACTGGTCTCATCACTGAGTAAGCACCAGGTAAAAGATGTTTAACACTCATTTAATTTAATGGTTGTGGTATTAATCTCATTCTGTTCCTGCTGCTAGTAGTTTTCAGGCTTTAATCACGTTTTAGATCAGTTTAAACTGTTGCATAGATTTTAGTTCTTGGCTGTTGAGATGAATGGGCAGTTCTCTAAGTTAGAACTGATGACTTTCCAGCTCTTTATTAAAGAACTTTTGCTCTTTTTCTTTTAGGATGTTGCTGTTACTTTTCCAAATGGTGCGGCTGCTTCATCTGTTCATCCTCTCTGTGGTGTTGATGACTACACATGGATCATTTCTGCTTGAGCCTGCTGTGTGAAGGGTTAACAGACTGACCCCCTCCCATTGCTATACTTAAAGCTTAGACTATTATCCCAGTTAAAGCTTCGATATCTGTATTGTCTTTGAATTTTAATAACTCATTAGGGCCAACCTTCACTAAATTGTATTTTAATTATAATCATTGTTCATTTTAAATGCCAGTCACGGCTACTTCTTTTTCTACCCATCTCATCAGAGCTTCTTATGTGTCAGGGCTTCTGGAGTTGGTTGGATAAAATTAAAAAGGTGTCACTAGCTTGTGTTGAAGTGACTCTTGTTCCTGTTGGTATGAGAACCACTTTTGGCCAGGAGGAACTATGAGAACAAATACTGGTTGTATTTCTATGAAAATGTCTCCAGAGGATGAGTATGTTGATCCTTTGACTTTCTGTTTAAAGCTACAAAAATTGTGGTATTCAAGAAAATGGAACAGTGACATGTGGCTGACTAGAGGCTAGACTTCACAATAGGGAAATTCTTCAATATCCAAGCATATCACTTTTTATTTTTACACCTATTCCCAGTCTTAGATGCTCTTTGTCTTGAGTGTAAATTAACAAATCTTAACATGGTAACAAGCTCAGCCATGATTATAAATAAAGTAAACGTCATACTGGCTAATCGCTAGCGTGCTAGAATTAGTTTAGTTAGTTAGATTGTCTTTAGAATCCTGTATTTTGTTATGCATGTCCTAAGAGATCATCCACCAATGTGACCTATAGTATATTTGCTTGATCCTGCAAAGCTCCTTGATTTACGCTCTTAGTTATGGTTAGAGGTCAGTGTTGTAAATATAAAAAAGATCTGACACTTGCAAAAATATTTCTATATCTATCAGGTAAATTGGCTCTAAATTTTTGTTTATATATGAGAATGAATGTATTCATTGTCAGTTTGTCTGTGACTCATCTTTAACGTTCATCTCCATTCTTGTTTTACACTGAGAACACGTCTCTGTTATTCTGCTGCTGGATAAAATGAGCATCGGAAATCTTCCTCCTTGAACCCTTTTTTTTTTCATATCAGCTGATCAAGTCCAGACATTATTTTACATGGTGGTTAAAAAAAAAAAAAACCCTTTAACATATACTTTGCACTCAACAGTTAATCCATCCATCCAATTACACCATAGGAGACCGCCCACGTTTGCCTCAGTCAATCTTTTTGTGCTCAGCTTTTGTCGGCTTCTTTTGTAAGTGCTTCGCTGAAAGTCGCAAAATTCACTTATTCACCAATGCAGTTATTGATTGGCAGCTGAGGTCCCCGTGACTGTTCCAACCACATTTTGGTGGTGGGCAGCTATCCTCCGCTTCACATCCACCTCGACGTCGAACTGCTTCTTTCCTACCTCTGCTTGTGTAGTTGTCCGACCCCCCGGCAGTGACAGCCTCATCCAGTCTGTCCACCTCGCTCCTCTTGTGATTTTTTTTTGCTCACGCCTCGTGTCAAAGAGCACATTTTTGCTTTTCACCCATTTAACTCATTCTTTTATAATTTTCTGATCATGCAGTGAGAGGAATCTCAGGTACTAGCCTCATTTAAATATGATTTGCATATTTAAATAGTAGGGTTGGGTACTCTAACATGTGCACTTAATTCCACCTCACTTGGGATGTACAAAGGAAATGTTCTTGGAGTCATGCGTGTGCACAGATTCATACATCTGGATATTTTTGTCCATACTCTTTTTGAATGTAGAAGTCTTTGCACACGACTGCTGACTTTCTCTCTTCCTTAGCATCAATAAATTCTATCAGATTATGAAAATGTAGTTCAGGCTATTTTGAGATTGACTGGTGAATAGGATGACTTGAATTGTGATCATATTGCGGTTCTCCACAACTATTTCATTAAGCGTTTCAGTCTGGATGAAGGCTGGTGTCCTCGGCGGTGATTCATGGGAGATCGTCCCGGGGAAGCGAACAGGATGTTAATTGTCTGTGTGGTCTGATTGTTTTGTCACACCGATGTCTGGCTCCAGGAAACCTTTTATTCACTTTTTCACCCTTTTTTCTGTCACTCTGACAAAGACGGAAAGACTATTGACCGCGTCCCTCTGTGGAGCGTGTTGTAAGTAATGGCCATGGATTGTTGGGAGCGCGTTGACCACACGAAGACAATGGATGACATTAACTTACACAGGAGTGAAGGCCAGCTCGATGCCAGCTCATCAGTGGACTGAGACCATAAATTATGGTGGTTGCGTTGAGCGCAGGGACATGGGATGGATGTCACATCACAGATGGGGTCTGGGCATAAATGTTCAGTTATTTTCCAGAAGCTAAATTTGTCGCTTAGCCTAACCTTGTCAGCTCTAAGGTTTTCACGTTGGAGTGACGAGTGGCAGCTCAGTGTTTTGAAGGTCTTTCTGAAGAACTGAATACCATGAACTCTGGTTTGTTGAACAGTTCAAGTAGGGCCGCAGCTCAAGTTATTCTTATTAAATTACCTATTGGGAAACTGGAAACAGAGATTTGATTTACTTCTCGAAAGCAAGACTATGTTATAGTGACAACTAAAATTTGAAGAGTCTAAAATCTTCACATCCCCTTAAATTCCATCTTTTTTATTTTATTTTACAAGATTGCGTTACAATTTCGTATTATTCAAGATCAATAAATGAGGTAGAATATCTACTGGTGATTTTTTTTTTTTTTTTTTTAATTTGGAAATGACAACACATCATTACATGTTTTCTCCAGCGTTGAATCATTTCAGCTCAAGTCAGAGCGTTTTTTACGATCCAGCATGTGGAGATAAACAGAGATTAATACTTATGTCTGCAGCTAAATTTGGGTGGATTTAATTTTATTTGAGGTTCAATTGCAATACTTCATTAAGCAGGTCTGAAATGTTCTTAAAATGTTCAAATCATTTAAGTCTTGTGAAAATAGATGTTCAATTAGCATACTTTTGATTTAACTAAGTTTACTGAAATAATGATTTTCCTCCATTATTAGTAGCTAATTATATGGTTTGCTACAAGAAATTGTTATAAGACTATAGAACTATGAAATTACATGTTGCCATGGTAACAAGTCATTGTCAGTACTAAACTTTGCCTGTAAATGCCAGGGTAAATATCTTTTATACATATATTCTATGCATATATTATACATATCTCTGACTACCCTGTATTCTCTCGGTGTTTTTCATCCTTATTTTGTCTGATTGTCTTTTTTTTGTTTGAGTTGTATTATTTGTTGTTGTTGTTTGCTTTGCATTATTTTAGCTTGTTTTTTGTTCTGCTATATTTTCTTCACTACTTTATATTTAAAATACTCAAAACTTTATATTTTGATATCCTTCAACAGTCGATGACTCTATTTCAGCAAATCTCATCAGTTTCCAATTTTTGAAATGCGAAGATATTGCTTTTTTGTTTTTGGTCGTTTTTGGTAGTGAATTGAATTCAGATTTCAAAAAAATAATTTTTTTAAACGATATTTTGAAGTTCAAATTCTATGAATCAAATATATTTACAAACTAACTGATACTTATCATTTATCTCTTATCACATTCGATGGTTTATTAAGACACTGCCACACAACTGATTTTTACAATATATTTAATTTGATTTTCTTCTTACAAAACAATTCCCTCATAAACCAGAACACACAAAATGCATAAAGAAAACTGTACAGTCAGGTTTGTCATGTCTGAACATGTTCTAAACATGAACAATGTTATCTACAACAGTGGTTTCTATCAATGTCTATCACACCAAGCGGTTTCAGCTCTGCAGTCCCCTTACCTAGAGGGTTAAAAGAGAGGTACAGAAATATTCATGTGACACTGATCCAAACAAAACAACATGAGCTAGCCAATAATGTTACATCAGCAAGCACAGGTGCAGTCTCTTTGCTCTCCTTGGCTCTAGTAGCTGAATCCACCCCGAGGAAAAGCTGACGGACGTGACGATGGGACGGCAGAAAAAGTGACTTTATCACGAGTAACTGTAAACCGTATGAGACCGTGAGCGATCACCGAGGGTTCAGTGATAATCACATAGATTTGTTTGATTATTTTCACCACATGCATGTCTCAGGTAGACTTAGAGCCATTGGGGAGTGACTTTTCATGGGACTTGAGGAAGCCTCAGAGCTGGGATATATTTTTCCATAGACACCACAAGAAAAACTGGACTAGCAATTTGATGAACGTCCATCCGGTGAACATAAATACATCGGGTTTATTTCTCTCCTCAGTGCAACAGTGGTCTAGGAAACTATCGTTAAGTCATTGCCTTCAAAAATTCATCGATCAGGCTTTCATGCCAGAATGAATTTTCATGGCAGATTAGCAGCAAATACCTAAATCACAAACGAGAACAAACATCTGTTTCCATCCTCTAGTTTCTTTTTTTTTTTTTGAGAAAGCTCGCTTTCTATCCTACACATTGCATCGGGGAGATACAGGCACACTACATATCAGGAGGAGAGTATTTATTTGGACTGCTGTTCATTTGGAGGGTTGGGTGGTGGTGGGGGGGGCACAAAACTTCAGCTGGATTTATAGTGGTGAACTTTTACAGGACTCCGACACTAAGACACTAAAGTTGAAATCTGACATCTATGGATGATTATTTAATACACGGCCGACAGGCCATAAATGACCTTCAACTGCGTATTCCCAAAGGCTGTGAGTATTTGTACTGTGATTACCAACAGCAGCCAATCACAACAGCACAAGAAAACTTTTCCAATATATGTTTTATCGATTAAAATAGTTTTAAATGGCCGACTGTGCAGACAAGCAACTATAAATTCAATGTTTTTAGAAAGAATATAAAATTTGGCCACATAAGAAACCATCTCAAAGAAAACTTATTTCTCAGTGACGATATGACGCAAAAACTCTCTGAGAGTTAAATTATAGGAACTCAATCTTTGGCTGTAGTTTGAGGCTGAGAAGCACAGACAAAGGCCATGTATCATGAAAGGAAAAAGAACCCACATAAAGCCATTGTTCTGTCAGAGCTCCCATCTAGAGACAGGAATGTTTAAGGAACACTATGGTTCCTGTGATTTCTGATACAATTACAAATGAAGAGAAGCAGCGGCGCAGCCTCACTGCTAATGGATCATCATTATGATGATTAGCGCAATGGCAAAAGCAAATTGCAGGCAAGATGATGTAGTGCAGCCCGCAGAGAGAGAACACAGGCAAAGAGTTGATGGTGTTCACTCAGCTGCTGCCTCCAGACAGGTAACACTGGCTTTAGTTATAAAAAAAAAAAAAAAGGTAAGTATACATATTTATCATGACAAAAAGAATGACAGACATTATTAGGTTTGTACTTTAACAACAAGTAACAGCAGAAAAAAAAAGATTTTAAATCACTACTTTTATGTTTGGAGAAATGTAGGCTGCTGGATTCTGAGACATATTTATTTCCCTACGCATATGAAACTAATAGAAATAAATTCTCTTTGCGTTCTCTTTGAATAAAGGAGAATAACTATAGTCTCGATGCACAGCTCTCTCGGAGTTGGTACAAACGCTCACAGCCAGTCGGATCACGGAGCTGATGCCACTTTTGGCACGGCCTCAGCATGTGGGTCAGCGAAAGCCGGAGTCATTACCCTGAGGGATTCTGCTAAGTGGCATTTTCAGGCTCCACAGCACAGTGTTGTGCTGCAGGTACAGCAGAAAAGTGAGAGACAGCAAGGGACTGATAATACTACTGCAAAAAGACCAAAAGATGCACTGCTTGTTCCTGGTTAGCCAACCTCTGAAAGCAAAAACATCCATTGTCCGGTGCTCACGGGCCAATCAGGCTCTTTGGGTAGACGATGTAAATAGAGGGCATTACACATGCATAAAGCCAACCTCTGCCAGCATGGGAATGAAAGCTCTTAGAGGGAGGATATAGTACAATACCATGACAAAGGCAAGAAAACAGATGGGCTGGTTTGCTTTTAAAAGGACTCAGAACACACATACACTAAAGGCAGACAGGACAGAATAACAGTTTGTGGTTATTATTTGCAGCACTGGTGAAAACGACAAACATTGTTGAAATAAAAGGAAATCGAAAAAGCTTTTCTTTTTACTCTAAAAAAAGTGAACATTGTGCATAGTTTGTTAATAACCCCTCTCAGGTACCTATTTGCTGTGATAACATGGAAGGAAGTGCAATAATGTACAATTCTGTATAGTTAAGTGCACGTAGATCACTGTTGCACTGAACGGCATTGACACTTTCTCCCAATAGAAATATCACAACAGGGTTTCTTAATGTTTTCTCAATTACTCTATGTTTAGTGTACTCTTGTTACAATAACTCAGGCATGTAACCCTCTCGCTCAGTCCCAGAGTTGAGTCCACAACTTATGGTTGTATAAATCTTTATTCTAGGTAATTTGGCCTCATCTCGCCTCTTTCTTTTTTTCCATGTACATTTGTCCCTAATCCTACATCTTCTGCTTTTTCCCGTTTTTTTTTTAAACTCATACCTCACCGACCCAAACAACTGTGTTCCCTCTCTTGATGTCTGACACCTCACAGTGCGGCGTTCTCTGTTTGCCGTTGAGGACAAACAGGGACTCTGCTGATGGCGTCACCAGATATTGTCCAAATAACCCACTTGAGACCACTACTCTGTTGGGGCCTCCCCAGGGCCAGGCTTGAGGGGCCAGTGGCTCCTTGAGGCTCCGGATGACCTCGGTGCGGCCCGAGGACAGATCGGCGAATAGCAGGTCCGTGCCCGAGCCGGCGGTGGCTACGATCACATGTTGGTTGGAAACTGTGAAAGAAGGCTGGAAGGCGAGATCGGACACGGCTATGGGCCCGTCTAGTTCCTGGTTCAGACCCAGCTCCCCCTGGAACGACACCGTCTGCACCATCAGCCTCGAGCTCCGCAGGTCAGGTGTCACAATGTAGCGTCCGTCCGGCGACACAAACGGCCGCCCCGTGATGTTGAGGTTCGGACCGATGACGGCGTCCGTCACGCTGTCGATGAGGAGCTGGGGCGGGGCTTGGAGATGCCTGTTTCTCTGGCATTGGACGAAGTAGAAGCCGCTCAGATGAGTGTACGCCATGCTGACGGGAACGCAGCTGAAGTTCTTCAGGCTGATTGTCTTGACGCGATGGAAAGTCTCCAGGTCGATTTTGTGTATCGCTGGTTCGTTTTTGAGGAAGACGAAGGCAAACCTAAATCGACAAGAGTTCAAAAGTTAATAGCTCTTCTAGATTTCAGGGGATTAAGGATTATCACGCATCAAGACTGTCATTAGAATTCCTAATTGGTGTTCTTTATTTCTGAAGGGTGTTGTGATTAAGATTGTCTGTGTTTTCGGGACAGAGGTGGCTGAGTGCTGTTTTACCTCACGTGAGTGATAATGAGGTTAGTTGGAGGAATGAAAAAGTCATTGACCCGTTGGAAAGTTGTGCGGATTGCATGATGTACTTCTCCCACACTGGCTTGAGGAATTACCTGTGCACAATGACATAAAGCAACAGTCAATGATGGTGAAGTTCTTTATTTTACACTCTGTGACAGCAGAGAAACCCTAAAAATAAAGAATCAGCCTCCCATTTCAGCTTCATGTAAAAAATAAAATAAAATAAAAACTACATACAGTATATATTTAAAATTATTATAATTTAATATATATATAAACATATATATACAGTGTATATATATACATATATATATACAGTGGTACCTCTACTTACAAATGTCTCTACATACGAAATTTTCTACTCACGAAACGCGTCAACAGGAAAATGTTGCCTCTAGTTACGAAAGAAATTTCGAGTTACGAAAGGTAAAAGGTACAGTATGGGCTGCTACTCGCAGCTCGCACAGGTTCCTGAACGCAACATTCTTAAAGCTGCTCTGCCATTGGCTATTACCTAGCATCCTGGCATCCCATTGGCTAAGAGGGACCTCTTCTTAGCCAATGAGGAGGTCCCTCATTGGCTAAGGAAGCTGCATAGGATTTATGCAGCGTCCTCGTCATTCGGCCCTCGACCCATGAGGTTTTCTGATAGTTTTACGTAAATATATTAACTTTTAGAGTATTCACTATGGACCCCAAGAAAGTGACGGAGAAAAGAGGAAAAGAAAAGACGAAGAAAAGAGTTTTTTTGTCCGTACAAACAAAACAAGAGATGATAGAAAAGCATGAAAAAGGGATGCGTTTGGTTGATCTCACCAAAGAATATGGCCGTAATGCATCTACAATCACCACGTTATTAAAACTAAAGGAAGTTTAAGGAGTTTAAGGCATGGCGTGGGTGGTTGGAGAAGTTCAGAAGGAGGACTGGAATTCACTCTGTTGTTCATGGTGAGGCAGGAGCGCATGAACCAAAGAGGGTAAAGAACAATGAGGACAGCAGTTAAAAGGTTAATGACCATCATTTTTATTCTTTACTCTATTCTTTGTTTTTTACGTGATGCACAACTCTCATTTATTGTGTAATAATATAATCGTAACAAGTATTTGTTACATGTTTTGATGGATTTTTATGCTTTATAAAACATTTATGTCTGAATTTTGGGGGGCTTGGAACGGATTAGGGCATTTGCATGGAAAACGCGTCTCTACTTACGAAATTTTCTACTTACGAAATTTCTTCCAGAACCAATTAATTTGGTAAGTTGAGGTACCACTGTGTATATATATATATATATATATATATATATATATATATATATATATATATATATATATATATATATATATATATATATATATATACAGTGGTACCACGCATCACGCATTCGCACATCAATCCTCGCGGATTTTTGGTCGGCAGTCACGTGATACCGTACGCGTATTCTATTGGCTGACGGCATCTGGAAGTGCGCACTGTTCCGTGAGTCTCAGACTTCTGTGAGACTCAAAAATGCTTTAAACAGTCTATCAGAGTGTGGGAGAAGGTAATACAGATGGATGGTTTTTTAACATCAGTATGGGGAGGGTTTATAAATGTTTAAATTATCGTACATAATAAGATAAATTGTTTGTCGTTCTATCGCGGAATTCGCTAATCGCGTGTGGTTCCTGGAAGGCATTAACCGCGAGGAACGAGGGATCACTGTGTGTACATATTAATTCATCTCTCAGTCTCAACAGCTGAAGCTTGCTGAGGTGACACACCCATATATCCCGGACGAGATAAATATCTAATTTTTATGGCCTGAAGTGATGAAGCGTCGTCCTTCCTCAGTCCTCTGATAGAGTGCCTGATTCAGCGGTAGTTGTCTGATAAGCACACACCTCAATAAGAGCGCTCCGACTCCCTTTGTCATGCATTCGCCCCTGAATCAGCATGTTTGTAAAAGTGCATCTAGGGGAGTGGCGATGGCTCTGCCCGCTTCAGGACACATGCTTTATCATGCACACCTGCGTGATCAGGTCACACTGAAGGACAGCTGATGGGTTCTATGGGACAGAGACTCGTGACTTATTTACCAGTCAACCTCTGCTCTGCAGAGTTAAACCAACTTTCTTTTCTCAGACAAACTTTGCTCATTGAAGCGTTTCAAAGTTTGGATGCTAAGACAAATGTTGCAAGATTTTATTTTTAAAATCCAAGAACTAAGTGAAAAAAATCTGTTGTGATGTCTCTGCCTGTCCCAATTCAGCAAAACCTGTACTTGATGCCCAGCAGGGAGCCAAAACTCATACCGGTTCCTCATAACTACAGAATGCAAGAGAATAAAAACACAGGTTTAAGTTGCAGAGTCAACAGAAGTCCTCTGTCTGGTGATCCTTCTCATCACCTCATTCATTTGTTTTCCACACAACAGATCTGCTGCCGTCTCACTGCCTGTTAGACATGAAAGCAATCCTCATTAAAAAAAAGTCATTAGTAGCAGATTTTAATGACAAGAGTTAATGAGGTTCAATGCAGCATCACTCATGTTTTATCGGGAGGCTGCTGTGTCCTCAGTGCTGCAGGTACTCTCACCTTAACGCCACTAGTCTTCCTCCGTCATCAATCATCCTTGGATATCATATCCACACACTCAGCAACGAGGCCCAGTTTTCTGTCAGCGCCTCGCTGTAGTACCTTCACAGGACTTCTTGTATTTCAGCTCTGGAGAAACTCTGAGTGGATTTCTTTTACCCCACTACATTAAAATGAGACAGTATTCCTCAAACACTCTCATGTCTTTAGGGAATTCAGCACCACTCATCAGGGACATCACCGTAACACTGTTGTTACATGCTCAGAGACATTTTTCTGTTTTTCTTAGACTTATTGTCGTTGTGTTGCTTCTGGGGAAAAGTAAAGTAAATGATAGATTGTCTGGAAGCCTCAGTGGCCCGCTGCTGGAAATCAATCTGGACTGTAGCAACTAAATTATATCATAGATTTATAAATACATGCAAGAAAGTGAAAGGAGACAAATGTAAGCAAATGTACAAATCAATGTTTTAATCATGTAGACTAAACTGGCAGAGGTGAGTTGTCTTTTGGTGATCTTTTAGGGATTAGCTTTCTTTTGGTAATTTGCTGCCAATTACATCAGTGATTTCTGTCGAAATAAATGTTAAAATCTCCAATTCCCAGATTCAAATTATACCCATGATTTTGTTGCGATCAGCTGGGAGGTCATGGTCTGTACTTCTTAACAGAATTCTTCATAATCTTCAGATTCCAGTAATCCTGCTAAGAGATTGACAACTCAACTCTGGTGAAAACCCACTTCCTTTGCCGAGGTATTAATCATAAGTCATCAGCATATAATTGGTGAACCTCTGAGAGAGAAAACTTCTGGGTAATCCACTTCCTGTTTCGAGTTAAAGGTCTTCTTGGCACAGACTGACAGCCTGTACTTGACAGAGTTCCTCCATTTGTCTTTGCTAATGAATTGACAATCACACTCCTCCTGGTGTTTACTCAGACTCTGAGCTATCCTAAATCTTGGCTACTACTAAACATACTAAACACAGCGAGCAGTGACCCACATTTACACACCAAGGTTGCGCAATTAACATGCACCAACACAGACGCACGCTCATGAACATGTATGATTCGCTGAAGCGAAGCGGTGCCTCTGTGACAGGCCTCTGCAGAACAGGTCAATTACTTTCAGTCCCAATGATAATGGCATTATCAGACCATTTATTTGTGGTGTGATCCACATGGACTGCAATCCATTATACGGTTTCTCTGCAATTGCATTTTTGAGTGATTCATGCCCCGGTCTCCAATTATTCATCACTGCTGAGCAGCTGCACAGAAACAGGACGCGAACGAAAAGGAAAAACATGAATATGATTTTTTTTTGCAGTTTGGGCACAAGAAAACAGAAAGGGAGAGCTGTTATATAAAAACCCGCTCCGATTGTTTCAAATTATGTGAAACACTTTCAAATTATATGAGGAGAAAATTGTTTTGTCTGTGATGAAAAACATCTTTTCATATAATTTTCTGCTTCATTTGAGACTGTAACCTCAGAGGGAGGTGTAAAAACAACTCCGGCATAAACACTTTAACAAGAAGTACACGCGCACACACACGTCGACTTCTTAGCCATGTAGATTGTAAATTATTGTTAAAGCCCACACACAGGCTAGTTTTTCTGCTTTTTGTTTCCAGACTGTAGTGGCACATTTAGATCCAAAACTATCCATCTTCACGGCCGTTTTTTTTTTTTTTTTTTTTTTTTTTTTTTTTTTTTTTTTTTTTTTTTTTTTTTTTTTTTTTTTTTTTTTTTCAGATACCCCAGGCAACACGGCAACATCCTGAACGGCTACCTGACAAACCGCTATAGCACCATTACCAGCTCCACAACCACTGATTAACGATTAAAAAACTACTGGAAAAAACAGGTGCAATACAAGTAGTGTTCTGGAAATGAAATGTCATTTCACTCCTATGGATCATAATTCTGAGCCCCTCATCCCTCTGCAATTCTCTTAATTAAATTAAATTAAATTAAATTTTAATTTTAATTTTAATTTTAATTTTAATTTTAATTTTAATTTTAATGTAATTTATTTGATTTATTTTATTAATTTTAATTAATTAATTTATTTAATTTATTATTAATGAATACCCCATTTATTCATTTATTTCTTTTTTATTCTTTTATATATATATATATATATATATATATATATATATATATATATATATATATATATATATATATATATATATATATATATATATATATAATGTAGCCGCAAGAGGGCACAAGCCAGTGTCTTATTGTGCCGGTCCCAAGCCCGGATAAATACAGAGGGTTGCGTCAGGAAGGGCATCCGGCGTAAAACTTTTGCCAAATCAAAGATGCGAATCAAACATATGACTTCCATACCGGATCGGTCGAGGCCCGGGTTAACAACGACCGCCATCGGCGCTGTTGACCTACAGGGCGCCGGTGGAAATTGGATTACTGTTGGTCGAAGAAGGAGAGGAGGAAAGTGCGTTCGCACGAAGAAAGAGAAGAGGAGCGCCAAGAGTATAGGACTAAGAGTAGGGACGTTGAATGTTGGAACTATGACAGGAAAAGGTAGAGAGTTGGTCGACATGATGCAGAGGAGGAAGGTAGACATACTGTGTGTCCAGGAGACCAGGTGGAAAGGTAGCAAGGCTAGAAGTTTAGGAGCAGGGTTCAAGTTGTTCTATCATGGTGTAGATAGAAAGAGAAATGGAGTAGGAGTTATCTTGAAGGAGGAGTTTGTTAGGAATGTCCTGGAGGTAAAAAGAGTGTCGGATAGAGTGATGAGTCTGAAGCTAGAAATAGAAGGTGTGATGTTCAATGTTGTTAGTGGGTATGCTCCACAGGTAGGATGTGAGCTGGAGGAGAAGGAGAAATTCTGGTTGGACTTTGATGAAGTGATGCAGAGCATACCTAGAAGTGAGAGAGTTGTCATCGGTGCAGACTTCAATGGACATGTTGGTGCAGGTAACAGAGGTGATGAGGAAGTGATGGGCAGGTTTGGTATCCAGGAGAGGAATGCAGAAGGACAGATGGTAGTTGACTTTGCAAAAAGGATGGAAATGGCTGTAGTGAATACTTTCTTCCAGAAGAGGCAGGAACATAGGGTGACCTATAAGAGTGGTGGTAGGAGCACACAGGTAGACTACATCTTGTGTAGACGATGTAACCTGAAGGAGATCAGTGACTGCAAAGTAGTGGTAGGCGAGAGTGTAGCCAAACAGCATAGGATGGTGGTGTGTAGGATGACTCTGGTGGTGAGGAAGATGAAGAGGACAAAGACAGAGCAGAAGACGAAATGGTGGAAGCTAAAAAAGGAAGAGTGTTGCATGACCTTTAGGAAGGAGTTAAGACAGGCTCTGGGTGGTCAGGAGGTGCTTCCAGATGACTGGACAACTACAGCTAATGTGATCAGGGAGACAGGTAGGAGAGTATTTGGTGTGTCATCTGGAAGGAAAGTAGACAAGGAGACTTGGTGGTGGAATGAGGAGGTACAGGAGTGTATACAAAGAAAGAGGTTAGCTAAGAAGAAGTGGGACACTGAGAGGACTGAGGAGAGTAGACAGGAGTACAGGGAGATGCAGCGTAAGGTGAAGGTAGAGGTAGCAAAGGCCAAACAAGAAGCTTATGATGACTTGTATGCTAGGTTGGACAGTAAGGAGGGAGAGACTGATCTATACAGGCTGGCAAGACAGAGAGATAGAGATGGGAAGGACGTGCAGCAGGTTAGGGTGATTAAGGATAGGGATGGAAGTCTATTGACAGGTGCCAGCAGTGTGATGGGAAGATGGAAAGAGTACTTTGAAGAGTTGATGAACGTGGAAAATGAGAGAGAACAAAGACTAGAAGAGGTGACTGTTGTGGACCAGGATGTAGCAAAGATTAGCCAGGATGAAGTGAGGAGAGCACTGAAGAGGATGAAGAGTGGAAAGGCAGTCGGTCCTGATGATATACCTGTAGAGGTTTGGAAGTGTCTAGGAGAGGTGGCAGTAGAGTTTCTGACTGGGTTGTTCAACAGGATCTTAGATAGTGAGAAGATGCCTGAGGAGTGGAGGAGAAGTGTGCTGGTGCCCATTTTTAAGAACAAGGGAGATGTGCAGAGTTGTGGCAACTACAGAGGAATAAAGCTGATGAGCCATACAATGAAGTTATGGGAAAGAGTAGTGGAAGCTAGACTAAGGGCAGAAGTGAGCATTTGTGAGCAGCAGTATGGTTTCATGCCAAAAAAGAGTACTACAGATGCAGTATTTGCTTTGAGGATGTTGATAGAGAAGTACAGAGAAGGCCAGAGGGAGCTGCATTGTGTTTTTGTAGATCTGGAGAAAGCTTATGACAGGGTGCCCAGAGAGGAACTGTGGTATTGTATGAGGAAGTCTGGAGTGGCAGAGAAGTATGTTAGAGCGGTGCAGGACATGTATGAGGACTGTAAGACAGTGGTGAGGTGTGCTGTAGGTGTGACAGAGGAGTTCAAGGTGGAGGTGGGACTGCATCAGGGATCAGCTCTGAGCCCCTTCTTGTTCGCTATGGTGATGGACAGGCTGACAGACGAGGTTAGACAGGAATCTCCATGGACTATGATGTTTGCAGATGACATTGTGATCTGCAGTGAGAGTAGGGACGAGGTGGAGGAGAAGCTAGAGAGGTGGAGGTTTGTCCTGGAAAGGAGAGGGATGAAGGTTAGCCGCAGTAAGACAGAGTACATGTGTGTGAATGAGAGGGACCCAAGTGGAAGAGTGAGGTTACAGGGAGAAGAGATCAAGAAGGTGGAGGATTTTAAGTACTTGGGGTCAACAGTCCAGAGCAATGGAGAGTGGGGAAAAGAGGTGAAGAAGCGTGTCCAGGCAGGATGGAATGGGTGGAGAAAAGTGTCAGGTGTGATGTGTGATCGAAGAGTTTCAGCTAAAATGAAAGGAAAGGTGTACAAAACTGTGGTGAGACCAGCGATGTTGTTTGGTCTAGAGACAGTGTCACTGAGGAAAAGACAGGAGGCAGAGCTGGAGGTAGCAGAGATGAAGATGCTGAGGTTCTCTCTGGGAGTGACCAGGAAGGATAGGATCAGGAATGAGTACATCAGAGGGACAGCACATGTTAGAGGTTTTGGAGATAAAGTCAGAGAGGCCAGACTGAGATGGTTTGGACATGTCCAGAGGAGAGATAGTGAATATATTGGTAGAAGGATGCTGAGTTTTGAACTGCCAGGCAGGAGGCCTAGAGGAAGACCAAAGAGGAGGTTTATGGATGTAGTGAAAGAGGACATGAAGGTAGTTGGTGTGAGAGAAGAGGATGCAAAGGACAGGGTTAGATGGAGGCGGTTGATTCGCTGTGGCGACCCCTGAAGGGAAAAGCCAAAAAGGAAAAGAAGATATATATATATATATATATATATATATATATCTCCAGGGCCGCTGGATATATATATATGTGTGTATATATATATATTTAAAAAATAATAATAATTAAAAAATATATAATTTTATTCATATATATACATTTTATTTATTTATATTTTTATAAAATAAAATAAAAAAGTAAAGACGGAACCTCACATGATTATATTGGTATCCTTCCTGCCAATGAAACGAAACAGGACTATAAACATGTCTGTGTCTATTACAGACATCACAATTGGATTCCTTGGTGGCTTCAGTCCTGGCAGTGTCCTCCACTGCTGCAGAAGCAAACACAAACCGGCGCTATAAAACAGAGTCGAGCCTCTCCCCACGGGCTCCTGCTCTCTTCCCTTTCCCCTCCCTTCCATCTCAGCGGCCCTGGATCCACCTCTCCGGTTCCCTCACCCCACCCAATCCCCTGAGGCGGATTAGATACAACTACACCTGTGATCATTTCTCATTTGTGAAGCTTCCAACACCAGCGGTCCAAAGGGACGCCGGGCACGAGGCGCCGGCGCCACAGCTGTGAGTTACTGTTTTGCTGGTTTGGTAAATGCTCCAAAACATTCATAGATTAGATACTGCCATGCAAATACTTATTACATAAATAGGGATACAGCTCAGCAACAGAACTCAATTAATTATTTGGTGCTGCATTCATTTGTTAGTAGACTTTCTACAGCTAATACAGATTATGTTCTTTTACACACAGCAAGGCGATAAAGATAGGCTATTTTGTACTGTTAGAGCTGCATCGGTTGGATTCGATGCAACTAATCACAGTCCGGTTTAGAAAATAGGTTTCATTAGAGATAAACTCCCTGTGTTGTATCCCACAGATTATACAAACAGTATTAAACATTTTGTGTTGAGGAGAGGATGAAACAGATCAATATATCCAATACCCAACCTCTTATTATTGATCTGTCTCATGCAGCTTCAAGCTGTTGGGCGAAGAACCGTCATCTGATGACTTTGAAGCACGACTCACTCGGTTACCTGAAGTGTTGGATGTGTCCTGCTCATATCCCCCCACGTTAGGACCCACACCTGGTCATGTGACTTGTCGTAAAGCATCTTCACGGGAAATGGATCGGTTGCTACAGCCTAGAAGAGATGGAGATTTTTGAAAAGATTAGAGGGATTGTTCATGAGCTGAAAAGTTTCAAAGTTTGCACAACAGATTTACAAACATATCCATCACTGATATATTTTACACAGAAGGGGTCACTAACATCCTGGGAAAAAATGGCAAGACGGAACAAAATACAACGCAAGAGCCATTGAAGTTGATTAACAAATTTTATATTAAAGTAGACTTATTTTCATTGATAAACCAAGAGATAGAGTAGATATATGGCTGATTCTGGGAAAAGATGCTGCTTATATGCATGATGTATATGGATTATACAGTATATTATGTATTGTGAAAATTGTGTATGACTATGTTTTGTTAATCTGAAACTAGTTGCTGCTGCTGTCTTTGCCAGGGGAATCTTGGAAAAAACATTCATAATCTAGATGAGGTTTTTCCTGTCAAATAAAGGTGTGTGTGTGTGTGTTTGTTGCGGTTGATCTTTTGCTGTTCAGTACGGTCAGAAGCTTCCAGGTTTTAGATCGTATCATCAGATCAGATCAGATGCTGATGCTCTAAAGACAGAGGAAGTTTGTTCCTGATTGTGAACTTGATTAACTAGTTCTTTTTCTTCATTCTGATGATCTGCTCCATGATTACAAGTGGACTGTTTTCATTTAATCCACTGCAGGAAAAAAAAAATCTTTTTAAATTTATCTATAATAAAAAATACTGACCATAATATTCTACATAAGTATTAAAAAATGTACAGGTAAAAATACAGTTAAAGTTATAGCCTGAAAATCTCTGAATCCATGATGATGCTTTAATTCCTGTTCACGTCTCTTGAAGCATTATGAAAACTTTAGTCACAAATGTCAACAGAGAGGTAAAGACATAGACTGCATTTTAGTTTTTAGTTTAGTTTCCAAAATGAAAGAATATTTTTGGAAGCTGTAAGAAGCTCATTTGGACACAGAAGGAGAAAATGAAACAGAGACCTGGTTGCTGTTTCCTACTGATTTAGTGCAGAACAAAAACCTGACACACAGTATAACACTGGTCTTTGCCATCTGGCTGTCTGTTAATTAGCCATTGTGTTGTTTGCTTCCACTCCCATTGGGAGGTGGGCTGGCAGAGGTCAAGGTTAGACCCCTTTACTAAAAAATAATTTAAAAGGTGTATTTCCTCCTCGATGAAACAGCATGAAAACCACCAACAGCTTCATTAGTGGACGTGTTAGTGGTCTTCATCTCATGCCTTTGGACAACAATCCACTTTTTTTGGCCGTGAATTTTTTGATATAACCTTTTCACGGCTGCTTCTTAAAAGAAATCAATCATATTTTACTACAGAATTACAACTTGGTTTAAGAAGTCCCAACAGCGACTAAAACAGGAAAGTAATTTCTCTCTTGTTACAGTTTAAATTTGTGCCTGAAGACAAATACGTTTGGTGCAAACTGTTATTTAATTACACTATCTGTTGAGAAGGGCTGCTTTCCAATCCTCGCTCCTTTGGAGTTTGGACATGTCCAACATATGCTCTGTCTTCTTAATAAATTTGCCTCGACACCTCTGTGAAGATAATGAATGTAGCATTTTTACTTGATTAGAAAAGCCATTATTTTCTTCTGTCAGTGGATAGAACACTTTTGTTGTTGCCGTATTCCGTGGTTCTGGAGGCCATTGTAAAAAATAAGACACATTTGAGCTTTGTAAAACAAAAAGCTTTGAGAGAACAGAGAAAAGGAAGACAGAAAAAAGAGGAGGATGTGTTAACCTTCTGCACCGGAGTTCAGAAAGGGTGTTAAAGAAAGAAAGAGGAAAGAGAGATAAGGTGATGAATGGAGGGGAAGCAGGTTCACATTATTGGATGGAGAAAGAAAGGGTCAGCTGGTGGGTCACAAAACACCAAATGACCTCTGCTCCTCTTTCCACTACTCTCTTTTTTATATCCATATTATTTACTAAAAATAAAGTTACATTAAAAATAAGATGTTTTTATAAGGTTGATTTTCATCAAATCAAGTCTTTTTAATTTTTCCGTTTTACAGGCAGGTCTTAGCATGAACATGAATACCCAACATTCGCTTTCTTTAAACTGGTAATAAGGTCAGGCTTCGTGTTTTAGGTTCCTGTTTTTTTTCCCTGTGATCAATTCACATGTGTCTGTTTCTTCCTCCTTGGGTTAGGCCTATTTCTCCTCACCCTGTACCTCAGTATAAATGATGTTGACCCTGGGATGAACCCCTGAGGGATCCAGTCTCTAAACAGCTGCTAAAGGCAAGATGAATGGTGAGACTCTCAGCACCCACCTGAGCACCATAGAGTTTCAAACGCTTGTGGTGCGTTTGATTTATTCTACTCTCCTTGTGGTCTTCTTACATTGGAAGCAACAGGGTGACAAGTTGAAGCCAAAAGTCCTCCTGATGGTGATACTGTTTGACATGTAGTCAGAATATAGAGCATTCAGTTTACATACCTTCAAAATGTAAAGCCACACTTTCATTTTTGTTGTCAGTAACTCACTGAAACTGCAACACATTGGAACGCACACCCCACCAGGTCTTATGCAAAACCACATTCATTCGCCTACATCTAGATTTTACCCATACGTCTCAGCAGGGATGCCCCTACTTCCCTCTCCCCAGACACCTCCACGTCTTCTGGAGGAATCCCGAATTCCTAGGCCAGCCGAGAGACATAGTCCCTCCAGCGTGTCCTAGGTCTTCCTCAAGGCCTCCTCCAGGTAGGACATGCCCGAAACACCTCCCCAGGGAGGCGTCAAGGAGGCATCCGGAACAGATTCTCGAGCCACCTCAGCTGGCTCCGCTTGAGATCGAGGAGCAGCAGCTCCTCCCTGGTGACTGAGCTCCTCACCCGATCTCTAAGGGTGCACCCAGCCGCTCTACGGGGGAAACTCATGCCAGAGTTAAAGGTCTTCTTGGCACGGACAGGCAGCCTCCACCTGACAGATTCCTCCATTTGTCTCTGCTAATGAATTGAAAGCACACTCCTCCTGGTGTTTACTCAGACACTGAGCTATCCTAAATTTTGGCTACTACTAAATATACTAAACACGTCGAGCAATGACCCACCAAGCAGTGACCTCACCAACCTGGAGAGGGCAGACTACCTTTTTCCGGTTGAGAACCATGGCCTCGGATTTGGAGGTGCTGAGCCTCATCCTACTCACATCGCGCTCAGCTGTAAACCACCCAGTCCAGGTTTGATGAGGACAACAGGTCAACATCATCTGCAAAAAGCAGAGATGAAATCCTGTGGTTCTCAAACCGGACTCCCTCAGGCCCCTGGCTGCACCTATAAATTCTGGCCTTAAAGATTATGAACAGAACAGTTGATAAATGGCGGCCCTGCTGAAGTCCAACATGCACCTGGAGCAGGTCTGACTTACTGCCGGCAATGTGAACCAAGCTCCAGCTTCGATCATATAGAGATCGGATGGCAAAGGGCCCCGAAACCCCATATTATCGGAGCACTCCCCAAAAGATACAACGAGTGACATGAACACCTTCTCAGAATCCACAAAACACGAGTGGACTGGATGGGAGAACTCCCATGAACTGACTAGCACCCAATGGAGAGTATAGACCAGGTCCAGTTTTCCAGGACCTAGACAAAAACCACATTATTCTTCCTGAACCTCCTGAAGGTTTCACTATTAGTCTAATTCTCCTTTCCAGCACCCTGGAATAGGCTTAATCCCTCTGTAGTTGGAGTACACCCTCCGGTCCCCTTTCTTGAAAAGCAGGACAGTCGCCCCTGTCTGCCAATCCAGAGGCAGAGTCCTCGACCGACATGCAATATTAAAATTAAGACATGTCATCCAAGACAATCCCTGTGCATCAAGAGACTGAAGTTACTCAGTACAAATCTCATCGACCCCTGTTGCCCTGCCATCGAGGAGCTTAGCAACCACCTGACTCCAGCCTCGGTGATAGACGAGTCCACCTCTGCGACTGCTTCCTCCATGGAAGACAAGGTAGTGTGACTGAGGAGATCCTGGAAGTTTTCCTTCAACACGTTAGAAGTATTCCAGAACCTCACGACACGTTTAGACCTGACAAGTGTGTCCATCCCCCCTACTCTTGCCATCACCAGGTAGTGATTGGACGACAGCACATGGCCGTTGATCGTTGACCTCATGATGATGAGTCGAGTTATAACAGGTGGATACCTGCTCCACCCACCTGAACCACCTTCTGTGCTTGAATATCAACAACCAGCAGTCGATTCAGGCGGGGCTGGGTCGCGTAGATGTACTTGTCTCTGATGTTGACCGCTGAGGACCACACACAGTGTTGAGCCGACACCCCCTCGGCTTTAGGACACATCTCCTCCTGGAAGAAACAACAGAGGAGAGAACGGTGGAAAGGTGTGGCTGTCAGGCAAAGACCAAGGTTATTAGTGTGCAGTATGTCTTTAATGGTATGTTGTTCCTATGAATACTGGTTTTATCACGCACCCTTATGATTTTAGCGATTACCATTTAAAACCAATGCAGTAATATGTTAATATTGGGTAGAAAGATCATTTAGAATTTTCTTAAAATTGCTGTAAATGTTGTTTGCTCTCTTTATTGACTCTCATTACTCTGAAATGTTGCCAAGAGATGAAGAATGTTTACAGCGTCTAAAGCGAGCTGTATTCTCTCATAACAGCTGAAAAGCCAAGAAATTTTTCTTTTCAATTTTTAGGTTTAAACTTATCAAATAGACATGTCAACACAATTATTCTGTCAAAATTCTCAATTTTCTGTCAACTGACCAAAGCGATTACTAAAGGCAACTTTAATTATTCTACAACATTTCTATTAGAAAGAGATATACTTGTTAAAGCCAGAGCAGGCAGGCTTATAACATGATCTGACACCGAGCAATTCAAAAACCATTACATGAGACATTAAAGGCTTTCAGACAAGATTTAAAAAACACAAGTACAGAAAAGAAAGCTTTTGGAAAGAGAAGAAAAGACAATAAAAATAAAATGGAATTACATTAAAAAAAAAAAAAAGATTTAGAATAATAACAGTTTTCATTCTGGATATAAAATAATGGATTGACACAATAACATTAATTCAACCACACGTCCCAAATGGAATATTTGTGCATTCTGCATCGTTCCTCTTAATGAGTAATTGTACTTCTGTTCAGATGTTTCAAGCATTTCTGATTGTAGTGACATCAGCTCTGCAGGTGACTGGTCTTCACACACATGAATACAGATAGTATGACTACCACTGAACACAAATGCACACGAGAGTATTCACCTTGTCTCTACCTTAGAGAAAGGGAGGGACTGCAGATTACAGCAGGACATATTGCTTATTAAATTTGAATTGATCTCTAATACAATTATATTGTCCTGTGAAACCCAAATCCCTCAGAGGAACGAGACCTTCTACCTTCTAAATCCCATCGCTCCGACAAAGGTATGTTGTCCTGTGGATTAAATCGCTCAGGGTGTGTACTGTAGACTGTATAGTCTATTGGCTTGAGCTGCTGATTGATTAACACAAGTAATCCCATTACATTTAGTGAGGTGAGCTCTCACTTTACCAGGGGAAGCAGAAAAAGAAAGATGGTCTTCATTTTGTTGGCAATTTACTGACCAAAGAATCTCCTGACTACTTAGGACGAGATGGATCCTCATTAAAACCTAGAACTGACTGTGGGAGAGCGTGCTTTAATGTAAAAACTGTGACATCAGCACAATTTGTTTTTAAAAAGCGTCAACTCAACAGTTTCATCCACCTACTGAATAGATACATCTAGTAAATGCAGGATTCTACTCATTTCCCCACACGAGTATTTTAATGGGATTTTATTCAGTCGCTTCACAGTTTCATCTTGACAGGATATGATCACTTACGTAGGTGGCGACGATCCTTTCCGTCCGCTTCATGTGTCTGCGGATCTCACATTCGGTGGGCTGCAGGACGGTGATGCCTTCATCAGAGAACACGTAGAACATGTTGCCCACACTCAGCCCTGCAGGAGACGAGAGGAATTGACAGAAAAATGTTGAGAAGGATGCTTCAAGCTGGAAAAAAACAAACAAACATTACAAATATAAATCAAAAAGAGCTGAAAATGACATCTGTGATGGGCATTTTGATTTTCCTGCAGGAAGATGCACAACATGTTATCATGTTATCATGTTAGCAGGGATGCTGACAAAGACTACAAAGGGCTTTACCAGCAGCATGTCTGCAACAAACTGTAGTATGAGATGATGTCTCTGTGAGAAGAAACATCTCACGTCTCATCTGCTCTGAGTAAAATGAGTCAAATTCTGCAGCTGATAAAATGTTCAAACATTCTGAAGGAGCATGCAGTGACAAAAACAATGAAGATGACTGATTTTCTTGGCTGTTAAAAGAGATAAAAACGTCAGCGAAGGAGCAGTCTGTGTCGTGCTAATGTACACAACAAAACCCTGACAAATGACACAAAGCACTTAATGCATAAATGTTGTGTTAATGAGGCAAAATGAGCTCTGAGAGTGGATGAATGCTCACACACAGTAAAATGCTTACAGCGTTCTAAAACACGCTGGCTTCTGTTGGTTTTATTATGAAATAGATGCATTTTGAGCTCTAAAACCGCAATGCGGTAGTAAAACTATACGTGTGGCGGTAAAGATGTGAATAAATATATAATATAAAGACAGGACGGACTGTTAGACTGCTGAAAGTACAACATTTTTTTCTTGTTTTTTTCTTTTAACTACCACACTGGGTTTACACTACTTTCCATCTCCTCCTCAGGTGATCTGTAAAAAAAAAAAAAATTGGATGGAAAAGCAGAAGGATGAAATGTCATGGAGATGAAAGATGAAGAAACCAAAGATGTGAAGTAAAACTGTGCTGGAGAGAGAAAATAGCATGTCTTAGCAAATGTCTTATTCACCACAACACAAATGCACCATGAGCACCGTGACGTATTACCTTCTTCTCTCCACAGAATGTTTGCAACTGCAGAGTCATCCACCAAGCATGTGGGGGTTGGGGGGAAGAAACAGAGAAAAATAACATTTAATCTTCCGTGGAAAAAAAAAAAAAAGAGATGGATCATCAAACAGACAGGGGATTTTTGCACATGACATGCAAAGACAAAACATATTTGACAGCCACAAAATATTCCTCACTGCTGTTGACGGGATCATATTTCCTCCTAAATCAAGAGATCACTCCCGTCTCCGGAGAGGACAAGCCATCGATTATTCTGTGTAATTTCAACTCGGCGCGATAAACTTTTTCGAGGTTAGGGTTGGTCAGCTTGTCAAATATGATGCAATCTAATGAAATACCAAATTTCAAAGCAGCATAAAATATGTGATTTGACTGTATTTTAATGAAATCACAGCAAAATCCTGAGAGTTTTACCTCCCACAGTGGAACTCAGAGGCTGATCCACTGACTCTTGAGGTCAATACAATAAGTCCCACTTTTTATTTTCTCCACCCAAATAACAGATCCGAAGAATCATAACAGAAATGACATGATAATATTTTATTGGTGAGTCAAATCTGAATACCCTTATTCCCCTTTATTATTGGAAATGGAAGGCAAATCTCCTCTTGTGGAATGAAACTGTATTTTCATATTTTTTTAATTTAATTTTTATGAATATTAAATTTAATTTCTATCTCCTGCTGTGGAAGTAAACTGTATTTTTTATATTTTTTAAATTAAATTTTTATGAAAACTTAATTTTTTTTGACCCCACTTCCTGCAAATCCAAAACACTACATGTTTAAACATGTTTTAATGCAATAGAGTGAAGTGGGATCCTTTCAGTGGGTGGACTCTACCTGCAGCATAATCCAAAAAACATGTCATATTTTTGGATTAACTAAAATATGAAATGCTTAGAGTGGTTCTTTTTTTTCCCCCTTGTAATAAAAAAAAAACCGTTTTAGCATTTTTCTTCAACAATGCGCACACATTAACCAGATGTGTGTGCATTAACACTATTCCAAGCGTGACTTACGGGTCTTCTTGGCCGAGTCTTCAACGAACAGCGAGGAGATGTCCTCGTCCACTCCCACCTCATTCTTGGCGATGCAGGTGTAGGCTCCGGTGTCCTCGTAGCGCACGCTGCCGATAAACAGCTCACTACCATTTGCTAAAAAAGAGAACAAAGAACAACAAACAAGTGTTGATGAAACTATTTAAGTCACACATTGTGGTGGAAGCCTAAGCCTGAATGTGTGGGTGGGTAAAACTCTAGTCATGAACACGATGCTTTCATGTGTCCATATGGACACTGTGAGCTTATATCTAACAACCACAATCAGCAACAAAATATGATCAGCAAATGAACAAAACCTCAGCCAAATAAATCAAAGACTGATGCTGGAACACAAACGCTTCCTCAGAAGAACGCCGAACGGATTGGTGGTAAACGTCTGCATAGGCGGTTCCTGTAACTTAACATACATTCACAAAGGAGAAGAAGGACATCACCTGCTGTCTAGTAATACATCACTGCAGTGGTCTGATGTCAAATGCACACATCAACAACCTTTTGATCCTAAATTGATCATCAACATCCCTGTGAAATAATTCTTTTTTTTTTTTTTTTATTTTGGAACGAAAATCCTTTAAAATAACAAATAGTTATATTAAAAAACTCAACTCAAGTGACGGCGCTGATGAGGTTTATTTTGAAATATAGCGACTTACAATTAGTGAATTTAACATTGGGGAAATGTTGATCATTTCTATATTAAAGGGTGAACAAACCAATCAAATAATAATAAATAACAATAATGAGAATTGATGGGAGCCCTGACCTTGTTTCTCTGCAACCAGCCGGTCTCATCCTGGGGTACCTGGAGACAGTGACACTGGAAGTGTGTTCTGGACCCGGTACCTAATGGCCTGTGACCCAGTACCAGGTCGCTATATCTGGAAATGTCTACATTTGCAGATATAGCCAGCAACTGGTTTTATAATACAGAATTGTAAATATGACAGTTATACAAAACTACTGTATGTGTAACTGGTAAAAAGTGACAAACACACAATTAACCGCAGGTTGGACTGAGTTGCTGAGATGCTTTGAGCACCTTCTGCGTCTGATACCCAGGCTTCAGAGAGACAATCCTCTAACTGTGTCTTTTGATTCTGACATGCATGGAGACAGAAGCAGAAAACAATCAGGTTGTTATCATCCCCACATGAAGGGGCAGGAGATGGTATCAAAAGGAAGTCGTTCATTCCGAATTCATAGCTCTAAGAGTGGAAACCCATCAACAAGATTGTTTGTGTGTGTGTGTGTGTGTGTGTGTGTTTGTCACATCATGCTGCTTGTTCCGTGAGAACATACAAAAAAGCTTCTGTTCAAAAACCACGCGTCCACCTCTCTCCATCCTGTTTCTTCTGAAATGGGATGCGTGCGTAAAATAAATGCTTTTATTTATTTTGATTTTTTTTTAACAAAATTAACATTTCATAAATAGCTATGAAACAAACACTTGCGAAACAAATTTCTTCTCATTTTTTTATGCTTTAACTTGTAATTTGTGTCTGCTGGGTTGAGAAATAAGATACTGAAGCAGCTGATGCCGAGCCGTTCACATTAGTGAAACGTCTTTTTGGATTCTGATAATAATTCTCTTTTATCAGTCAAAGTGTGCAACGCTTTGAAGTGAGAACAGCCTTGAAGGGGGGGCCTCTTCAGAATGACATGCCTTCCTAATTACTTCTAATTCATAATTATGTTCTGATCAATTCTCATTGAGGATCAGTGAATGAACAGCTCATTAATCGAGCCTCGCGAGCTTTTAGCACCTCATGATGACGGGGTTCCTGAGTGTTTTTCTGTGATATCACGGCTTATTCTTTTTATAGCGTGTTCCTCTTCTGGTTTCTTTGGTGCTGGGGGGGGTCCATTGGGATCCTTGGACTTCCAGAAACTGTAATTGATTTTCTTATTCTAGGAATGGATCAGATGACCCCTCTCATCAGACGGTTGGGACCAGGAGAAGGATTCTGCTTTCAGCGAAGGAGCCCAGGATGTGTCACACATTAGGATGTAAGTGGTGGACGTAGTGGAGCATTTAACAACTAAATGGCCTGATATTTCCCCGGGGGCGTAAGTGAATATTGAACTTGTGTTTATCATATGGCGCTAACACAAGTCCAGATCAATGTAAATGTTCCTGCTGGCTGTGTTTGAATGGGTTACTGCTCCCTAACACATTTAGTGTCCAAACGTAAAAGGTGTTCCCAGGTTGTCCTTGTGTAAAAAAAAATACAAATGTATTGCTAGTCAAAGTGAAGTAAAGTTGTTGATCTGCTTCTGGTCCTGGTTGGTACCCACTGACAGTATTATTACATTCTGCAAAGCAGTGGTGTATTGTAATTGTCAGTGTTTGTGTGTTTGTTCGATCGTTCATCCACCAAATATCCGTTGCAGGTAGAAAGATGAACCAAAAGCACATTATTCAGGCAGCAAAGGGGATGAACATGAGATGATGACCTCAATTTTTCTACACCCAGGAACCGGATAAGATAGAAAGACGTAACAAAAGGCGTTATATTCAAGGCAGGCAAGGGGATGAAAATTAGATCACAACCTCGACCTTGACAAAACTAGGTCAAGGTCCAATTTTCACTTTTATACTTTTTTAGGTACACGTCTCTGAAACCTGATGAGATATAATCACAAAACAAAAAGCAAAATTTTCAGGAAGCCAGAGGCACAAAAATGTGACGACGACCTTCACCTTTGGGAAACTGGGTTAATGTCATACTCGATAGTAAAATATAGAATTCATTGCTGCGACCATTATGAAAGTAGGACAGGGTACAATTTTGACTTCGGGGGTGTTGCGGGATGTTGCAGACTCTGACTGGCTTGTCATTATTATTCATACCGTTTGCATCTAAAGTTGTGTCTTCTCTGTCTTCTCTCTGAAAGACCAATATCTTAAGTTGTGATTTGGGTCCTTCAGAAATCAAAATGGACTTGTCGTTCTTCCCATACAGTTTGTAGAGCAACTATATCCTCCTTACATTTATTCCTAATCCAGTCAAAGGCATTTAGCTCACAAACACGACCCGCTGTCATCCATCGGCCTTGACTGATGGACAATATTACAGTGACAATGGGATTATTCTAAAATATATGGGACAAAAAGTGTTTTCTTCCCATCATGCACCTGTATCTGGACAGGTCAAGGCGTCAATATGGGCTATAGGTTCGCTTGAAACTAATGTACCGACAGGAATTATCAGGACACTAGGGTTCAGCTCTGAGGATGGCTTCAGGTTCACAAAGCGGTCCCTTTCTGGACTCTACCGCCCCGGGTTTAAAAATCAATACTCACTATTAGCCGTCAGTGTGTAGTTCAGATTTATACATGAGGATGGAGGCAACACTAAACCAGGCCTTTATGTCACACCTGATATGTGACCTGTGGAAATTTAACAGCATATCACGACTCCTCTGGATACAAAGTGTAATCTGCTCTGGTTCCCTTCATCTTTATTTTAATGAAGAACAAAAAAAAAGAAATTATCTCTAAATTGGACTCCTGGATTTTCTTTTTTGCCAACAAATGTGAAAGCGTGGCGTCTGCAGTGTTTATATGATGGTGAATCCAGCCCTTGTTTGACTGTCTGAGGGATGATAACAGGCTATTACCACAGGTAATAGCCCGGACACACCCAATAAACTCTTCTTTAATGAGAACTAGGTCATAAAAACAAAAGTGTTTCTCCTTTTCTGCTCTCATAGAGTTTACTTAAAAGCAACATTTGAGTCTGGATGAATAGCTGCTGTCTCGTGAACCACAAAACATTCCATTTGATCATTTCTCTTGTCATTTCCTTTTTTTTTTTTGTTAATTCCTAATGAATAATCACAGAGGTGCAAAAGCAGGACAGATTAAAAAAAAAAAAAAGAGTGACTGCTATTCATTAAATTAAGGTGGTTTTGTTTGCAGCATCATCACCGTCTTCATGCATCGTCTTAGTTTAAGGAGATTTCTGCAATTTTGGTGCACTGCAGCGACAGTGGACGGAAACAGTCACTGCACCAAGTCGACGTGACAGTCCGCTCCAATGCATTGTGGGCTGGCAGCGCCACACACACTCCTCACCTATGAGAGAAAGCTGTTTGGAGGATCTGGGCTGCAGGTCCATTCCGTTCTTCAGCCAGAGGAGTTTGGGATTTGGGATGCCATCGGCGTGGCAGTGCAGGCTGGCAGACACCCCCGGCTCCTGGGCCTGCGTCTCCGGGTAGACCAGGATCACTGGGGGGACTGGAGGCACGGACACAAACAAAAACCAAAGACACAAACACAGAAAGTGGAGGGAAAACATAATTACACACTGTTTCATGGTAGACCGTATCTCCTAGGGGAATATAACGCAAACAACCCACACACGCAGTGGGCAGAGAGGCATTTGTCTCACCCCAGCATGGAATATATTCACACATAACAAGAATCCAAGCACTCTGGGGCTCCGTGAAATAGATGTTGGATGTATCTACCACTTACAACCTCCTCCGGGGAGAAGACTGAAAAATGAATGTGGAGGAATCAAGGAGGGGAAATGAAATATGAGGTAATAGTTTACATGAACAGGTAAGATTTCATTTGGCGGCTGTGATATCCTCACCTCTCCCATTCAACTTTTCAAAGTTTCCTTCAACTATAATGCAACCCCTCGTCCCCACAGCGCTTTCACCCTGTTAGTGTGAATACATTTGGTTTTATTAGAAGCAGATGTCACCCTGTATTTATTCACTGCTGTGCTTGGAATTGATTCTTACTCGTCCCACTAAGGATACGTCTCCCAGGTGACTTCTTGGGATACAAATATCCAAAGTATCAAACAAGATAATAATAAGGGAAATAACATCTTTGTTTTATTTTATTTTTTATTTCCCCATCTGAGGATTAATAAAGTATTTCTTTTTCTTTCCTTCCTTCCTTCCTTCCTTCCTTCCTTCCTTCCTTCCTTCCTTCCTTCCTTCCTTCTCTTTCTTTCTTTCTTTCTTTCTTTCTTTCTTTCTTTCTTTCTTTCTTTCTTTCTTTCTTTCTTTCCTTCTTTCCTTTCTAATAATCATTTCACAACCTCGCCTGCTAATCAATATTTTTGAAACTTCTTATCTGTTTGTTGGGAACAACATTTCTGAACCTGAAGCATCATTAACTTAAATGTTACATACAGAACTATGCAAAATCTAATAATAAAACATAAATGATTTGAGTTTGATATAAATATGTGTCTTCTTACAGGATACTGCAGCACCATATAAAGATGACTTTGCTGCGACTGGAGATGCTTCACTGATACTGCAGCTGCGCCGCTGTCTCCTCCAAGTGGAATAGTTGCTGTTATTGGTTAAATACATGATGCAAACCATCCACTTAGTTTAATGTGGCACTTGGCTTCTTTCCATTTCACCCCATCTCACCTTGTCCCATCTCGTTTGAAATACCTTCAATGCCAGACAAACATTCGGTAATTGCCATCGCCTGATAACTCACCTTTTAGGACCCCAGTCTGCGGGCAGGACACCCCTCCCATCATCCTATCCATCTCATTTGCTCTAGGTTAGAAATTCATCTGCATTTCTTTTCAATAAGCAGCTCAGGAAAGCGAGTAATCACATCAATTGTTCTCAAAATTGAAAGAGAATTAATTGAATAAAAATTTGCCACCTTCTTTCCCACCCTGAGACTAAAGCAGAAAAAACAGTGAAGGGGGTTTGTGTCTTTTAATCTCTGATTTGTTATGTTACAGGTGGTGGTGGTGGTGGGGGGGTGCTTTTAAATTTTCTCCACCCAGGATTTTCTTTGGACAGATGCCGAGTAATAACTCAGTTTAAAGGCAGGGGAGAGGAAGATCATTATGCAGATGATTAATATGAGCAAGAGAATGCTTTCATAAGTTCAGTCTGCCAACATCACTGTGATGGTGTCTGTGGGTTTATAGATAGATTTTGGCTCAAGTAGCTTTTATCCACTACATTCAATCAAGTGAATATTAGTGTCCAGACCGATGATGCTGTTTTTAAAGCCAACAATCAAACTGATGAATTCTTTGATTGACACCATCCTTGCAAGACAAGCATAGCTTTACAGACCCTTTGTGCGTACAATGTCTTGTTCTAAACAGTGCCATTTGTGCTTGTCTTGTCCCCCCCCCCCATGTGGGTTCCATCAGGGTTCTACAGCTTCCTACATCTGCTATTATATTAACAAGGCTACATTAAATTATTGTTGTGTTCCTCAGCTAATTTGATCAAATTAAAATTATGACTTAATAATAAAAAACTAACTATATCCACAGTTTGATGAATGGGAGGAAAACCAACTCAATAGGATTTGAATGAGGTGAGTCTATAGAATGCATGACTAATAAGAAATGATGTGAACAATTTGAAGAAAAGTCAAAATTGATAACAATAATTGTAGAACATAACAATATTAGGTTCATATGGAGCTATTTCCAAAAGTTTCCAAATAATTAAATTTTATTTTTTAATATAGTTCAGAGAAAATTTAAATTTACAAATTCAATTTGGCGGTGTTTACCGTACAACCATACACCATACCATACACCTTACTTATGAATGAATGATACAATATAAGCTTTTTGAAGGTTATAAAAAATATATATACATATATAAAGTAATCATTATTTGTGTCGCTTATGCTTGCTCTGGAGGGTTCTGTTGGGCTTTTCTGTCTGTTAGAGGGCTTTTGAAATGTCTGTTGCCATGGTTACGCACTTTATAAATAAAAATTGATTTATTGATTATTTCTAGGTCGAGTGAAATTATGTAAACTTGATTTAAAATTTTCCGGTTACAGAACAGAATAACTGAGCTGAGCTATACCTGTATAGAATGGTTTCTTTCCAGATGTCAGTCGATCAAATGTGGGATTAAGTTCTTTGAGAATATTTTTGCAATTTTCTTCACAAAAACCACATCATGAGAGAAGCATGAACAATAATAAAATCATGTTGTCCACCCTTATCCCACCCACTGGTGTAAGTAAGAAACGAGCCACTACTGACCATTCACCTGCAGCACATGTGTCTGGTAGAGGTCTTCGTAGCCGTAGGCGTGGCAGCTGTAGTTCCCCATGTGGATGGTCGTCACCTTGGTGATGTAAAGGGAGCCATCGTCCCCAAAGTCCTGCAACACAGGAAGGAGATGGAAGAGGAAAATTAAGCAGTGAATGAAGAGGCGGGGCGGCGGAGGAAAAGCCAGAGGAGTTGGAGGAGAGGGAATAGCGGTGAAGAATGGGGAGGGGGGGGCAGGAAGGAGCCACAGGGAGTAAGGAAGAAATGCAAGTAGCTTGATAGAATACATATGGATGCTGGGAGAGAGAGGAGGCACACAGCAGCAGGGAATGATGGGAAAAGACAAGTAAGAAAAAGAGTGATGTGAAAAGGAAGAGAGACCATGAATCACTGGTTTCCCTGTTGAGCCGAAGAAGACGTTGGGGAATTTGATCCTCCTCTCTCCCCTCGTCGCGTTGGCTCAGCCTGATAAATGGCAAGGGTTAAAAATATAAAGCCCATTAGTTTGATGAATGGTGCTGGTTGTCGTTGGAGCAGAATGCAGCAGTCGCCAGGGGGTTTCAGCCACAGCTTAGGGCAGATTAAGGCATTAAATAGTTTGCTGTCCCACCAAGTGGCAGAGCAGATGTCCTGATGCGGCTCTGTCAGGACACAGAAACCGCAAATGGCTGCTTTCGATCTAAAGAGCTTAAGAAATGAATGTGAGCTGACAGACGGCCACTTAGTGACAAGAAAAAAAATGAAATGATTCTCCTGTGAGATGGAAGAGTTCAGGCTGAAGTTTGGAATTACAATTAAAATGAAACAATGGCAGGAAGTTGTTCCCCCTCCATCCATAAGTTTAAGAAAAATAAATAGTCTGACACAAGATGTCATGAAAGTTGTTTTGGTAGCGTCTACGAAATCAGGAAAAATGTTGAAAAATGAAAGGAGAAACACATTGCTTCACCTGGATCCACCCAAAATGGATGGATGGGTGGATGGATGGATGGATGGGTGGATGGATGGATGAAATGCACTGAAGGTACACACAAATCATAATATTCAGAGACAAATTACAGGCTTTTAGTCTCATTCAAAATTAATTATATGGTTTTGTGATGGAAAAAGCAGAGGAAGAACTCCACATGAGAATGGTCAGCGGCCTCATTCACTTTAATAAGTCCCTCATCTAAGCTTCGCTTTGGTGAAACTGCATCGAAGCCCCTTTGATCTATTCTCTAACGGTAATCATCACGCTTCATCATTCAAAGAAACAGCAACGATGGAAAAGAGACCCCCATTCACATGTGTTTATTGTAGCAATGTACATCAAGAAACTATTATTATTATTATTCTCATTATTATCATTATTATCATTATTATTATTATTATTATCATTATTATCATTATTATTATTATTATTATTATTATTATTATTATTATTATTATTATTATTACTATTATTATTATTATTTTTATTATTATAATAATAATTATTATTTTTATTAATAATAATCTGTGTATATTCTTCCTCTGAGGGGGGATGGGTGCAGACTGTTCTTCTCTCCACACCTGTACTTCTACCTGTATCCACCTTCTAGTTTAACGGGACTGGTCATTCATCCATCCCCTCATCTGTCAAAGCTAACCTGCTATTTAAACTGGTCCTACAAGAGCAGGGGTGTCAAACTCACTTTCACTGAAGGCCACATCTGTCCTCAAAGGGCCTGATGTAACTAATAAATGTAACTACATGTAATGTAAAATAAATGTAACTACTCCTTAATGCTAATTAACTCTGAATTTATTACTTATTCAAGTTATAAAGGTTACAGTTACACAGAAAAAATATGTTTGTTTGTCTGTTATAACTTGCTTTTAATCCTTTTATTCTGTCGGGTTATTAAACCCACAGAAACTCCATCAATCAAGGATCAAACTATCAATGAATAAAGAAAAATAACATCAAACACAAGTTAGGACATTAACTTTGTTCACAGTGTTTCTGTCAGAGTTAAAATGGGCTTAAATACTGCATTGTGGGAAATGTAGTTGTGGTCAAAGTACACTTTTGACCTATTTATTTTTGGACACTCTGACCTTTAATGCTCTCGCGGGCCACATTAAATGATGTGGAGGGCCACATTTGGCCCCCGGGCCTTGAGTTTGAGTAAGTGGAATCCATCAGGTCTTGTTCTATAAAGGTAAATACTATTGTAAATAACCGTTCAAAGTCAGTTGTCTTTGAAAGGTTATTATGATTTAACTTTCTGATTTGACGGCGCATTGCATGATTTTGTGAAAATATAGCACCATTGTTTGCATCTCAATAATTGTGTGTGTGTGTGTGACAAATGAGTCCTAACACATATGAAATGAACACACGTGTGTGTGAGGCTCCATCTTTGCTGCATTAAATGCATCAGTTTGATTTTTTTACTTTCCCAACAGCACTAAAGAAAATTTTCCGACATTACTGTCATTATCTGCTGGGGCTGTGTGAAACAATACTGGATGATTGATTACCCAGGATGCTGTCCTGGTCATCATAAAAAGCAGTAGCACCCTTCTCGTTTGTAAATGCACCACTTTTATTGATGGCATCACCTTTACATATTGCTGCTGCAGATTTTATTAGGTGTCAAGTGTCATTGGTGTCTCGTCCTCTCATATTCTCTTTCTCTCTCTGTGTCTCTGTCTCTATTGCTCTTTCTTCTGCAGAAAATAAAATAAACCTTTCTGGATTTTTTTGTCTTTTCTAGTCAACTTTTAATACCTTTATTGAACATATTGGAATGAAATGCTTTTCTCTTAACCTGGTCTTGTTTTGATCTTCTTACGTTGTTAGTGATGATAGTGAATTCCTGTAACTTTCTACATTCGGTTTAAAGTCTGGACTGTTTTTTTTGTTTTTTTTTTTAAAAAAAAGTTTTTTCACTGTCAAAAAATTGAAACAGTTGAGTTTGATCCAGAATGATACCTTCTCTGTTTTCAGAACAGGGGGAGATCCAGACCTTCTTCTGGGGGAGGTTTAATCTTCTGATTTTGGACGGGAGAAAGTCTAGACCAAATGAGGTGAGTGTGAGAGCGCCCTATGCGGACCGCTAAAGAGATGGAGAGTGATGTCACAGACTAATGACCCGTCATGCCCCCCGCTCGATGCCATCTGGGATCGGCTCCAGCGCGCTTTAAAATGCAGCTAATGGCTAAATGGGGTAAAATCAGCCCTCACCCTTCCACTCGACATATAGATAATTTTAAAATTGCATACAGTATGTTCCATACCCACTATGAATTATAAAACCCACACAACCCAGTGTTGTTTATCATTATCATTGTTTGTTATTTTGAAACGATAAATCGTACATCTGGACGTCTACATTACTCTTTATTTAGCCAGGAATCCAATTATAAAACAACTGTGTTCTCTTCTTCTTCTTTATGGAACTGATGTTCGGTGTAAAAATAATTACATTCAAAAGATATGCCACATAAATGAACCGTTTCATTACGTTCTTGTAGGTTCATCAGTGATTAAACTGACCTACCCGTTCCTCACTCCTTCCTCCCCTCAGATCGCAGCGCCCGGTAAATTTTCATTATGCACAGACGAGCAGCTCAGGACCTCTAGTGTGACCACCAACTTCCACCTTAACGCTTGACATTATTTATCAGCTCATCTTCGCACCAGACCAACAAGTCTTCTCATTAACATGTAATTAGTGAACAGTGATCCGGTGGTGGATGGAGCAGGACCGATGCTCTGCTGCTACCTGAACAGATGTACCTGAGCAGAGCAGGGCCACACAGTTCATTAAGTCTGGAACAAGTAATAATTCTGTGTTTTTTTTCTAGCAAGAGAAGGGGAGTTAATTATGGAGTCAAACTTTTGTTCATAAATGTGAAAGTCTAATAAAAAAATTAATCTGTCAGTGCCCACAGTGACCCCCAGTTTACTGTTAATTGTTGAAGTGCACACCGAATGATTTTAAGAGTCTGTCTGAAACCTGCCATCCAACTGGAGACACAAAGGAAAACCAAAGTACTCATGATTAGACATGAACCATACAAAAAAATTAAAAAAATCAATGTCAAGAAACTCAGAACTGCGTCTATTTACTGAGTTTATCAATAATGATCAATATTCATAGAGTAATCCAGTTAAGTTAAGCCCAAACTTTCAAATTATTGCCAGAAAAATATTGTCTGGGGTGAAATATAGGCTTCTGACAATAACCTTCTGACAATTTTTTTTTTAACCTGATTATGAGCTTTAATTCGTGTATTTTAAATAAATGCAGATGCATGCATCTTTTTTCTTATTTAATTTTTTTAAATTTAATTTTATTAACTCTTTTAATTCCCAAAGGGAAATTAAGAATCTGAAGAAGTCTGATTGTATATATCAGGTTTTTCGGGAAAAAAAATAATCAAACTTTTAATGTAGTCTCAAAATCCTCAGTCAAATCCTCATCAAATCTAATACACTTAGCTTTAAAGGATTATGTGTTACTGTTACAGAAGATTTCACCGTAAATTTGGATTTGATTAGTTTCGTGTTAAAGAAGTTACTCAAAATGACAAGTATAGTTTTTTCCACAGCGTCTTTTAGCTCACCAGATTGGATTCAAAACTAATTTTCTGTGTGCTTCCATCAATTCACTCATCATGTTCATTTCCAGCAGCGGTAGCCAGCTGTTCAGTCAAAAACCCTCCACAACCAAACAGTCAGGAACTAACATCCGACTGCTTAAGGTCAGATATTTGTCAAGGTCTTATTGCAAAGAAAACACGAGCCATGAAGGAGAGTAAAAACTCACATTAATTAATAGCAAACCAAAAATATGAGCATGCCCTCACGTTGATATCCTCCAGGTCCAAGAAGTTTAGAATGATTCCATTTCTTTTCCAGATGATTGGCGGGCGTAGCGTCCCTTGGATGGCACAGGTGAGGACGGCGCTGAGACCCACTGTTACCGTGGAGACGCTGACCAGCTGTTCCTCCTCCAGGCTCAGCTGCACGACCTCTGTTAGGATGAGAGCAAAAAGAAAATCTCAATAAATCTAAATGAAATCTGCGTGTTAGATCCATCTCTAAGCATCCATCTCACTTCAGCAGACCGGCGAGAAAAAAACAGCTGCTGCAAGTAAAGCACATCCAGCATGAGAGAAGACCACGAGTCAGAGGACACACAGACGGCCAAATATCATTCTTCTCATTAAGGGAAATTTATGTTCATTGAAACGGCCGTCCAATTCAATTCACCTTTGTGGCAAATTAAGAAGAATTCTTCCCTGTGGCACCACAGATCGTTTCTGTCACCAAACTGTCGGGCCGGGCATGAAATCTACAGTCTCACTACAATCAGAAAAGTTGGTGTCAACTACAGTTTGAACTTGCATTGTAAAGAATGTTTTAGTGTCTGTGATTATATCCAGCTATTTAGCTAAATATCATAACTATAACTAAATATTCAGGTCATTTTCTCTGCTGAAACTACAGTATCTTAATACTGAAGAAAGTACTTATGTAGAAGATACATGCATCATTTAAAATCCATATCCTAATACTGAATAAAGTCCTATATGCGTGCATAATTAAAAATATAAAAATAAAACAGACAGGTGATAAATTAGCAGTGGTTTGTTTGCTGGTTATGGTGTGTGTGTGTGTGTGTGTGTGTGTGTGTGTGTGTGTGTGTGTGTGTGTGTGTGTGTGTGTGTGTGTGTGTGTGTGTGTGAATGTGGAGTTCAGGCTCAGCGGTTCTAACTTTCTGCTGACAGACAGTGACCCTGGCTCAATATTGACGACTGAAGATTCACTTGACTCTGAAGAAACACTAAATACAAAGGCCCTCAGACGCCTTAGAGAATTTCTAAATGGTGCCATTCATACAACAGTGGACAAATGAGGACGGAATGGACACATAATATGTTAACCTGATGCAATTGGTCGATCATGATGTCTAACGTATCTGTAGACAAATTAAAAGAGAGAATATACCATTAAGATAAAGCGTAAAAAAAAGGGTGTAAAAGAGGAGATGGTAAAATTCCAAATGCCAGACGAACATGCGTAAAGTTTGTAATCTGATCAGGTGACCTGCTCAGATGATTTACGTTAATCCAAGAAGTGAGCAGTTCCTTACTTCAGCCTCATCTTTATGCATCAAAAACAAAAAAAATCTGAGCTATGAAGAAAAACAAAAAGTGAATACAAACAGCTTGCAGACCAGCAGTAGCGGGAACAGACCAATATTACATACTTCTATTTGAACCCATGGTGCACAATATTTCATTGTCACGAATGACTGGAAGCAGATGGCGAACAGACTCTGACAGGTTTGTGGGAACTTTCTGTCCAGACCCAGACTTTGACTAACGCTGCGGTAAAAGACCCCTGGATATTAGCTGTCTGTTTCACGCCGCTCTCCAGGTGATAGATATATTTGGGCAGACAGCTCAGTCCGTCAGGGGTATTCAGGAATGCCTTGGGTGGGGTATCCCGCCAGATCCAACGCAGCTGTAATTCAGCAGAGCGGTAATCTGGGAGGCAGAACAAGCTCTGGGTGGTCCTGATGAGGGATGGGGGACATCGATCTGACGTGGACATCCGGGCTGGTTTCAGGGAGGCGATATGAATTTTAATCAGTCCTGCCCTCACATCAAATTCTTTCCATTGGATGCCAGAGAGGCCGGTGAGCCAGGCTAGCATCTGGAGTGACTTAACATTGACTGTGTTAAGGTGGAGAAGGATGTTCAGAGCTCACTAGTGTCACTAGTGTCAATGTTCATGAGCAGATACATCACTGGGAACACTGGGACCGATTTAGTTGGAAGAAATAAGAAAGTTCTGATGGTTCTGAAGGTGTTGTGTTCAATTAGAATAATTAAAAGTGTATTTTTTGTTACATCCCGCAAAGCGGTGATGTTTTGTAACTGTCAGTGTTTGTGTGTCTGTCCACCGTTGCAGATAGAAGGATGGAACAAAAAGCACTTTACTGTACTCAGGCAGCAAAGGGGATGAAAATGAGATGATGACCTTGACCTTGAAAAAACTAGGTCAAGGTCAAATTTCAACTTTTGTACTCATCGCGGATTTTTGGGAGGCAGTCATGTGATACCGTACGCACATTCTATTGGCTGACAGCATCAGGAAGTGTGTTACGTTCTGTGAGTCTCGGACTTCCGTGAGACACAAAAGTGCTTTAAACAGTCTATCAGAGTGTCAGAAAAGGTAATACAGACAGAAGGTGGTTTAATATCAGTATGGGGAGGGTCATAAATGTTTAAATTACCATAAATATCAAGATAAATAGTTCATCGCTATATCGTGGAATTCTTCAATCACCTGTGGTTCCTGGAACGCATTAACCGTAAGGAACAAAGGCGCACTTTTACACCTTTTTAGGTACACATCTCTGAAACCTGATGAGATATAATCACAAAACAATGTTGATTGTTGAATTCAGGGGTGTCGCAGGATGTTGCAGTCTCTGACTGACTTGTTTTATTTACTTTTGTGTGTTCTATAAAAGAAATGTAACCTCAAGCCTTAGTAGATGCCTTTAGTGACCCCCGTTAGATATGGACGTTAGTAATTGACTCTCTGGAATTGACTTGAGAATTTATGAGCTCAACTGATCGATCAGCCCTGTTAAGGAGCTCTGAGCAGGATAGCTGGAAGAGTTCTGCATCCTGTTCTGGATATACAGTCATCAGTGAGTAAAAAGAGGAAGAAACAGTAGAGACCAAGGTCATAAGACAAGGACGGGCCTCAAACAAGAGGAAAAAGATAAATAAAATGCAGAGAAAAGAGACAAAGAGTAAAAATATGAGCTCAGATTCAAGAGAAAAAATGTTTAATTGGATCAGGAAATAAAAAGAAAGGCGTGCCGAAAGATGGAACGACACCAGGGGGCAAAAGAGAAGGAGTAAGAAAGTGGTTGTGCGGCGAGACGTGATGCAGAACGCACCGAATAACTCCCAGGGAATAACTAATGCGGTGAGTTCAAGGCTGCTTAGAGAGTCGCCCCCCTCTCCACTTTCATGAGATCAGTCTCGTGTGTGGGGGGGAGAGAAAACATCAAGACACAGAGCCAAGGAGCAGAACACCAGGATTTACTGTTCAGATGTTAAGACTGATAAGTCCAGTCCCCAACTTTGGACTTAAAGAGGGAGAGAGCGAGGTGAGGGATACCCAGCATGCACTGGGTTGTTGTTCGGTTGATTCACACATCTACTCTTTTTTATTCCAACAGTACCTGCGTGATTAAAATAACTGTTTTAATGGTTAACTGGTTTCAACAAAATCAGACATCTGTTTAGTCACTAATTTCCAAAGCAGCAGGGATATCATAAAATCACACATCGTCTCTTTTATATGACATCACGGCTGTGTTGTTCCTGAGAACACAAGTATGAGATACACACTTCATGTGAGAAGCGTCACCAACTCTGTCCAGTGTGTTTTAGAGGACAGCTGGTTGTCTGTCAGGTATCGCCATGCCAACAGGACGGTGGTGAACCTATGCTCACCCTTTGGTGATGTCATGAACAACACCAGTAGTTGAAGTTGGGGGGTCTGCTAGGACTTTTGTTGCTTGTTTTGTGGCAAAAAAAATAACTGTACGCTTCCAGTCCTGTCATTTCCGTGGTTGAACGCTTGCCACCCTGTTTTTCAGCTGCTCTGTAAAGTTGCCAAGCAAAGCTGCGATGCTATATCTGATCATGTTCTCCAGCATTACTAACAGAATAACAGTGAAGTCTGGCTGCTCTCTCCACAGCCTGAGTCGCCTCAGGAAATCAAGACGCCGCCGCAGCCTTTTGTGCAGGAACTCAGCGAGAGCTTTCCAGCTGATAAGTGGACACCCAAGTATTTATAGAGAACGGAGAATCGATTTTCAACGATCACTTGGCTTGTGTTTAGTTGTCTGGATCAAAGATTGTTCCTATGTGTTAGTGATGTTTTTAAAACGAGGTGGTTCATGTCACACCTCCGATCAAGATGTCTTTGTGCAGACGGATCGCCATCAAAACGTCATCCAAAACTGTAATAACATGGTTTTTAGAGTGTGTTTGAGTCAGGCTGACAGATGGTGAGAGAACATTTACCAACCCCAGCAAGAATTCAGTCAATAGCAGCATCATAATAAATCAATAAAATAATATTATTATTATTAGACTTATAATAATAATAATAATCATTATTATATTTTTACTATATAATTTTATATTATTATTTTATTATATATGTATTTTATTATATTAGTTATATATTATTCATTGTATTATTATTATTTTACTTTTTATTATTATCAATTATAATTTTAATGTATCAATTATTATTTTAATTGATAACAGTGAAATGCAGATGTAACAAAATATAAATCGTGTAACATTTGAAATAAATAAATCAAGTAAACACAACATTGTAACAGTAATTGAAGCACTAAAGAACAAAACGAGGCTCATACAAAATAATAGACACTAAAGTTAAAAGAACGCTTTTAAACTTTTGTACATAAAAAAATGAAAATATTCATGCCCTTAGATTCTCAAATTCATTAAAACGTTTTTTCTTCTTCTTGCAACCACATTTATTTTTCCATATTTGGATGATCGCTCGTTTTTGTTTGGCTGCGTTTTTATACGTCGGAAATGAGCTGCATTACCCCAACGTGTCTTTACGTGATAATGTCCTCTGTGAACACAATGACGCCGTGGATTTACACGTCGCACGGAGACAGGCCTCCCACTGGGAGCCACGGTGTGTACAAATGATCTGTGTGTCAGTGTGCATTCGGTATGAGGGCCTCTCTCTGCAGGTGGGCGGCCGTCATTACGACATACATCACCCGTGTTTCCAGCGTGGCGACGCTCTAAATTAATGTATATGTGGATACCTACAGAACGTGCACATCTTTTTCTAACATCAATCAATAACCGACTCCGACAATTAGACCCGAGTACCTGCTGTACTCGACATTACTTCCATATCCTTTTCCTTTTGTGTCTCCCACACACTTTTTCTAGCACACAAGGACTAATCCTCTCTCTCTCTCTCACACACACACACACACACACACACACACACACACACGCACACAAAACCTCTCTCCTTAAGAGTGCTGGGGTGGTGATTATTCATGGGAGGGCGATGGGGATGAGCAATCAGCGGCTAGCTCATTAATCACCCCGGATGCAGACCCCTAATCTCCTCCACAGGTACCGAGGAATCCTCTCGTCCTGAAACTCTTTGCTTTTTCCAGAGTTTCCCTCACCTCCACCTCATCGCACCTCCTTCCCTCCTCCACACTCCGCCTCATCTCCTAGCCTTGGTTATTTCTCTTTATTTTTGCCCCCCCCCCCCCCGAAACCTGTGACTAACTAACTTCCTGTCAGTCTTCATTTCCAGTATGGTCTCGCTCTGCCTCGCTTTCCTTTCTGTCTTTCTCTTAAATTTCCTCCTTGCCTGGCTTTGTCTCAACTTTGCCGTGATGTTACTTCTTCTCCAGTAGATTCCCTGAACAAGCCAGCAAATAATCTTGTTAAGATAAAAAGAGGAAGCAGAGTGGGGAGTATTTAAAAATAATCTGTTGCACGGTGCATTAAAATGCCAACAGCAGTGATTTGGCAGGAGATCTGGCTCTGCTTCTACTTAAAGCATCTGCACCCTGTTTGGAACAATACTTGGTGGTTGTCTGGTCAGAAAGTAACAGAACCCATAATCCCTTTCAACATTCTGTTAAGTTACAACAGCAAACGTAAATCTTTATTGGACGTTAAAGTCAAAAACCAACATAAAGTGGCACAAAATTGAGAAGAACGAAGAAAATTATACATAAATACATTTATATTGGTTTTACAAGTGCAAAACTGAATAGTGCAGGTTTAAAAGGTTTTCGGACCCCCCTTGGTCAATACTTTGTAGAACCACTTTAGCTCCAGTATACCCTGGGTAGGTTGAGGGTGAGTAATGCATTGTGTAATGCAATCTGCAATCAAATTAAATCTACCTTTACATCAGACCAGTTATTGTTATATGTATAATGTGGTATTTTTAATGAATTGGATTAAATTTCTGAAGGGGGTGCATTAACAGTTCAAAATGGGCAAATGCATCTCATCATTGTTTGGTACTAACATGAAAAACACTGAAAAATATTATTGTGCAACTGTTCCATGGAGAAAAATGAGACAGGCAGCAGTCCAACATGAAATAGTGTGAGAATCCATGAAAAATATATGTCCTCTGTGCCAGGCTGTGTTCCTGTCACACGCAGGCCTTTACTGTTAGTTTGATCATTATACGTTTGTTTTATTCAACACAAGGACAAAGTCGACCACAAAGGCTGGTAGCAGCATTCCAGAACACACAGTTATAACACAGGAGGCTGGCATGTAAAGTAAGACTCAAGTAAGACTCCTAACAATAACTGTTCAAGTTAAATATTAATGAAATAAATCTACTTTCATGTGCAGGAGGACAGGAATGCTTTGTTTCAGGATGGAGGAAAGACACCACCTCACTCTTTCACATCCCATCGCCCTACCATGCTCATTCAAATTAAAACAGTGTGTGTGTGTGTTCCCAATAAAACCATCCATCCATCCATCCATCCATCCATCCATCCATCCATCCATCCATCCATCCAGCCATCCATCCAGCCATCCATCCATCCATCCATTTTCTTGTAGACAAAGTGATCATAATTGTCTTTGTAGGAATAAAACCACAGATTAAAAAGAACTCTAACACATGTACTCCAGGTGATCCAGGTCGATCTGCTCTACTCTGATTGGCTCAGGCGTGACTTTTCAGTGGAGACGCCATACACTGATAGTTGTCGCAACGTACCAATCAATGTACCAAATGGCCTCTCCAGCTCTCATTGATGGAGGTAATGAAATACTGAGAGACGTCATGGGAGTTCATTCTAACCGAGATCCCAACGACGACAGACGTTATCTATACGTCTAGTGTTAATGTGCTGCTAAAACTGGGTCTGTGATCCGAACAGGATGACTAACCTATCGGCTCTTTAAATCCTGTGCATTACTGCAGTTAAAAGCAAAGCAGCATGAACACCTGCTCTAAGTTTGACACCACAAGTCATTTCTGCACAGCTTGTCCAACACTTCTTCTATTCTGACTCCTGAAGGTCAAAAGTACTTCAACCCCCTGGCATTATCAAAATTGCATTCACTGAGATGAAAGCAAGCCCTTTTTATGAGCTCTTTATTTCTTAGAAGTAGACAGTAATACCTGACTTCTCTTTCAGTCTTTTATGGAGGAAAAAAAAAAAAAAAAGCCTTGGATTTTTCTAAATTCTTTCATTCTGACATTTAGTGCAGCTCAGCTGAAACGACAGCATTTCAGAAAAAGAGAAAGTCGTGTTACTTGAGCTTTCAGTTTGAACTTGATAACCTGAAAAATAGGAAAATTTGCTTGTGAAATATCAATATGTGATCTGGTGATTCACCGGCATCTTATCCAGGGTGTAGCCTGTCCCTCGCCAACATGCAGCTGGGACAGGATACAGAGAACCTGTGACCCGCAAGGTGGAGGCGAGAAAGAAAAATACAAGAAAATGGATGGATGGATGGATGGATGGATGGATGGATGGATGGATGGATGGATGGATGGATGGATGGATGGATGGATGGAAATATCAACATGGACATGCAGGCTAAATGCACATAGTTTGTTTTCTAAAAGTCGGACTAAACATTTAAACACATTTAGTCTTAAAGGAGAATAAACATGCATGACCTACTAGAGAAAGAAATGTCCTTTTTGTTCTCTTTGGTTTGATTCAAATTGCTAATTTCAAGCTCAAAAGGCCAAAAAAAAAAAAAAATCCTCCTGCTCTGAGAGGTTTAATAAAAACACTCTGATGGTTTGGAGCTCATCTCCTATACTTCATTTTTTCCAATGAGGCCTAATTTATTAAAGCTATATTCACATCTGGTATTATCATAAAATCTGTGATAATCTCATCGTTATGGAAACAAGGAAAGTCTCCTCCTGCTCTCTCCTCCATGCCTCCTGCTGTAAACCACGAGGGCGTGTCCTGACAGTTTGGCTAAGTGGTCCTTCTCCTTCCTGAAGCCCCTCCAGCTTTGGTCAGGTGGGGGGGGGGGCGGTGAGGTGAGAGGGATTAGTGGTCGACAACCCAGCTCCGCACCGCAGGAACCACAGCTTGACTTCACCTGAGGGTTAACCTCAAGCCATACAGAAAGCCCAATGTGTGTGTGTGTGTGTATGTGTGTGTGTGTGTGTGTGTGTGTGTGTGTGTGTGTGTGTGTGTGTGTGTGTGTGTGTGTGTGTGTGTGTGTAACCCATGTAAAATACGTGCTAGATTGTCATGAATTCATCCCTGTAATTATTTGTTTTGATCACTAAACATGTCTGGATTACTGATCATCACACAGAAATATAAATAATAGTTGTTCAGTAAAATTTGCTGCGTCACACACATTTAAAACTTGATCAACCCAGTGTTGTTCTTCCTCTTCTGCTGCATCGTTAAATGTTAGTGCAGGAAAACAGGAACGGAGGAGGAGGAACATGAACGACGGTGTGCTCACATGTCCATCACATGTGTTTCCTCATCCTCATCCTTATCATCATCATCATTCTTATCCTCATTGTCATCGTCATCCTCATCCTCATTCTCATCATCATCCTCATCCTCATCCTCATTCTTTCTCATTATCATTGTCAATCATCATCTTCATCCTCATTCTCGTTGTTATCTTCATCCTCATCCATGTCCTCTTCATCATCCTTTCCTCATCTTGGTATTTTATTCTCTCAGACCCTACCCTTCTTCCTCCACAATCTTTACTACAGTTTTTACTGTTTGTCCAAAATGACTTGAGATGGGTCCATCCGTGGTGTGTTTGGTTTTTTTCACCAAGAACCTGCTAACCCTGCCACCAAGTTTTCTCAAAGTTTTGCATATTCATGTTTTATGTACAGCAGGTGTGAAGCATACTAAATATCAAGCTGTTGTAGCCTACATTGTTAGTTAATTCACAGAATGCTCATATGTTCCAAATTAAATGTGCTGCTACTTTTAGTTTAGTACAAACCTGTAGCCGTCAAATCTCAGATAGTTTTAGTTTTCTTTTTATGCATTCTGAATGTGTACGCTGTAGATAATAGTATTTATTCAGCATTCTGACTGATTCATTATCAGCTTTTTGCTTGAAAACAGAACATGTAAGATTTTACAGAGAAGTATTTAGGAAACCTGGTTGAAGATCAAACTTCTTGCAAAACCTTTTATTTCCATTTTTTCTTGTCTCATTCTTCTTCTCCACCATACACTTAATCTACATCTTAATAAACATGAGAAAAACATAAAATAAGCATCCCCTTTTTTCCTCTGTGTCCTTCTTTTATAATATTCTCGAGTCCTGTAACATTTTTTTGCCGCAGCTCCTTAATATTGTGATCAAAACACATTTCCATCGTTTCAAATGTAAAGGAGCTAAAAGCTTGAACTCACCACATGTTTTTTTTTTCACACACACATCATCTTACACCAGGACGCTCGTGTTATTTGCTAAGTTCGGTGACGTGATGTCATCGCTGACCTCTATTTAGTTCCACGGCACAAACAGGACGGAACAACTGTTGGGCTGAAAACAACCTTAACACAATCATGAAGCCATCTGGACCAACCTGATGATGATCCACAGAGAACAGATGTTCTCCCCAAGAAAGAAAAGCTACACCCCGTCTGAGTGTGTGGACGGCAAATACATCTTACTTTGTCAAACTAAAAATCTACATCAGCGCAGCGACTGAAGCTGAGGTCATCCGGGTGTGATGGATTATGTGGTGGTTTCTTGTTTCTTGTCCTATGAATCTGCCTTATTCTGAAGGAACATTTTCAAAGCTGACGAAGGTGGTGGATGCTGGAGGGGATTTAACTGAGGAGATGAGAGGAGCACCTCTCCCATGCCAGCATGCACAAATGGGGGGGGGGGGGCAAAACACACATCCACGTGGAGAGACATTTGTTTGAAACGGGTTAAAATAAGACAAAGGGGAGGGGAGAATAGGGGATTGTTCCTCCAAAGCAAAAAAGCAAATCAATGGAGGCATGATAATGAATTATTTCCTTGCCAGAGAGGGAGTTAGAGGAGAGATAAAAGCAGACCACATGCTGCGCCGCTAACAGCCCCCGGGGGCTGCTGCTTGTGAATTATGGTGCGCTGGAGAGAAGTAGCTGCCCCTGAAGACCCGCCGAATGCAAAAGAAATAGAAAGTCAGAAAAATAGAAGTATGGCAGGAGCATAAATAGGGAAGATCAGAAAATGAATGTCGTAAAGGGTAATAGGTTAAAACCAAACCTCTAGAGTCTCTGCTACACACTGAAATGCCTCTGGATGGGGTAATTATAGACATTCAAGTGGTGGGAATGAAAAGGCCTAGATGGATGAAGGAGATGGAGACATGACATTGATTCTATGCTAAATGTCTGCTACGTGTGTGTGTGTGTGTGTGTGTGTGTGTGTGTGTGTGTGTGTGTGTGTGTGTGTGTGTGTGTGTGTGTGTGTGTGTGTGTGTGTGTGTGTGTGTGTGATACTAAATGAGCTAGAACACTGTGTCACCAATTAGAAGTCATGTCCTGCTGAACCACACATTTCCCTCATGACACTCTGGGGTTTAGGTAATAATGACGTTAACTACTGGGATTCACAGTGTTAAAAGATTTATTAGCACATTTTATATTTGACTTTATGTTTAACACACCTAAAACAGATATTTGCACAAGTCATTTCCTTACTGTTAACAAAGGTGTCCAACTGATTGTGTTCTAAATATAATTACGGTCAGTGTGACGTATGAAGCTCAGTGGAAGCTAAACTGAACTCAATATAATCTCAACTTATTTGCATTTGTGCAGCTTTTAAAATAAGAACTGTTTTCATTTAAAATAATGTACAAAATAAAGACAATTATCTATCATTGGTGTCTGTTCTGAACAGACATTGGTGTGCATCTTATTTCATGCCAGGCCAGCTGTTTCCTGTTCTGCCATCCTTCATGTGGAGCCGTTTACATTCTGGCTCCAGCTCCTCATCAAACATGTTAACAAGAGGGTGGTTTGAATTTTATCCTTTAAAATCTCAGATACGGCTGTATCCCAGAACGACTTTCGGGGGGGGGGGGGGGGCATTCTCAACTTATTTGGAAGGAGAGTGACAGAAAATGATGAATGATCTTGTAAATGTGTGACACGTGTCCCAGGACCTTCAATAATACAGCGGTACCTCTACCACGAATGTCTCTACACATGAAATTTTGTACTTAAAAAACGCCTCAACAGGAAAATGTTGTCTCTAGTTACGAAAGAAATTTTGAGTTACGAAAAGTAAAAATACAGTAGGGGCTGATCCTCGCAGCTCCTACAGGTTCCTGATCGCAACATTCTCATAGCTGCTCTGCCATTGGCTATTACCTAGCATCTTCTGTCATCCCATTGGCTAAGAGGGACCTCTGTGTGGAGCTAGATAGGTGTTTATGCAGCGTCCTCGTCATTCGGCCCTCGACCCGTGAGGTGTTCTGATAGTTTTACGTAAATATATTAACCTTTAGAGTATTCACTATGGACCCCAAGAAAGTGACGGAGAAAAGAGGAAAAGACGAAGAAAAGAGTTTTTTTGTCCGTACAAACAAAACAAGAGATGATAGAAAAGCATGAAAAAGGGATGCGTTTGGTTGATCTCTCCAAAGAATATGGCCGTAATGCATCTACAATCACCACGTTATTAAAACTAAAGGAAGTTTAAGGAGTTTAAGGCATGGCGTGGGTGGTTGGAGAAGTTCAGAAGGAGGACTGGAATTCACTCTGTTGTTCATGGTGAGGCAGGAGCGCATGAACCAAAGAGGGTAAAAAACAATGAGGACAGCAGTTAAAAGGTTAATGACCATCAGTTTTATTCTTTACTCTATTCTTTGTTTTTTACATTATACACAACTCTCATTTATTGTGTAATAATCTAATCGTAACAAGTGTTTGTTACATGTTTTGATGCATTTTTATGCTTTATAAAACATTTATGTCTGAATTTTGGGGCTTGGAACAGATTAGGGCATTTGCATGGAAAACGCGTCTCTACTTACGAAATTTTCTACTTACGAAATTTTCTACTTATGTAATTTTTTCCAGAACCAATTAATTTCGTAAGTAGAGGTACCGCTGTAGTTTGTTTTCCAGGTAAACACGAGTCCGTTATAGACTTACAGTGATTCCTCCCTGATGAACCACAATTATTTTACTTGTTTATTTCCTTATGAAACCACTGCACACATAACATATCTGGTGGATGTTAACAAAGCACAGATTTTAAAGTTTATATTTTTGGAAGCTGCTTCTTGTAAATATCGTCGATTCTGACCCAACTAACTGTAGCATCAAAAAATCAAATGAGGACCAACTCGCCCTGATTTCTTTAGAAGGGAGCTTTCATGTTTTTATCTCATTTAGTTGCACAGAAGAAATTATTGCTTTTTCTTTTTCTCTAGAGGACAGATCTCTCCTCTCCTCTCGAGAATTAGCTGCATCGGTGTTGCGCTAAATAAAAGATTGACAGTGACAGTTGCCATAGCAACTCGCTGGACAATGCTACTGTATTCAGAACAGACTAATTGATGACATCCAGCTGAAAGAAACAGTGAAACAAGCAATGAGTCACATACAAACATACCTAGAGCAACATCCATTAGTCTGTTCTATGCTCTGACCCCTCCCTGAGGAGGAGTGGGCAGCCCCTATGGCCCCCGGCGAGGGAGTTGGGCTGAAGTATTTAGCTTTAATACATTGGCATAGTCTGGAGGACCTGGGCTTGAAGCTCTGACATCCTTCGTTGGTTATCTCAGGAGCCCCCCCCCCCTCTGATCCAACCAACTAAAAATAGCCCCCGTGTTTACAGCGTGAAAAGATTCCTCTCTGGTCCGTGTGTCATTAAACTGCTGTCAGTCATTTCAATGAGGTGCAGCTCGAACTAAAGGTGCTGTTTGATCACAATCACATTCATGGAGGGTGTGTGACCACTGCCCCAACAGCCCCCGCTGCAGCTAGCCGCTGGGTAATTACCCCTGAATGGGGAAGCCACTTAGAAAAGTAACAGAAAAAAAAAACCTTCTACACACACTGGCAAAGGCCTGCAGAGGTCCACTGAGCAGTAATGAAGCATCAGGAAGCAGCCGGGGGGGGGGGGTAACAAGGAAGGAAACCACAGGAGGAGAGTGAGGGGAAAGATGTAGAGGAGGTGAGAACAGGTTACTGAGGAAAAGAAAAAAATAAAGATAGAAGATAGTCTGAGCCCAACGCGGCTGTTTGTGCTGATTCGGAGCAAACCGCAGAAAAACGTTGGTCAAATCTCAACAGACGTTCTGGGGAGCAACGAAACTTCACAACGTCCAGCTGGGAAATGAAACAAAAGCAACTGGAAATGGACAGAACGTCCTCCTGACGGTCTGCTGATGTGATTTCTACTCCCCCAGTGAGTATGGTTATGATCCGTCTCGTGATTGTTTCCACCTGTTTGTCTTTGTCTTAATCTCACACTCCAGCTGTGTTTTATTTCTCTTTCTTTTTCAGGTTCCTGTTTTGGATTCTTAATGCATCTCTACTGTTTTGGAATTGTTCAGCTGGTTTTCTGTTAAATTCTGAAAAAATTTCAATTTCAAATTTGCTTAACAGTTCCAAACTGAATTTGACTCATGATGAAGTTAAGTTCCAGTTGGTTTTTGTGGTGCGGATGCATCTCCTGTCGTTGTCGCCTCACAGGCTGGATGAGGTTAGCCGTGCAGATAAGCATCCATTTATTTTGCCCTGCTCTGTGCAAATGGAAGATACACAACATGATAAACACACCTACACAGAGAACCAGTGTCTGCACCGTGTTTGAATGTCCACAGATTGCTAACCGACATGCTGCCACTGAGGCGGTGGCAGGGATCCAGTGAAGGGAAACCTTCCACCTAAGCAGCAAAGGGTTAACTGAAGAAAAGTTCCACTAAAAAAAATGACAGATTGTGTGTTGAGATGAGGTAATCATGCATAAGAACAGAGCATAGCTAGCACGCTGCTGCAGTATTTCCTTCTATTTTGACCCTTCCTCTCAGAATTGAACTGGAATTGAGAGCCACTAAGAAGAAAAGCAGAATCAGAATTGTTTAAAATCCAAATAATCCCAAGCGATTGTGTGTCCTTATTTAATCTACTGGCATCTTGTATGTAAAGGAATGAAGTTCAAATGGTTTGATCTGTCTCTGAACACGTTCACCATTCCAGAGGCAAACCAGTTAGAACTGTCTGTTCTTACTGGTCTGTTAATCCCATACCATATACAGCAGTTTCTGCACTATAAGGCGCACTGGATTATAAGGCACATCTGATTATAAGATAATGAATGGCATATTATTTTTTTTTCATATATAAGGCGCACTGGATTATAAGGCGCTCTGTCGGTTTTTGAGAAAATGAAAGGCTTTTCGGTGCGCCTTATCGTGCGGAAAATACTGTAAATGAAAAGATTCAATTATCACAGACAATCAGTAGACACCATGAACAAATACAAACTCTATTCCATTATCAACACACACACACACACACACACACACACACACACACACACACACACACACACACACACACACACACACACAAACACACCAGTAAACGACTGTGAACCTGCTGACCTTACCTGAGTCTGTATTTCCACATCCTCTCATTTCTCACTGATTCGTCCCTGTTTCTCCACATGACACTCAAACACACTTCCATTCTCTTCTTTGCTGTTCATCTCTATTGATTTCTCAGCCGGCCCTCTTGAGTGGCTCCTGCCGATGCGGCCCCACCAGCTCCATATAATTCCTCTAATAACAGGATTTGTGGAAAACAAATAGACTCGCAGTCGATGCTGAGGAAATATGAAGAGAAAACGCTCGGAGAGGAGGAACTGCACGGATAAAGGGATGCAGGAACAATGGAACAGAGAAAACCAGCTAATTAGATGCTCACCAGCTGTGTGTTTTTGCAAATTGAAAGCAGGGCCACTTGCTTATGGCCCAGCACCTGAGCGACTAACAGGACTGTTAACATGCAAACAAGGTCTATCGCTGCTGTTCCACACTCACCGGATTTTAGGAATCAATTTTATGTGGGAAACGGCAACCTTGATGTTAACAGAAGCTATTAAAATACTAAGATAATAGTATTTTAAATTGGAAAGAAACTCAGAAACAGAAAAAAAAAAAAAAAAAGTATTTGAATTACAATGTGGTTGGAGCGCTGATCCAAGATCATTAACTTTGAGCAAAAATATGAAGGTTACAGCTACAAACTTCTCACTGATGACCTAATTTTCTGCCAACACAAGCAGAAATCATAGCAAATGAGAACTGAAATGAAATAATAAGAAAGATCCTGAATAATTCTTTCTCTTTTAAAACTTCTCACCACATTCTTGCTGTTTTTTCTGCTCATCTCACTCTTTAAATGACTTTGAATTCACTAATCTCTTTTCTAAAGCGAATGCCTCGATGGCCGACACAAAAACGTAGTGAACAGACTCTGTTCTGGGAGCGTCACTGTTTGTCTTTAAGCTGCTTTCTGTAGGATGTCACTGATCACCAACAGTCTCGAAGTTTCTGCTGTTTCTGACAATAATCACACACTCAGAACATTTGATACCCTAAATATCAGGAGCCAATGATGCTGCAAAAGTGTGTCAGAACTCCAGACAGAGTGCAATGAATTACAGTGCAGAGCATGTCTAGTTACACCTGTGACACGTTCACAGATTATCTCCTCACCTGAAGAGTCCTACATAGACATTCTGCTGGTTTCATGTTAAACAATAAGAAAAACAACTTAATAAAACGACTAAAAAACAAACTCCATGAGACGCCACTTTGTTTATATATGAAAAATTCAATGGCTACATCCCTGTATTTCACCAGGTACATAAAAATTTTAAATGAAACTTTTTCAATATTTACATTAGTTAGGGAAAAAATGTTGTTTTTTAATTACAGTGACATTAATTGCAGATAAATGCTATGAGCACAGGACAAGTAGTCACCAGGAAAACAAATTGAGATATCAGAAAACTAGAGTTGACCCACAACCATTACTGGGTTATTTTTGTGCCATCATATGTTAAACGGCAGTGAGGATTATTGATTATTCACTCATACTGTAAAGAAATAGTAAAAATACTAGTGGTGATTTTTTTGTCTTCATGTAAACCTTTGAGATACTGCTATGACTGTAAATATGGTTACCAGCAAAAGAAGATTATATGGAGTTTAAACGATTAAATGCATAATTAATTGGTAGGGAACAGCGATAATGGTTTAATAATTTAAGATATTTATCAAAGACATACGTCAAATCCTGTGTGTACAGCTTGTCATATGTGAGGCTGTTAAAAATCATTAAATGAAGGCGTCCTGACAGAGCTAGCACTATGAAACTATGATGGTTTCAGATGAAGGACATGCAGAGATTTTCTTCATCTGGACGTTAAAATGAAACCTTTATTCGTCATAGGGGGGGTAGAATTACACAGAACTTTGCATGACTCTGAACGCAGCATGCTGCATCAAGAGGGAAGGCAAACACAACACACAGCTTTGTATATTTGTATTTTTTCAGCCATCGCCACATCGACCAGTCAGGTCTGCATTTGTAATCATAAAATCCACAAACTGTAAAAAAAAATAAAAATACCAAGGCATTTAAGAAGACTCTAGTTAACAAAGGTGTGCAGGTGGAGTGTAGAAAAGCAAATAAAGTACAAAAAAAATAAAAAACACACTGGGACAACAATCAATAACAATGCAGTCATCCTGGGGGGGGGTGCTCCATTCCTCACTAGTCAATTTGAGGTAAAAAGGGGAAAAATAGATTTTGGTGGAAACAAAGCTTTTGTAAAGCAGTGTGTCAAAGTTTGTACATTAAATACAGCAAAGAGAACAAAAGAACCTTAGTGCAAACACCCATGGGGGGGGGGGCTGCGGGAGCAGAAAATGAAGCTGGAATGATCCTTTCAGGGAAATGACCAGAGGGTCATGAGTCTTATATAACATCAGAAAGTAACCAGAATCAACAGAGAAGAAGATCTAAAGGAGAATTACTGAGGACATTTACCCCCCCCCACCCCCCACCCCCATTCTCTGAATTATTTAGTCTCCAAAACATGAATAAAGTTTGCATTTCAGGTCACACAACTCGCTTCTAAACAGGGCAAAGTCCCTCCTCACATCATTTAGCTCCTTTATATAAATTGCTTTTTTCCAAGCTTGTGACCATATTGAGAATTTCCACCCTGTTAAACACACCTGCGACTCCTGGCTGCTGCATTCCAGACCAATCGTTGGGGAGGGATTGAGGGAGGGAGGGGGGCGGGGGGGGGGCATTGATCGCATCACATGAAAACGCATAATCCTGCATTCCACACAAACACTACAAACTTCCACAGTTCCACATCACCAGCATCCTGAACACCAGATGGGCCACTCAAAAATAATCACCCCCTCTCGGTGGTCCCCTTCTTTTTTTTTTTTTTTTTGCCGCCCGATGCTTAACCTTGAGCATCATCTGATCAATAGCTTGTTTTATTGGTCCCAACCTATTCCTACAACTGCTTGTCAAACATAAAATACATTAACAAACATGGCACAGACACCCCCCCACCTTGCAGGCGGTGCCACCAGGTGAATGAATGACATGCAGCGTCAGCTCACCGGCCATCTGGAAGGTGAGGTGGGGGTGTCAGACAGCAGTAACACAAAGGATGCATTAAAGGAGTTGCTAGTGGAGCTTAATGGAGCTGCAAAAGCAGAAGTTAAAGCCTCAGAAACGCTCACCTGCCACCGATAACCAACGCTGGAGTTACCCCGGGGGGGCAGTTTGTGGCAAAAATAGGAAAAAAAAAAAAAAAAATCTGCAGCAGCCAGAAAATGTGACCAAGACACATCAGCAACATTAGAGGGGTAATTGTGATTATGAGGTGAAACCTGCCTTTCAGTCGCCACTCAGGCTAAACAGTAGAGGCTATTATGGATGTTCCAGATGCTGTAATCACGGCCGGGTCCGGGCACATGGGCTACTGTGAAATTATCAGTTTATCACTGGCTGAAACGCTTTCATCCTAATGGATGGAGAGAAGCTGACTGATAAAAAGTGGGAGAATAAGGGTGAAAGTAGTCAAAGAATGAAGATTGCATTGTATGGTTTGTTAAGGGAAGCAAATAATTACAGTCCAAAAAAAAAAAAAAAAAAGATGTTTCACTGTGCAGATTTATGTAAATGTTTGGGTGTAATCTGTCTGTGTTTGCTGCTTTTGAGAAAGAAAAAGCAAGAAAATAAAGATTAGATATAAAATCGTCTAAAAGGAGGACGCGTGTAACGACAAAAGACTCACGAAAAGCCGTGTAGAACTCATGAAGGCTGAGGCGTCCGTCGTTGTTGTAGTCGTCGTAACGCAACAGGTCCTGCATGGTGCACTCCAGCAGGCTGTCCGCCAGCTGCTCCTTCAGAGAGATCTGACACACACACACACACACACACACACACACACACACACATGGGGTGTGTTCAATCACAGAAGTCCAAGATAAAGTCAGTAAAAACTAGAAAAACATCACACCACCTCACAGCCCTGCATGGTTTCACTCAGATCTGTTTCATCCAACATTTGATAAGACTGAAGCAAATTATGCACATTCAGTTTAAATATAAATCAGACATTTTTAAAAGGGGAGCCAGTGAGATAGTAATATGTCAGAGCTCTTCTAGTGGGGGAGTCTGGGCCTGAACATCTTCTCTCATCCAGATGCACCTTCAAATATTTCCTGTTTGAGCTGCTGAACATCTATAAGGAACTAAAGTGGTCGTCTTTTATTAACACACCTCCACCACTGGAGTGATTAGAGCTGAGGACGAACGTGTCCTGTTTGCGTTCACGTCTTGTTTTTTTCCAAGTGCTCCACAAGTGGGTCTCCAGCAGCGCAAACAGCGATTTGAAACCAAATTTCAATCTGAATGTAATTTTCTTTTTAAGTGGTGTTTAGAACCGGCTTTCCATTCACTGATAATAGAGAGAAGCCTGTGAGCTGGTTCAGGCATGCCACTTGAGCTGTACTCTGTAAACACACACACACACACACACACACACACACACACACACACACACACACACGCTCAGTGATGATGCTGCTGCTCTGCATGCATTTTTTTTTTTTTCCAATTGCAATTTTGTAAACGAAATGAAAATAGAGCGTTGCAACCAATACTACATAAAGCGTTATCAAAACCAAAGTTCTGCACCAAATAGAACACGATCATTAACATTAGTTTTGTCTAAACAACTAGACACTGGTGGGCAAAAATGGAAAACACTCATCTTAAGAAAGCTGAGCCATAGTACAAAAATAGGTCAAATTGTCGAAAGCTTTTTTTTTTCTCTTTCCTCCAACAAACAAATCAAAATATAAACAGCAGATATACTTACATTGGACTAAGCAGAAAAATGGTCACAAAAAAACTCAACTTTAAAAGAAAAATTACTGAAAAAAATTGCAGAAAAATTATATAGAAAAGAAAGAGGCAAGAAAAATAATTATGACTTTATGTCATCATCACTCGCCAAAGCAGGGCTGTCAAACTCCTCAAAGGGCCAGATGTAACTAATAAATGTAACTAAATGTAAATCAGTGTAATGTAAAACAAATTTAACTTCTCCTTAATGTTAAATAACTCTGAATTTATTACTTAATAAAGTTACAAAAATTACAGTTACACAGAAAAAATATGTTTGCTTATTGCTCTGTTATAACAGGTTATTAAATCCACATAAGTCCATCTATCAAGGATCAAACTATTCAATGAATAAAGACAAATAGCATCAAACAAAAGTTAGGACGTTAACTTTGCTCAAAATGTTTGTGTCAAAGTTGAAATGCACTTAATTACTGCATTGTGGGAAAAGTAGTTTTTGGTCAAATCACACTTTTGACCCATTTATTTTTAGACACTCTGACCTTTCATGTTCTCGTGGGCCACATAAAATGATGTGGAGGGCCACATTTGGCCCCTGGGGCCTTGAGTTTGAAAGTCTTTATATGAATACATTTGCGTGGAGTGATGTCATCAGAGCTTCGATGCCATATTCAAACCTTGTTTTTTCTGCTGTCATATGAAACGGAGAAATTGAAAAATTCTGGAATCATTCTGAGGAAGATTCCATCTGTTTTAAAGTGGGGGGGGGTAAAAAAAAAAAAAGCAATCAATCACATAAGCGCTGTTCGTAATTGCTTGCATTTAAGAGCTATCTCTTCTCTTACCTCTCGTTTTTTGTGCATACTGTATCTGAGTTCATTCAAAGACGTTCCCCTGGGAAGATGTACCACTCTCTCTTTCACTGTTTGTCATTTATGAGCCCCCCCGCCCATTCCATTTTTGAGGCGCATCCTTCTCAGGGGATCCATCTTTGAATCGGTGATGTTAAGCAGTTTTAGGAAGATAAACAGAACTCTCAGCTCAATAACTCCTGCTGTACTATATTTTGTTAAAGCAGCTGCCAATGAACAGAAGCGCATTGTGAATTAATAAAAGGGCGGGGGGGGGGGGTGACGTGTCACTGCAGGTCTGTCTGTCTCTGTCAAATGATAGCTTGAGCTGCAGCAGTCAATTCTGTTCAGTCCCTTATGGATCACGTAGACGCATCGCCTGTCTCATTCTGTATTCAGTAACTGTCACATTTACAGGAAAGATGGCAAAGAGATTAAAAAACACACACAAAAAAAAATAGTTTGGCTTCTTGTGTTTTTGTCATTCATTAAATTGTTTTCTTAAAGACAAGACAATCAGTAATCATCTTGTCTTCAGCCAGTCTTGTAGATCCTGCTCACAGGTTCACATTGAAGCTGATATGGGGCAGAAGCTGGGTGCACCCCGGTTAAGTCGCCAGTTTATCATACGACCACATCAAAGTAACACCAAATTCACTGTACGGGGGCGGGAGTGTGTGTGTGTGTGTGTGTGGTTGTGTGGTTGTTTGTCTTTCACATGGGCCAGCGATGCACTGGCAAAGCATCTGGGGTATACCCCATCCCTTGCCTATAGCCAGCTGGGAAAGATTCCAGCAATAAAAAAAATAAAATAAATAAAAATAATTAATAAATAAACAATAAAATAAAATAAATAATTAAACAAAACAAACAATAAAAAAACTATAAAAATAAATAAAAATAAAACAACAAAAAAAAAATAATTTCCCTGATGGAACCTCCTTAAGGGGTCAATAGTTTTACTCTGTGTACTCAATAACCATGACAATCATCTTGTTTTCAAGGAGATGGATGGATGGATGGATGGATGGATGGATGGATAGATGGATGGATGGATGGATGGATTGGTGTAACAAACCCCCAGCCGTAACCTCAGACCTTTTATTTTATTTTTTTTAATTTTAATTTTTTTTCAACGTGTTTCCTTCAACAACACCCCTGTTCTAGTGAAGTAGTCCAATCCAGACGGTTTCAGGCTGTTCAGGATAAATATTTAAGGAGATGGTGCTGATAGTAGACAGATGTAACGTGGGGTTTTATACTGGTTTTTGATGGAGACCATGTTGACATTATGTGTTATTCAGCAAATGTCATCAAAGTAGGTGTATGAAATAAAACTAGACAAAAAAAAAAGTCTGAATGGTTACTAGACACTATTGTGTGTTTGCTGCCACACTGCACTGTTTGGCATTTAAATAAAATATTTCAAACCCGTGCTGCAGGATTTGACCCTGTCTATCACATCTGTGACAAAAAAAATGCATCACAAATTTCAGAGGATGTCTGGGTGGCTAAAATTGATCTAGAAGAATGTGTTATAGAAATTTTTCCTTACATATCAGTATCAGTCATTGCCAGTCGTGACTGATCTAATTATTTTTGTAGGATCTCTGAGCAAATCTAATTTTACTATCACTGCCACTAGTACCAAAATCACCTCATCCCTTAGTATTTAAAGATGACAGTGTTCTCAATTTCCATTAGTGCAGCATTTTTAGGTTAATTTTAATCCCACATATTGACTTTACAAAATGTGTTTATTTCTACTGCCACTCTTCAATTTTCACATAATAAGAAAGTGCTGGAGCACATTTAAAATTAGACATTGAGCCTTCGACTGTTTATTCTCTCCTGCAGGCTGTGTGGAACATGGTTCGTTGAATTCTAGCAGTGATAGCACAGCATTGGGTCGGGAGGAGTCCAATTAACACCCATCTCTGATGCCCATTTCCTGACTCCAGATGATACCCGCAATAATCTCATTTCCTCAGCCTGCAGACGTCATTGCCAGTCCTTTCAACTGTCCCTTTCCAATCAGAGCCATGCTGCGATGATAACCTCAGTAAACATTTAGAAAAACCAGATGATTAAATGTTCCAGCCACATGTCACTCATGTCCTAATGGGAGCTAGGATGGAGTCACATGTCCTCCTGTAAACAACCTCATTATTCCATCTCAAATGTAGCGTTTCTGAAATGTGCATTTATTTTGTAAATGTGTTCTATTTTGCAAGCTGTTTTTTTTTTATTTTTTATTCTCACCTTGTCCAGCTCATCGCTGACCAGCCGGCCGTCCTGGTCCACGTCCAGGTACTGAAACATGCTGTTCACCAGCTCTCTCTTCGCCTCCATGTCTCCCTGGCGCTGCTCTCCTGTCTTCAGCACCTCAGGTTGCATATCCAGCAGCATGCTCTTCAGTCTGTTGTACTCTGACATGGTGCATGTGTTTCCTACAAAAGAAAACCATTTATTAGCTTCAGTTACACAACCTGAAGCCAAAGCACTGGAGGTGCACACTGGATTGAAACCAAACAAAACCAAAAAAAAGCAGGAGAAAAGGAGGGAAAAGCAATGCATTGTGCATGCATTGTGTACGTCCTGCAGTGTTGACTCATTTAATTGAAACGGTTAGATTTTTGTTTGCATTTTTTTTCTTTTTCTTTTTTTTTTGCAAAGCTTTTCCAGTTGCAGGGGTTGCAATTAATTAAAAGTAATCCTTGAATCCATATGCAAACAAAAGGTAAAGATCCTCATTTAAAGCCTTTCATGCTTCCAGGCCTCCTTTGCTGCGGGATTAGAGCTCCTGTCTGAAACCAATCTGGTTTTTCTGTCTCTGCCTGGTGATGTACAGAAGAGAAACCAAGAGACCGCAAATTAATCACGGGCACCGCTCTGCATTTTTCTTCACACTTGAAATCGGTAATTATGCAAAATATGTCTATCCCATGCTGTGAAGGACCACATACAAATGGAGAGCAGGAAAATACAGAGTGACACAAAGGGGGAGGCAGACTTCCAGTATTTTAATGTCCTTACAGTGCTTTAGCATCAACCTGAGCCTGATGACATGAGGAGACTTAGTGACGGGGGGGGGGGTGTAAAGTCAGACATTTGGTTATAAGAAACCCAAAAAATGTCTATAATGAAAAAATCATTGCACTTCCTAATCGCTGCAGAACAAGCTCCCTCCCCCACTGAGAGTACATGAGAATAGTTCTCGTTGCCTAATCCCTCCTATTCAACAGCTGTCATTGGAAATGAATGCAGAGCGACAGACTCCATATCAAAAATTAATTCGGCTTCTCCTTTTAGTTCCAAACTTGGAGCACCGGGTTTGACTCCAGAGCGAGTTTATCTCTGTAACCACAACCACCTCTGCTGTAAATGGAATTAAAGACCACACCTCCTGCTGTGTTGTGGTAAAGTACAAACTAAAGGGGTCCAGTCTTAGATGCTTATGGATTTGTGCTTGCAGACAAACTAACAACTCGCTTCCTGGTGTTCTAAGTCGTCTCATTTTCATGAAAAGCTCAAGATGACACTGAAATGAGTCCATGAGTGAATGATCGGCCTACGAGAGAACGAGCTACACTTAACCTGACCCGACTTTACGCGCCGTCTCACACAAAAACCGAAAGCTTCTGTTGTGTTTGGGCCGTCCGTTAACGCGTGAACACACTCCAGAGTGGAACTTCCGAAAGCTTCACCCAGCGCCATCGCTGTCAAACAGGAAAACTGAGACACCATTGAACACTATGATGACACAGACCAGCTTCACACACGTCTTTGTTCCCACACACTTTATTTTGTACACAGACAGCAGGAAAAAACCACAACCACAACATAAAAAACAACAGAAGACTGTTTGTGTTTATCCTGGGATGTTAAGTTATTCCAACAACCACTACTACAGACCAGTCTTTTTAATCACTTATACATAACAAAAAATAACAAAAAGAGTAATGTGGAAAGACATTTCCAGAGACGGCTTGCTATAATGCGATTGCATTATTTCTGCAGAAATTAGAGGAGCACTAAGATAGATTTAAGCAGTGCACAGTTGGAGTTTTGCATCTCCAAACTCCGCCACTGCTGCTAGTTTTGTTGCAACCCAGGAGATAATAAAGTGTGGAAAACCATTCACAGATCTAACTGCATGAAGGATTCGTTCATTAAAAGACCCCAGCACCTATTTTAAGATAATACAGAAAATTAACGATGCCTCCCTCCGCAAAGACAGTGAAGGCAATTCCATTAAAATGACACGCAACATCACCAATCAACCAGTTACGTTCCATTTTGTTGTTTTTTGAATCCTCAAAATAAAAACGACAAAAAAAAAAATCTGATTCCTTGGATTGTATTTCTATAATTTCATCAATTCAGCAAAACGCAAGACATTAACATTGTGATGGAAGTTAAACTTTAAACACTACCCTATATCTATATTATATATACACACACATATATACATATATATTTGTAGAGATTTGTAGAGACTTTAAATGGAGCCTTATAACATAGAGCAGGATGTTAGTGGAAGAAATAATGAGTCTTTTCTCTAAAAATACACTCGTGCATATAAACATTAGAATTTTATGCAAATTGGAAATAAAACAAAACTGAAAATGACAGAAACTGACAGGTCGTAAAGTGGGTTGTTGTTGTTGTTTAAATGGCTACATAGCAGACTAAACTAAGGGAATAATGAAGTTAGGTGTTGGGCAGCTAATTAGCCATAAATTAGCCATAAATACATGCGTCACACAGTGAAATGATTTCATTCGGGCAGAATGGTTTTCCTGAAGCAGCTGGAACCAGTCGTTGTTCTTGTCCGTTTCTGCCTCTCTTCTGAGCAGCGGATTCATTTACATTTGGTGCTCTGGTGTGAAACAGCTGTCCACAGATTCATAAAGGGCAAACACACAATTACAGGGATTGGAACGACAACTTGTGGGCTGTGTCTTCCAATATTAATTTTTGTTTTCTCCTTTTAATATCTGGGAGCTTTTGCTCTTTTCAGTGTTGCTGCCAGAGGCCAGGTTTTATTTGATTAGCACTGACAGCCACGCATGAACACCCACGCAAAGACAAAGCAAATGAAACACCCCAATGACATCCCAGCCCGCAGCACCGGCGACCTTTTACAAAAGCGAAGACTCGTGCAACGCGCGGACCAAGACGAAGGGCACGCCTCTGTTCGAGCAGGCAGTTAAGTCAAGGACTTGACTAAATCCCTGTTCAATGTTATTTTATGGGAGGGAAGCGAGGCGTGAGGTGGATCAGACATGAGGGATCATCGCCCTGCTGTCATCCCCCCATCCCTGGGTTAGAAGGACAGAAACAAATGAACAACCCAACACTGATTTACATGTAATAACAATCCACTTTTTGTTCATACAGATGATAAAAATGAAAAAAAAAAAAAAAAAGGACTGACACTGTTTTTTCTGTGCTGCAAAATATATATAAATATTTTCAAGGCTCTTTGTATAAGAGGAGACACCTTCCACCGGTGCTGCCGCACTGACAGAAGCTGATTAAGGTCATAAATTACTTCTGACCTTCTTTCCTCCTCAGCTACACATTCAATCCTCTGGCTGTAGCGGGTAAGTGAATGTTACACCTGGATATTACTATGATTCACATTTTCTTTATTGCTGAGTGAATGTCTTTTGATACAGTCCCACTTGTTCTGCTGAGCACAGCAGCTGCAGCAGTGGCAGAGAAATATCTGTCTGTAATACAGAGCATCCATCCCTGACTCTAACACTGTTTTATTGTTCTAGAGGGACCGGGACTCCATTTATTGCCCCTGCTTGAAGTGTTGGCTGCTTAAGTGAGTGATCCGAAGCTGCTCGCGCCGTGGACGCCCAATGTCCCGGAGCCACGGTTCCTCTCCACGGCTCGCAGCAGCTTCTGAATCCCCATTTTAAAATGTCAGGCAGAGAAAAACTGAAGCGCGGACAAACAAGAGAAGACAGTTCTTCTCCCGAATGAATGAATCAAAAACAAGTAAAATGAGCTTTTTTTTTTTTTTTTTTTTTTTTCTGTTGTAAAAATTCTGTTCTGTACAATCAATAACGTTCAAAATGTTGCATGTCTCTCCAGCGGTAATGGTGTGACACCAGCCGCTGTGACGTTGTGTGGAAAACTCTAGAACTCCGCGTAGGAGTTGTATTTTCAAATGTTACATCATGTAGTTTAAGTACAGTACACTTTTTGTAGAAAGGTGCAAATATAAAGTACTAAAAAGACTAAACAAAATAAAAACCAGAGTTCAAACATTTAAATAATAATAACAATAATAATAGTTATTATTATTACTAATATAAAATATTAATCTCGATAATAATTTATAATAAGAAGAATAATAAGAATACAAAATAATAATAATAATAAAAATAAAATGCATTAATAATAATAATAATTGTCAGAAGAATTTGTTCACAAATGGAATAATTCAAAAGGCACAAATTTTTAAACATCCACTTCAGTTCCTGTGTGGATAAATCAAACTAACTCAAACTCTCTGCTGTACTTGGCTACAGCTAAAAGGCAGAAGGAAGGAAAAGAAACCCAAGACATCAATCCTTCAGATGACGAAACCTCCCTACAATACCCTCCAGGATGTAAAAGTGTTCCCAGTTAAATTTATGTCTCCCTGACCTCCCCTGGCTGAAATGATGGGATTATTTACTGTCATACTGTCCTGTGCGCTGCTAATATGCAGTGGTGATGGACCTCCTATCCAGATAATTATCAATGTGATTGGCACTCTTTGCTCCAGAGGGCAAGAAGGTCTAAGAGAGCAGAGCCAATCTTAGAAGGGTGGCACCAGTCAAAGACGAGCTCCATGTTGTATAATCACTGCTGGCAGCTGTTTAAATCGGCTTAGAGCTTCATCATCTAACTAACATTTAGTCTGTGACAGCTGCGACAGAACACTCAAACCTTCAACTTCATTTATTTTAATATTTATCATACTGTATGTTCAGTTAGATGACATTTTAAAGTTGTATGATGAATGAGAAGAACACCTGAAAATAATTTTTAGTGGAATACAACAAGTTTAAATGATTCATAAAATCATCAGATTTTTTTTAATGCAATAAATAATCTAACAGACAGAATTTTTACATCTTTGCTGACTGGAATTAAGTGACTTATTCTCCAAAATTTCTGTAAATGTTCTCTATTAAAATCTGATTGACTCTGTTTTCATATCTTCAAACTTTGTTTAATGGCAAGTATTTTTTTTAGTTTCAGGAAATATGTTATAAGATAATAATCCTTTATTGTCCCACAGTGGGGAAATTTGTGCGATCGTGGCATCGGGGGGGGGGGGGGGGTGTCATACATAAATACTTAAATAATATACATACACATTAACATATACATATACATATTCACATATGGTAAACATATTAACATATATCTTATGGATGGATGACTTAAGGTGAGACAACAACTCAGGTGGACTTTGTGTGAAAGCTGAGATAGCTTTTCCATTTGCAGCTTGTTGGATGTGTTATAGTTGTAAGGAAGAAGTAGTTTGATCCAAATTATTATTTATGCATTATTTATTATGATTATTTATATATTTATTATTCATTTAATATTAAATCAGTATTATTTATTCAACAGAGACGATCCTGCCCTTGAGAGCGCTTCCCAAATGATTCCAGAATGTTGAAAATGCAGGATAATCAGGAAAAAAAAATTCATAGCCATATTTTTTTTATAAATTAAAGTACAAAATAAACCATTATTGAGCATAAATATCTATTTAAAAATACCTTTAGATGGCTGAGGCGGTGAGGGGAATGGAACCGGAGCACACCGTCAGGTTATGAAGACCTAACTGACTGCTTCAATGTGATTGGAGGACCGGAGGAGCGAGCTGACGAGCTGTGACCATGTCATCATGACCAGACTGATGGATTTAACAGTCTTGCTTTCTAAATGAATATCCCATGTGGGACCATTGTTATGAAGGTATAATTGATGATGTGAGCAATAATCCCCAGCACTTATATGTGATGAGTCAGAGTTGAAGAGACTCCCACGCATGACTCCAGCAAACTCAAAGTGATGCCTGTAGTTTAGAAGCTGCCTGCCAGTTATCCTTACATACATTCTGCAGAGTGGATCAGTGTGTGCTCAGGAAGTCTTATCAGAGCCCGTGCAGCTTGGCGCTAACTAAATGAGAAACCTACTGCAACACAAGTTACCCGCAAAGGAGTGAAGGAGAAACAGTCCAGTAGCATTCACTCCGCGGACGCCTGCAGGTTGAGCATCCGGACCGACTTTCTAAGACCTCTCATCAGCACCGTGCACACGGTCGTGTATCTGTCACCCTCTTCATTTCCTCTGGATGTGACTCTTTTTCAGTCTTTCAGAGACAACCGTCAGTCTGAGGAAGAGTATGACTTCTAAGGACAGAGTTTACAGTCTGCATGAGATTCCCCTTTCTGGTAAATTAATAATAATAATAATAATGGATTCAATTTATATCGGGCTTTTGTAGATTCTCAAGGCGCTCACAGTGTTTCCATCATTCATTCATTCCTCATTCATACTTGGTGATGGTAAATTACATGTGTAGCCGCAGCTGCCCTGACGTAGACTGATGGAAACATGGCAGCCAGTCCTCACCTCATCCTCATCCTCATCCTCATCCTCACCAGCGGCCTCTCCCACCACCACTAGAACATTCATTCATTCATTTTCCGAACCATTCTTCCACTTTCGTGGGTCGCGAGTGTTGTTTGAGCCCATCTCACTTGAATTACTAGGTAGGGAGGTACTCCAGACACGTTGCCAGTGCATCGCAGAGCCACATGAAAGACGAACGACCGCTCACACACACACACACACACACACACACACACACACTCCCACTTCTAAACCAACCAATCCACCTGAAGGAAATGTTTTTGTAGACACATACCAACTACATCCAGAAAGGACTCAAACCTGGGACCATCTTGCTGCTAGACGACTACCCACTGCACCACCGAATATTCACACACATTCACACACCAGTTAATGCCCTCACTGGAGGCAAGTGTGCTGAAGTGTCTTACAACAAGAAATGGCTGGAAGAGCGGGATTCAAACTGCCAATCCTTCAGTCATTGGACGACCTGCTCCACCACCTGAGACACTGCCATCCCATAAATGTTTGCAAAAGTGACTACAATTTCCATCAAGAGAGACAATCAAATGGCGTAAAGACTTTATATTACAACAGATGATGTCTGACAATTAGTCCGTCAGGGATTCTTTGGTGGATTTCACATGGTGGTGACGGTGGTGGCTGATGGCTCTGACAAAATGAGGAAATTGGTGACTTTATAAAGACTGGGGAACAACGATACGCACGACAGAAGTAACAGCAGCATAAAACAGTTGATTCACAAAGCAAGCAGCTCTATGTTTTAAATGTCATTACTTTCTAAAGAAAGGATTTAAGATATTGTTTATTTTCTTAATCAATTTTAAAAACGGTAATTAAAATAATAAGCATGAAACGCTAAAGAAAGTCTGCTAAGGTATAAGGGAGTATTAAGAGAGTTGTAGCTGTTCTGTTTTCCTACCCTTTGTATTGGTTTGTACTCATTGCATGAACCTTACAGCTTCATAAGGCTTCATCCTAACGGCGTCTGGTGTGTCTGGTGACAGCGGCCTCTGAAGAGAGGTGAAACACACAAAACAGCTGAGAGAGCTGGATTCAAAGCAGAAACAGCGACGGCTGTATTGAAACATCAGCAATAAACTCCATCTCATATAATTATCTGAGACTCCCGTTGTCTCTGAATGTGCCACTTGTCTGCTGTTCCAACAGCTTTGTGTGTGTGCATGTGTGTGTTGGTGTGGGTATGCACACTGGCTTCTCTTTTTTAAAATAAGTCAAGTCTCAAAAACTTTTGTATCTGACATGTTCAATAATGTCTTTAAAGCAGAAAAGTTGCATTAAGACACAGTATTCTGTTAAATGCATTAGAGAAGTCTTTCATAAGGGGTGGTATAGACTCTAAAAGCTGCATGCCACCCATCAATAAACGCTCAGACCACATGGTGTAACACACGGCAGGCAGCGCCGCTGTCTGCTTTTAATTATAGGGGATGGAGTTTCATTTAAAATGCGTCTCAAAAAAGTTATTTTATGTTTCCTGTGAGAAGTAGATAATTATCCCATCAGTATCAGTAAAAACATCAATTTTGTTCATTCTTAAGTGTCACCCTAGATGTTTTAAATACTACGTGCATGGAGACGTGAATGGAGACGAATCATGAAAGCTCAGACTGTTCTCAAAGTTTTAGACCAATCTCACCAGAAACCAAAAGAAATTAGCCAATTATACAAATGCTTTGTGCAAATGTGTCTCAGATCACATTAGTTTTCCATATGTAGTTAGTTTTCACTTGGCTTAAGGGCAGGGGGGGGGGGGGGTCTGTACGTCTATCATACGGACAAAATCATCTGGTTTCCATTAAGCAGCAGTGGAGACTGAACCTTAATACTGTGCCACCCAACAGCTGCTTGATTCTCCCAAGACATTTTATTGGTATTTTTTTAATGCACATTCTCAGTCAACATTATTTTCTGCACAATATTTTTCATTCCTATTGACAAACTGTAGTTTCTCACAAAGTGCAGCCTCCTACCTGCTTGTGGTTTGAGCTGTAATGGCAGCAACATCCTGTCTAATGGAGACTAAAGTGGTTTACATAATCTTCAACTACAACATGGCCAGTGGGACCCATAAAGCAAATAAAACAAGGGTAGCAAAAGCAATATGAAGAGTCAGATTTTTAATGCAGCAGATAGATTATGTATTATGAATGCAGAGTTTTCCACAGTGAAGATGATTTCACCAGGAGATCACAGATGGCAGCAGAGCTCAGGTGCAGCTCCTGGACCTGATTCCTATTTAAACTGGGCTTGAAAAAGCTCAGTTCACTCAAACAAGTCATTTGAATGCGATCAGAATGGCTGCGGTTCTGCTCAGAATTACTGGGCCCTCTTTACCCCTCAATGATATCCAAATCCTGAAGAAAGCTGTTTTGAAATGCTATTTTTATGGAATGATCTTCCCTGATCTCTGCCCGTTCCTCAGCTGCCAGAAGAGTCGAGCTTTCCAGAGCGCCGAGGCTTACAGACCCAATCAAACTGCAAAGACTGGATTCAAATATGCATTGATTACCAATTTTCACTCTGAAAAACTTAAAAAAAAAAAAAAAAATGCAGTACATTTTTGAACCAAAAACACCATGTTTGTTTTTTTCCTTGCAGCCTTGTTATTGAATTTTTAAAGTAATGATTGCTGTATAGTACTTTAAGTAGAATATTTGCTTCATATGTGAAGTAAATATTCATACTTGAAGTTTATCTCATGTTTAAATGTCAGCTTTCAACAACAGTAATAAAAAAAAAAATCTGCTGCATAAGGAAAACTAATTTGGTCCAATATTTTTCCAGAAGGAAAGATAAATTGGTGCAAAACCGTGGGAGCTAATTTCAACTGTGATGACAGCCCTCAATTATAGTGAGCATGTTTCCCACTGCGCTAATGAGAGACAATCAGTCGTAATGTGTTTGTTCATTTCTTCTAGCCATTTGCTTGTTGGTACATAAAGGTTAACATGTTTTGCTCCCTTTCATTCTTTTCTGCTGTCGATCAGAAATGATGCCTGCAGTATAAAATAGGAAATATACGTACATATTCAGATTATCTGTGTCTTAACCCTTTAAAGATGGAACTATTAAATAATTTTCCAGAAAAATCAAATTTTTGGAAAATAAGATCTGAATGGAACCTTCTGACAAATTTATCGAAAATGTTTTTTAACGTAAATTTTTGTTCATGTGAGCTTTAATTTGCATAATTTTTGCTAAATTCATTATTTTTGTGTGCAAAATGCAGATGAATGCTAAGTCTGACTACATACATCAGATTTTTCATGAAAAATATCAAACTTTTGATATAGAAGTCTCAAAATCCTGAAAGACCAAGTGGATCAAATATGATCAACTCGATTTTAAAGGGTTAATGTTACTGTTATTACAGACGTGCTGTTATTATGCAATTCGGCTGTATACTCTTCATTCTAAACCCTTCTTTTGTTCCTCTTTTATTTGAACTTTGGGGGAGAAATGATGAGCTGACAGGCTGTCGGTTTTGAGACGAAGCATCATCTCGTCCTTTGGTCGGGTCAAGAGCTGCAGAAAAAGACTTTTTCACGACGCCCACCCTCCAGAATATTAAAATGTTTCTGCGTCGTAACTCAGCCGACAATTATGAAGACAATCACATCACAGATCATATTTTCTCTCTGCTTGGCTGAATATTCCGAACATATTGTATTCAATGTCCTACTTTTTTTAATGAAAAGAAAGAGAATAAATGAAACAATAAATCATACTGTTAGACGTCAGAGGGCTTCTGACTGCTCTGAATACCAAATTGTTTCCCCCAAGGTGGACTGATATTGACTCATTAGAGATTTACAACTGGAGACCTCCTCTCTGCCAGCAGGTAGGAATAGCAGTGGAGGAGGCCATTAACCAGTCAACAAAACTAATGAAGGGGGAAATTAACAAAGCACAAACAAATAACACGTGTATTTGTGAATTCCCTGCCTGTCTGCTGTTGATATGGCACTATGCCTCTTCTGTTCATTATTGGAAGCTATCTGGGTCACACATATCTACCACTGCTGGGGAAAAAATCATCAAAACCAAGCAATAAAATAAATATATATGAAGCATATATAAGAAATATGGTTTTCAAAAATGTAGTTGACCAGCAGTGAGGCGACCGGGATGAACTGTGAGTGATTCAGCCCCCACACTAATAAAGGAGTGACTGCAGCATAAATAAATTACTATTGAGGACCATTGGGGAGATTAAAAATTTACTTCATTTGGACCATGTAACCCGTCAAGTGCTCTCCATGAGTTCATACAGTAGCTTCCATTAGGAATGGAGTTCTTAATCACGTAACAGATATAATATGAATGGGAGTTAATCCTTCAGTCGACACCTCCTCAACTGGAAAGGCATGTATCAAAGCATGTATTTATAATGATCACAAAAATATATAAAAATATATAAAAATGTAAAATATATGAAATATGTAAAAGATTTTGTTGCAAGACTAAAAGAAGCAAGTTGACCCACTTTTATGGGGTTAAATTATGAGAATACATGCAGACAAAAAAAAAAAAAAAAAAAAAAAAATATATATATATATATATATATATATATATATATATAATTATCACAAATATAATCCCAGAATAAACATCCGTTTCCTTCTAGAAGTAATCCAGTGATGCAGGAGGAGATTTTCACATTACACAGAAACCATAATAAATTGTCAAATGTCATAATGAGGATTGGTTTAGTTATCCTTCAGTAAATAAATAATAGTAAATTATACACAACGAAGATAACGTCTGCAATTTATAATTGAATTCAGCAATTTATCTTTTTTTAATTGTAATTCATTCCGTGTAATTTAATGCAGAATTTAATTGCATTCCGTCAAAAGTGAGAAGACTGAATGTAGAAGCTACTTACAGATGTGGGGGTCTTTGGTTTAAACACAGTTAGTTCAAATGTTTAGGCACATGTTGAACAAAACTAAGAAGCTAACAAAAGACCCGGGCCATTAACTGGCAGCCTGTATTAAAACATGGGCTGGCGTGGGGGCAGATCTGGGTCAGTCGGTCACAAACAGTACAACATGGATAAAACAGTGAACCCTGGAGTATTCCTGTCTGCAGCAGCAGCTTACATGAGAGAACACAGTTCATTAGTGTTCTTTCTTTAATTACCAAAGTCCCTGTGGATGAGTTATGATGGCTAAGCTGAATTTCTCCAGAATAATCCAAGCAAAAGTGAAGTTAAACAGACAAATCCAGTCAAGCAGGCTTCATTTTCTTATGTAATAATTTGTATAAATGCTCTTTAGTCACCTGATGGTGTTCAGAGGAACGTCTGAGAGCCATCCGGGTCCACTATCAGTACAGATTGTTAGAGATATTATGGGGTCTTCAGTGTTCTTCGGTTTACTGAACACGGCTGGACTTTTTAAGGCTTGAAGGTATTTCCTTCCATCAGCTCTCAGCGACCGTTTGGCATAACGAACATTAAATCAGGTCGTTAATATTTTAAAACTCTTAGCCTGCATGTCGAACATGGACTCAAGGTCAGTGCACTATAGACTATTATCATACTAACTACATTCATACAAAATAACTTGATTATTGATTAATAAGGAAAATAATATCTTCCTTTTCCACTTCTCATCATGCTTCTTCCTTCTTGTCATCTTTTCTATTTCACCCGATAAACACTCATTCATGAAGGTTACTTTTATTTGAAAAACTTACATTTTTGTCACTACTTTTGTCTGGATGTATTGTCTGTTCTTACAGTGACTGTTTCGGGGGGACGTTACACCATCAGAACCACTACATTCTGTCTCTGACAGGGGGGTCAAACTCATTTTCACTGAGGGCCACATTAAAATAATGGCTGTACTTAAAGGGCCAGATGTAACTAATAAATGTAACTAATTGTAACTCAGGGTCATGTAAAAACAATATAACTACTCCTTAATGTTAAATAACTAAAAATGTATTACTTATTCAAGTTACAAACATTAGTTGCACAGAAAACAATATGGTTGCTTGTTGCTGTTATAAAATAATTTTTTGTAATTATTCATGTTATTAAACCCACAAAACTCCATCAATCAATGATCAAACTATCAATGAATGAAGAAAAATAACATCAAACACAAGTTAGGACATTGAATTTGTTCAAAACGTTCAAAGCACACTTTTGGCCTATTTATTTTAAGACTTTTTATGCTCTTGCGGGCCACATGTAATCATGTGGCGGGCCACATTTGGCCCCCGGGGCCTTGAGTTTGACACATGTGGTCTATGAGGACGTGTGCCTTTGTCTGTCCACAGAGGCATGTTAATCATTTACACAAAACAGTGTTTTTTTTTTACTGTTTCTGCTGCTCTTTCATCATCTGGAAGAATAAATATTCAGGGAGCAATTAGTGCAAATGAAGAAAGAACATCTGAAACTAGGATCCCAAGCAGTGGATTAACAGCCATTGTCTCTGAGGAGGGGAGGACAGGAGAACACACAGTATGAATATTTAAATGTTCAAAAGCCTCAATACATAAAATATTAATTGTCATTTGAAGTCTCTGCACTTTTGAAAAGTAATGCTTTGACATTTCCAGTTAAATGTATTAGTCTTTTGAATAATTTCTGTATTATATTTTCACACAGTATAGCATGTGTGTTAGAAAATGCAGAAAACTCAATACCTCCATCATAATTAATGTTTTTTTTTCCCCACCCAAATAATATAAATTTAAGTTTGTGTCCTTTTTGCTTTCTCAGCAATAATCACCTTTAATTAAGAACACTAAGTTGCATTATAGTGTTCATCATAATACGATCTAATTCCCACCATTTCCTTCACAGGCAGACATTTATAGATTATGCTAATCCCACTCTCACTGCAGATACTTGGGTGTTCAGAACAGTTCTAATCAAATTAGTCTTAATCAGACAGGCTTTAGTTGCGAGTGTCAATAAAAATTAAATCCACTTATCTCAGCTTAGTATTTATGATCTCCTCGCTCAAAATAATGTTATTCACTTATTCACACACTCAAATGAATGATGTGATGAACTCAGTGAGACTGCAGACAGAATGCATTTCTTGTTCTTTATCCAACCGTTGTTTAATCACGTCAGAAAACGACCTTTTTCTTCCATTAAATTCAAATTGTGTGAGCAGATGAGTGTCAGGTAAGTCACTGTAGTGCATAAATCAAAGAAGTGAAGCTCACAGTTCGATAGTCTGAAAATTTAAAGATTAGACTAAAAGACGGGGCAAAAGATGACGATAGACGAGGCAAGGGAAGTGAGAAATAAAGTTGTTGAGTTCAACAAAGTGCAGAAATCTTATTTCATAAGAGCAGAAAAAAAAATTCTGCTGACACCAGTTAAAACTTAATTGGCAGTACACCGCCTCCTGAACCACATTTTACATGAGATGTTAAGTCGAATGAGTAATTTCTCTGCATATAAATGAAGCTTTCAGCGGAGGAGGGTTGTTCATTCTTAGACAGGGATGGTTAAAATATAACATTAACACACATTTAAACAATAAAGGATGTATAGTAACCTCATCACACATGACAGACACATGCATTAGAGCCGTAGGTGCAGAGAGCAGCTACCCCCATCAAAAACCACAAGAAAACAGTTTACTATTAGTTTTATCAATGCTGCAACTGCTTACAAATAATTAATGGTAAAATATTCTACATGGCATTTGAATACACTTATTTGATGTCATTTGAAAAACATGCCATTAATGAAATTGATGAGGATTCAGAGGGACTCCTCTGTGTCCCCTGATATCAGACAGGTTGGACAAAAGGTTCATAAGGCGGGACACAACCTGCAGCAACAGATGGGGATGATATCGGAATAACAGTACAGTGTTTTTCTATTGCCACAATACTTTTTAGTTAATTTTCTATTTTTGGTCTGTGTGTATTCATTTCTGTCACACAAACACAGCAGGTGTCTCTCACACACAGGCACCATTCAGGTTCATTAACAGCCATCAGACAATTTGATCAGTTTTCGTATTTATCATCTATCAGGCTGAGTGTCACAGACTTTCAGCAGGAAACAAAGAGCGTTTTATTGGAATAACATCACTCCTTATGGCGTGACCTCTCATGCACCATTAGAAACTTCATAAGTGCACCAGGTTGGGGCGTTTTCATTTGGTTTCACGTCAGTTCTGGACATTCCCATAGACCATGTTATGATCAACAGCACTCGTAATCAGTTGAGAAATTTAAATCATGAAAACCAAAAACTTCCTTCAGAGGAAGACTCAAAGCAGAAAGAAAGGACTGAGTAGAAGGAGCTTGGGGTAGTCCTGTACATACACAAAAATAAAGACTTATGGTAGAATTAGGACAAATCGATGCACAAATGAAGCTGCATTTTCACCAATAGTGTAGCGCTGACGCAACTCTGCTCACATTTTTAAAACCTTATGATAATAAAGGCATTTGTTGCTCAAGCAGTTTACCAAAAGTGAAATGTGGAACATTCCAGACAGCTGATTGGTCAACGCAGATGTACCTGTACAGTCAAGTCCGGCAGAGTGGGTGCAATGCAGTTAAGATGCAGCTAAATAAAACACACGCTGCTGCTTAAACTGATTTGTGGCAGGGATGGAAATGAAGTCACTTGTCTGCACTGGCAGGAGGATATCCACAAGAAAATGTGTGTCCTGTTTTGTTGTAAGATTTATCCTTGAAATGTGAGCTCAAACCACATTTACATTCTCCACACGTGGTTTTTAACATGTGTTTAAGCAAAGTAACTTCTGCCATCATTTAGATGTCACTATTTTGATATTAGCATGTTTTGATTTCATTTTTCATATATAATCAGTACTATGAAATAATTTAAAAAATAAAAAAATGAGAAATGAAATATAATAAAATACAGTCATAAAATAAAATAATGATTAAATAATAAATAATAAAAAAGTAAACTCTGTCTGACTTATTTTAGCCACTGAATTCCATTCACTTCCCTTCACTGAGGTCTCATGAGTGTCGTCTGCAACCAGTTTCAGTACAATGGAATGAATGTTTGTTTTTTAAGGGATGGCATCAGTTTTGAGACTGATTTCAGATTTCCCAGGATTCATTGAAATACCTGACAGTATAAACATAACTGTGCAGAGATGTGCATTTTAAAAGTTACATAATCAGTTGTCCAGGTGTAAACATGGTTCAGAACTGATCGTCGATGCTTTCAAATACAAATACAAACTGCAGACGAACACCTGTTTTCCTTCTTTAGCATTCTCTGGCGGTCTGGTTCTGTATTGGCCTTGATTGCAGGAAATAAGGAGAGTTTATTTACAACAGAATGACTGACGACACAAAGCTGCAGCATCAACACAGAACACGTCTGCTTTCCTTGTGTAACAAATGGGAGTAAAAAAAAGATCTATTGCGGCGATGATAAGCAGCATTACCGAAGTAAAGTCATCATGGATCACTCTGAAAAGCACCTTGGTTTTTTTTGTTTTGTTTTTTTAAACTTACTGCTTAAACTCGGTCAGAGTAGCAGCAGAATTCCCAGCATGGCGGGAAAAAAATCCAAGCAGGAGACCCGAATGAAGGAACAAGTTTGTGACGAGAAGCTTTTTCAGTTTAATTTCCCACGACAGAACTGAAAAATTGGTCGGTTGTAGGACATAATGGGTATTACTCACACATTCCTTCAACCAAGGTGTCCTTGTGGAAGACTTCATGATACAGGTGTTCAGTACTGATGTTGTATCTCCACATAAAGTCATTCATTCATTCATTTTCCATAACACTTCTTCACCTTTTATGGCTGCCAACGCATCGCCAACTTTCACGTAAATGATAATTAAAATTGTTGAAAATATAATAAAAAGATGTGAGGCATTAATTCAGTATACTTTTAAAAGATTGGTTGCTAAATATTTGACTAAAACGTATTTATAAAGACAAACCGCTTGTCACATTCATCATGATCCTCTGAATTTAACAATCTCTACACATCACTGAGAGAAATGACCGCCACATAAATTAAAGATGTTAATTTATGTTTAACAACATCATTTATGTATAAAATAAAACCGATCGTTACTGAATGTGAGTTCAGGACGGAAATTTAATGGTGTTTAAGTGTTGTGGGGCTCATGTGGGAGAAACTAGAATCTGAATCAGCTTTTGGTTTGTTTGTTTGATTTTCATGGAGTGCCACTTTACCAGATTAGTGTGTGAAGACTGTTAAAGACACACACACACACACACACACGCACGCACACACACACATTTCTATTGCTAAAGAGACTGATTTCTCTCTTCTTGAGTGCTGCCTGCTGTCCATCTTTGCCATTCCCTCTATCCACTTCACACGTTCATTCCAACGATACACACTTTGTCTTTCATTTGTCTCTGTGTGTGTTCCTCTTCTTTTGTTTTTCCTCCTGCGCTGTTGCCCCTTCCCCAAATACCACGTGCTTTCGTAACAGCAGAGCTCCTCTCTGAATCTCCCTGTGAATCATATTCCAACGCTGTAGACAAGAAGACTCGGAGACACGCATGCAAACTTTAATGCATGTGCACCATGCACTGACACACACATGCACTGACACACACATGCACTGACACACACATGCACTGACACACACATGCACTGACACACACATGCACTGACACACACACACACACACACATGCACTGACAGATCCTGCTCTAAAGCTTAAGGAAATCCCACAGATGCCTGGCACCTGGTGATCCAGTGTGAATGTTGCCAGCTGTCACGTCCGGGTCTCATTTACAGCCGGGGTAAATGGCTCCAGTCCCACTTTGTTGGGGAAACTGAATTAATCTCGGGTTAACTGTTTGCCTCAGAGCTTTCAGTGTTGGCTAACAATTAAACTACATGTACAGTGTGCTAGGCAGTTGGCAAATATCAAATGAGTAAAGCTCAAATCCCTTATAATAGTTTTAATCCCATGCATCAGGATTACTGCATGAAAAAATCTTTACAAAAAACTTAAATTAAAAAAAAATTATATTTCCTTAAAAATGTAAGTATTTACTCCATAAACTGAAATAATCTGTAGGATTCAGTATTCCTGTGACTCTCTAAACTAATATTTAGTTGTATGTATAACCACTGTGTCCAAGAACTGCTTCACGTCTGTGTAGCACCTGCTACCTGTGAACAGGTGTTCCACCTCAGGATGATTTGACAACTTTCCACAACTTGATTTCTCCTCAGAAACAACATTTTTGAAGTCCCTCTGTAAGATTTCTATCAGATTAAGGCTCTGGGATTGGGCCGGCCACTAGATAACTGTCCGTTTGTTGGTCTGGAACCAAGATGCTGGTCACTCACTGGTGTGTTTTGGGTTGTTGTCTTGTTGATTCTTCTTCAGCATACGACAACATGACCTATTCAAGTATTTTGATATATGCCAATTGATTCATAATCCCTGGCATAAAATAAAAAGACCCAACACCTTCGTGAGAAAAACTGTCTTCAGAATGTAGTCTGGATTGAATTCAGTGTTTGGGAGTCATCTGACAAACTGTCTGCAGCGCTCGGATCCAAACAGAACCTGCTGTCATTGGTCCACAAAGTGTTCCTCCACGTGTCCATGTGTTCTTTGGCCAACTGCATCCTCCTCAGAATGTCTTTCTATTTAACAGGAGAGCTTTGTGGGGGCTTTTTTGCCAATAGTTCAGCTTCTCAAAGGTGTCTTCTAATTGTCACAGTGCTCACAGGTAACGTCAGACCATCTCTGATCGCCCTGGAGCAGGTCATTGTCGGGGGCTTTTGCCTTTCTGGCTATTCTTCGATCCACTCCAATCTTCCATTTTCTTCCTCATCTCTCTGGTTTAGGTTTCCACTTCATGGAATTGGAGAACATTTTAGCTAAGCAGCCTATCTTTTTCTGCACTCCCATTTATATTTTCCCCTCGTCAATCATTTTTTCTGAGGTTTCCAGAGACATGCATGTACAACATGTGCTGGATTTGTCTTTCAATATGGGCCACCTGATTAATGCCTGTCTTTTCACAGAATGACTGACCTCACAAACTGAACCCTTCACTGCTGTTATATTGAACATTAATTGATTATTCAGCTGCACAGACTCAGGAGCATTCATATCATGAATATTGGGTATGTTGATTTTCTGTGCCTTGAGTACACCTACTAGTAAGTTATTTGTCATATGGTAATAAGATTTCTACCACACAGGGATTAATCTGGTTACTCATATAAGACTGCTAATATGAGTAGCATTTCACATGTAATGTTAAAACTATTTTTGAAAATTAAGATCTTTCTCTTTTGAACTACTACTAACCTTCACTTCCATCTCTTGTTTAGAATAGAATAGAAAACGATATATACCCAGATATGTTATGCCAAACTTTTCTAGGACTTCTACAGTAGATCCCTGAAATAGCATCTTTAATCACTTTTTCAGGAAAGTTCAGACACTTCCGGTATGTCTTAGATCATACTGCTGAATAATTAAAAAAAAGAAGTGAAGAAACAAGAAGGGGGAAATTGCTGAATTAAATTTCCCAGAAGTTCATGTTTTTCGAGTCGACTCAATCACACGACAGACCGCTCCTCCTGCTGTACCTGTGAGCAGCGCTTGTTTTAATAGCATGTAACTGGGCCATTTGCATCACATGTTGTTCTAACATTCACTCACGCCAAATTGAAATTACATTATGATTGATGAGTGGTATTCACAAATTCAAGGCTTCCCTCTTAAATTAGCATACAATTGTCATGAATATATGCAGACTGATCTATCTACGAATCCCAGATCTGACGTCTTCAGAGGCAACATTAATACTAAATGTCATCAAATGCTGTTTTCACGCTCATTTTCAATGCAAAATTCAGGCACAAGATTGTCGGTTTTTAAAGCAAAGGGGTCTACAGTTTGGCCCAGGAGAAAAATTCAGATCCCACTAACTCATAAAAGATGCTGGTGATAATGATAGAGCATCCTGACTCCCACGTGCAGACATTTTTTATTCTTTAACTGCACATCCCTCAACAAAAATTAAGCTGCTGTGGCCTAAATGGTCTAAAAGTAGGCGGCTGCTCCATCCCAGTCAATCTCCGTTGTGTCCTTGAGTGAGAAACCCACCGGTTCTACTGGTGAATGAACAGCATTTCATTGTTGAGGACCATGTGGCTCGACAGCAGGGCTGGGTGCTGATGGAGGGTTAAGCTGCCAGGATTGAGACAACTAAAATTAAAGGGCGGTGACAAATAAGCAATAGCCATTAGCAGGCAAGGCCGTATTCTTTTTCCAGACTGACTTAAAGAGTACATTTTAAATCCCTTTGTGTTTACTCCTTTATTCTGGTTCACTTAAGCAGGTGAAAACAATGCAAATTGAACTTAATGACCCCAAAATGACGGTACTGAGTCAAAGGAATTGGCAGGTTTTGGTTTCATTCCACTCAAACCAAAGTACAGGAAACAATCCCACAGAGTGGTGGTTCAGTGGGCTTCTATAATAACATTAACTGGGGGCTAACTATGTTATAATTAAGTGTCTTCTAACAAATTCTCATATTTTCCAGGGATTTGGCTTCTCTGTTTAAGGCATTGCAGCAGGAAGCACAGAAGCTTCATTACCTTCTGCTTATAGGTCCTCCTATAAAATACACACCCATTATAAACCACGGAGTGAATTAGATGCATCACAGCTGTAACACTTTAGATTCAGCAAACATTTGATGAGCAAGAAAAAAAAACAACTCATATTTTCTTGCTTCACAAAAGCAACATTAAACCAATAGTATTACTGGACCCAGTCACCAAATAATGACTTTAATCAAACAGTGATTATTACAAAAAGACTTGTAAATGCCACAACAACCAGTCTAGAGAAGAGACTTTGGAAAGACTCAGAAGCTGAAATAAAAGTGAGTTATTTTCATTGCTCTGCAGCAATTTTTATCAGATAGGAAGCAAAAAACCTATGAAATAGAATGGTTTTAATACCTCAAACACACACACACACACACACACACACACACACACACACACACACACACACACACACACACACACCTGAACCACATAAAGGCTTAGCACATCAAAGTCAAGGTAGTGTTTTCATCATGTGGAGGGCCAGCTGCTCCCCGACAACAGCAGCGCTGTTCTTTGTTCAGTGAAAGAACAAAGTTGAAACAGGGAGGAAAAAAAAAATCATCCAAACAATTTGTTGATGCAATTTTATATATAAATATATAAAAAGATTTCCATGATGACCTGAAATTTAATCCCTTTACTTTGTCTGGAAGGTATAAACACAGAATGACGTTAACCAACACAAAGACGATCACTTTTAAATTCAAGGGAGACTATTTTGTAAAAGTGGGGGGGAAAAAATGTCTGTCTGTCTGATTTTATGTGAGATAAAAGGTGACCTGTGTGCCGTCTTATCGTTGGGTAAACCTCCTGTGATCTAAAATGTTGTTATTGTTGATTTTTTTTTTTCTATTCTTGACAATTCATCGTATTTAAACTATTGCCTCATGTACCAAGTGAATAAAAAACGTAAGCAAATAGGAATTAAATAAAAGAAATACGGTGAAAATAAGTCAATGACCTTTAGTGCACCCATCTGTCTGCAATGTTTTGTGTTTTTATGAGAGATATGAATCCGATAGATCACGACAGAGAGTCTAAACTTCAAATTTTCTTCCTTTATAAATCAAATTCTGTAAATACATTCATGAAGCTGGTTGTTGTGATGCTATTGGAATAATGTGAGGGTTCGAAAGCAACTTCTCCACCAACTCTCATGAACATCTGACCGAACAATGACACAGATACAAAACAGTCTCTCTGTCTTCGTCTCATACACACACACACACTCACACACACACAGAAAAGCACAGATGATCCAGAATAATGCTTTCCAAATATTGTCCCAGCGCTCTATCAGCTGGCCGGCGGGTGTACCGTGATGAACGGTGTTTGCCTAGTTGGACGCCGTCATGGGCTACCCTGGGGGGGGGGGGTTTTCGGAGCTTTTAGAAGCTGTGTCCTGGAGTCCCAGCTGCTCATCGGGGCAGGTACTTCCTCAGGCGGACACCGTCATTGCCTCCTCTTCCAACCATGCATAAATCTATTCATCAGCTGCTGTAATGAGCTCACGGCCCTGCCGAGCCCAATGCAAACATGGACCGGTGCACATACAGGTGGGGCCAGAGGCCTTCACGCTCAGGACACGGCGCCGTCTACACTGTTATACACGTGTGTGTACATACAGATATCACTGCTGCACAGCTACTCCTACAATCCCTATTTTTTCTACAGGGAGCTTGTGATTGCTGACATAAATTTATTTATACTCCAGACAGAAAGAGAAAGCAAACTGGAATAAATATTGCCTCATACTTGGAACTTAATAGTTGTTGAAGTCTGTGAACAACAGAATTTTACAGACAGAGATGTGGAAACTGCAGCAGGAAACAGGTGTGATGTTGTGATGTAAATAGATATCACTGTTTGTGCATTTTTTTTTTTTTTGCTGAAAATTACGTTTATGGTCACGTTCATGCACATGCACTGTACACGCATTTAATCAGAACCATTCATTAACGACACAGCAGAACACTTCTGGAAATAATCAACCACAGCCGGCCTTCATGCACTCAACAGCCTGGTTTCACAACAACGTTTAGTCTTATAGCATCATCAAGATTCAAATGTAATCTGGCTTGATCAAGTGTTTTTGTCCAGATCATGTCAAGATGATGTGATTTCCTGATGCCTGGAACGTTCTCATTTTGACTCTGAATCACCAGAGCCTGGAACGGCATATTCAAGCTGTTTTTAGCTACATTTAGCTTCATCATCATCATAACAGAGCTGAATAAAAGAAACCATTTTGCGCATGTGTTTTATTTTTCAAAGGTCAAACTACACGTATCTTCCTTTTAAAATACAGCAATATTTCACACGCCACAGGGCTGGATAATAATCCCATTCCCACAGAGAGGGTGAGCTTAAACGAGCATGGTGCACACTGGTGCACACTGGTGTGCACCATCCAAACAATTAAATTGCAGATACACAACATGATTGTTGTTCATGGCCATCTTGATAAAGTTGATATAACATCCCAAAAAATAAAAATAAAAAACTCCTTTTCACTCAAATTGGGACATCCAGACAATACTTCATGACTGAAATGAACTTAAACTGGTTTCAATAGATTCATCTTGAGTTTGTGCTGAACTCTAAAGTGTCATGAACGGAAATTTTATTTGTACAAAATTTGAGAAAAATAAAGCCATCCATTGACTTTCCTTGAGTCACAGAATAAAAACATGAATTTGATTTTTATCCTCTAGTCATCCATTCATCAAATATTCAGCCAAAGACTGAATATTAGGATTTCAGAGTGAAGTTGATCTTTGACATTTTTATTCTATTAGATATTTGTGAGAAACCATAATTTGTACTTTAATTCTTAAGTTTGGGTTAATGTTTTATGAGGTTTTCATCTTGACCACCAAAAAATGTAATTTCTAAATCTAAATTTAAAGCAACCCCCCCTCAAGGCATTCCTTGAGACATCCCATTTATAAGAATATGATTGATTGACGGGCAGAGTGAAAACATAATACCTCTATTATAGTGTCTCCACCAACGCCAGCGTGAAGGCATAAAAGGACTGATGAAAGCTCAGAGGAACGCCACAAAAAATAATTTGTTTTCATGAACGTGTAAGACAAGGCGGTCTACTTCGTAAAAGAAACATAAATTTGGAAAAGAAGAAAATTCATTATTTATGGTTTCTGCAAAGTGTGGGAGGACAGCATGAAAGAAACAAAAAAAAAAAAAAAGAAATGGTTAGAAATACAGAAATAAGAAAAAATGAGTAAACTGAAGTACAGGAAATCAAAGCCAAAATGACATCAAGGAGAAGAAAAGGATGATCATGAAGAAGAAACTAATCAGTGAGAAAGTCCATCCTTTGGTACAGACACTCTTCAAGTCAATACCTCTCTCCTGGGCTTCTTCAGGCTCCACATGTGGTGCAGAGGTCTTTTGTGGTATAGGTCACCTCACGCCAGGCAATGGGACTACTCAAATCGATTCCCAGACCGAGGACACACACATTCAGCAGAATGGCTCATGGGAACAGTCTACTCTCTGTATGAAGCATCACTGGACATCCAGTGTTCCTAAAGGACTGGATGCTTTTTTAAAATATAAATAAATACTGTAAAATCTGTGTGATGCAGGATTTTCTCTTGGATAAAGATGTAATGGAAAAATTATAACAGGAAACAGAATCATTTCCAATTGAGGGTTTTTTAAATATAAATATATAAAATACATAAAAATACTGTATTTTTATTTTATTTATATAATTTTTTTAAATTAAAAAAATAAATAAAATATTTGGCTTTCATTGAAAGCCTCCATTGAAACACAGACCACACAGAGGTCTACGAACAGATGAACCCCCCATTATGGTTCTCCTGTAGACACGTATGGACTAAGACCACACTGATGTCACATATGGAAAAAAAAAAAAAAAATTCAGACACACGAAGCTGGCTGGAATCTCTGGACTATAAAGGCAAAGTTAATAAGATCAATTCTCAATTTCTATTTTACCCGCAAGTAATTCCTATCTTTTTTTTTTCTCCTTTTGAGTGCCTCTAAAAATCCCTTACATTGCAGAGCTCAAAAGCAATCTATTTGATCTAAACGGCAGAAATGGGTTACACTTTTCTGCAATGTTTTAAATTGTCTGCACACTCACTTTCTTGCTCTTTTCTCTCTTGCATGCTTTTCTTCCTCCTGTGGCCTTGATAAATTGTCATTTTAAATGCAGAGTTTCATACAATAATTTGCCATTTCGGAAGGGAATTAACATCCCATACACAATGACAAGCTTGGCCTTTTGTTGTAATTGAGGCTTTAGGGAAGGTAATGGAGGAGTGCAGAATTGTGAAAAGTCCTCATCCGTGTTCAGTAAGAGCTTTTAGACTTCTCTTTTGTAGAGAAATGTGAAATGTGAAAAATTTCTATTGCCATGAATACATAGCATATACTGTAAGCTACGGCTCCAAGATGTGGAAATGGGAAATTAACATATTGCATAGTGGGACGTCTAATGATATTCAGGGATTAATTAGTCATTATTCTTTTGTGTTGCGATGTCTGTGAGTAAATATGCATTACATTGACCTCTACATTATAGACCTGTGTAATAATAAACATATTACCGTTAATACTTCCATAATTATGTGTGAACACAGGTGGAAACACCGCCTCCTCCCTGCACTGCTCATTCTGCACAGGTGAAAGTCATACATGCAGTGGGATGCAGGGACGTCTGCATTTGCATGTCTTATACACCCAATATCCATTAATAGATAAAGAAGTTCAGTGTTGAAAATGCAAGGTGTTCCTTTCCCTTTTTTTTTTTTTGGTCATTTCCTTCTGTTCCCATGGCAACAAACCCATAGTAGCAAGTATAGTGTGTGTGTTTGATACCTTCTACAGCAGGGCGACTGTTTCATCATTTCTAACTGTGTTTACATATAGTAGGAGCACTTATTCTACATAATTACTGCTCTGACAGATGTGTCTTCGGGTTAATTAGCAGTGAAGTAGAAAGAAGTGTCTGCCGTGATTTGAAGGACACAGACTGAGTGCAGTGTTTTTGTTTTTTAGTGAACACTCTATGGATTTGTTATTCTGCTCGATAAAGTTGTTCGAGCGCCCCTCATCCCAACCAGGTCTTACAGGGGGATTTGTGAGAAGATATGTAATCTCAGATAGATATGTAATCTCTGTCTATGGTCTCCACAAATTTGGACAAAACTACCTCCAGAACATGACATTCTGGATTCTATCACCACACAGGAGCAGAGGCCTTCGCCTGGTCTCTAAGGCTACTAAACAAAGATTATTTATCAGATTTTGTCCACAAACTCTTTGAAATTTTTTAAAAAAATTTTTTATTTTAAAATTAATTTTTAATTTTTTAAAACAAAAAAATTAAATTAAAACAATTAAGGCTACTAAACAAATACAATTTATCAGATTTTGTCCACAAACTTTTTTTTTTTTTCATTGTAAAATTATTTGTATTTTTTTTGATTAAAAAAAATAAAATGAAAAAAATTAAGGCTACTAAACAAAGATAATTTATCAGATTTTGTCCACAATCTCTTTTAATCAAGTCTGTAGAGCTCAAAGTTAACTTAAAAGTCTACTTCCGTGTCTTTCAATTGTTGGAGACTTTCCTTGAAAATGCATCTGCATCGAAATCAGGAACTGAACAGAGCACATTTTAGACAAAATTCAACCCAATTCTTCTGAATCAAGACTTGAAGAGTCTCATTTTAAGTTCCAACTCAAGATTAAAATTGACTTTCCCCCCCATGAGTGGAGGATCTGCCAGCCAGCAGATCCACGGTTCACACCAGCAGGGGGACGGCTCCACGAGGCAAGACTTCTCCATGAGGGAGTCCGATGGCGGGTCGAGTCAGGGTTTAGGATGCTCTTGGCTTGGCTGATCAAAGATATGGAGCTAAAGGGGCTCTGCGGGGGGGGGGGGGGGCAGATTGATTCATGGGGAAGATTGAATGTCTCAAACAGTGAAGATTCAGCGTGCCTTACAATCTGCTATAGTCTCATTAAAGCGCTTTTCAAACATTCTCCCAAGTACATCGAGGCTAGATTTGGGGTTGGTTAATATTCTCAGACTGGATGGGAGTTATACACAACCCAAAATATGTCAGTAATCTATTAATTTGTTAAAATCATAGGCCACACTAGTTTATGGAAATGTATAGGACTACAGCAATCCCACGCGCATTCGAGCATCAACACACGCGGCTTCACCTCATCGCGGATTTTTAAGTAGGTAGTCACGTGATACCCTACGCGCATTCTATTGGCTGATGGCATCAGGAAGTGCGCTGCGTGAGACACAAAAGTGCTTTAAAAAGTCTATAAGAGGGTAAAGGTAATACAGATACAAGGTGGTTTAATCTCAGTATGGGGAGGGTTCATGAAAGTTTAAATTACCGTAAATAATAAAATAAATAGTTTGTCGCTATATTGCGGAATTTTATTTTTGCGCGTGGTTCCTGGAACGCATTAAGCGTGAATAACTAAGGTATTAGAAAAAGATTATCAATTACACATTTCAGATACAGTATTTCTGCTGATGATAATAGTGATTATGGATGAGTGCTGAACAACACCAACACTAAATTGCGATTATCTGACTCATCTTGATTTACTTTTTTTAAAGTGTGGGTGTTCAATCTTGATTTAATTTCTAAATATTAGAGTTGAAAGCTAATGACTAAATTTACCCACAAATAGCCTACTCATCTTATGTAGGAGGAACATAGAAGTTTTACATCTATGAGATGTAGGTTGTCCAAGAGCTGCTCCACCATGGGAACACTGCACGCCTCCCGCCCCCCCCCCCCCCCCCCCCCACAGTGGATCGTACTGAACGATTACTGAGAACTGCTTTGCTGCTTTTAGTTGCACAGCTTAAGAAAGTCTGACTGCAGGGCAACATCGCTTTAGTAACACACCACAAAGTTGAAATATTTCAGTGCACGAAGAAGCGGTTTTCTATATTCTGTCTCCTTCTTTAATAATTGGTTTAGAAAATGAGTTTGTCCACAGTCTAGGTTTAATTAGAATTAAAATACGTATATAGAATGGTTCACAGCTTCTATTAGATTAACCAGGTCTATAAATGCCTGGCGAGGCAATCACATTAGCAAAAAAAAAAATATATATATATATATGTGTGCATATGTGTCCGTGTGTGCAAGTATTAGTATATTAGCATGTGGATGTGTGTGTGGGGGGGGGGGGTCGTTCCCGTGTGAATGCATCAGTGAGGTTAACCCATTCTCAACCAGGTCAGTGTTAACGTGTAATTAGCTTCAGGATAGCGTCGCCTAATGTTTCACCATGCGTACGTCTAGAGAGCTATGAAACAGATTACCTGTTAATGTGATATGAATATGTTATTTATGCCTCAGTCACAGACCAGGAAGTGAGTTAAAGCGTATGAAGTTGTTGCTGGAGTGGATGTGATAAATTATCCACACCAGATGCCCCTACCTTCTTGTAAAATCTCTAATTAACACCACTGATCCTTGTGTGTTGCTAAATTAAATCAGAGAAGATCTAAGGGATGATTCACAGCCTGTTATTGACAATAGGGTTCAATTAATTGAGTGCTCTTGTAGCATCAATCCTGCCTCTGTGGCAAGCACCTGTTTGAGTAATTAAGCATATTGTGCATTCAGTCAGTTTGCTCCCCGTACCGACTGCACAGTTCCCATGATGACTTCATCCAGGATGAAGGGTAAATACTG